>CAWUFW010005838.1:0-75000 GCA_963921515.1 Calotriton arnoldi | reverse complement strand
GTGTGTGTGTGTGTGTCTGTGTGTGTCTGTGTGTGTGTGTGTCTGTGTCTGTGTGTGTCTGTGTCTGTGTGTGTGTGTGTGTCTGTCTGTGTGTGTCTGTCTGTGTGTGTGTGTCTGTGTGTGTGTGTGTCTGTGTGTGTGTCTGTGTGTGTGTGTGTCTGTGTGTGTGTCTGTGTGTGTGTCTGTGTGTGTTGTCTGTGTGTGTCTGTCTGTGTCTGTGTGTGTCTGTGTGTGTCTGTCTGTGTGTGTCTGTCTGTGTGTCTGTCTGTGTGTCTGTCTGTGTGTCTGTCTGTGTGTCTGTCTGTGTGTCTGTCTGTGTGTCTGTCTGTGTGTCTGTCTGTGTGTCTGTCTGTGTGTGTGTGTGTCTGTGTCTGTGTCTGTGTGTGTGTCTGTGTGTGTCTGTCTGTGTGTGTGTGTGTCTGTGTGTGTCTGTCTGTGTCTGTGTGTCTGTCTGTGTCTGTCTGTGTGTGTCTGTCTGTGTGTGTGTGTGTGTGTGTCTGTCTGTGGGTGTGTCTGTGTGTGTCTGTGTGTGTCTGTCTGTGTGTGTCTGTGTGTGTCTGTCTGTGTGTGTCTGTCTGTGTGTGTGTGTCTGTGTGTGTCTGTGTGTGTGTGTGTGTGTCTGTGTGTGTCTGTGTGTGTGTGTCTGTGTGTGTCTGTCTGTGTGTCTGTCTGTGTGTCTGTCTGTGTGTCTGTCTGTGTGTCTGTCTGTGTGTCTGTCTGTGTGTCTGTCTGTGTGTCTGTCTGTGTGTCTGTCTGTGTGTCTGTCTGTGTGTCTGTCTGTGTGTCTGTCTGTCTGTCTGTCTGTGTGTCTGTCTGTGTGTCTGTCTGTGTGTCTGTCTGTCTGTGTGTCTGTCTGTCTGTGTGTCTGTCTGTCTGTGTGTCTGTCTGTCTGTGTGTCTGTGTGTGTGTCTGTCTGTCTGTCTGTGTGTCTGTCTGTGTGTGTCTGTCTGTGTGTGTGTGTCTGTGTGTGTCTGTCTGTGTGTGTCTGTCTGTGTGTGTCTGTCTGTGTCTGTCTGTGTGTGTCTGTCTGTGTGTGTCTGTCTGTGTGTGTCTGTGTGTGTGTGTCTGTCTGTGTGTGTCTGTCTGTGTGTGTCTGTCTGTGTGTGTCTGTGTGTGTCTGTCTGTGTGTGTCTGTCTGTGTGTGTCTGTCTGTGTGTGTCTGTCTGTGTGTGTGTGTCTGTGTGTCTGTCTGTGTCTGTGTGTGTGTGTGTGTGTGTCTGTGTGTGTGTGTGTGTGTGTGTGTGTGTGTCTGTGTGTGTGTCTGTGTGTGTGTCTGTGTGTGTGTCTGTGTGTCTGTGTGTGTCTGTGTCTGTGTGTGTGTGTGTCTGTGTGTGTGTCTGTGTCTGTGTGTCTGTGTGTCTGTGTGTGTCTGTCTGTGTGTGTGTCTGTGTGTGTGTGTCTGTGTGTGTCTGTCTGTGTGTGTGTCTGTGTGTGTGTCTGTGTGTGTGTGTGTCTGTGTGTGTGTCTGTGTGTGTGTCTGTGTGTGTGTCTGTCTGTGTGTCTGTCTGTGTGTGTGTGTGTGTCTGTGTGTGTGTCTGTGTGTGTGTCTGTGTGTGTGTCTGTGTGTGTGTCTGTGTGTGTGTCTGTGTGTGTGTCTGTGTGTGTGTCTGTGTGTGTGTCTGTGTGTGTGTCTGTCTGTGTGTGTGTCTGTCTGTGTGTGTGTCTGTCTGTCTGTGTGTGTCTGTCTGTGTGTGTGTGTGTCTGTGTGTGTCTGTGTGTGTGTCTGTGTGTGTGTGTGTCTGTGTGTGTGTGTCTGTGTGTGTGTCTGTGTGTGTCTGTGTGTGTGTTCCTAACGCACCATGATAATGTTGAGAATCTTGGTGACACCATATTGTCCTGGAGATGGAGTCTTCAAAATATATCTCTGCACCTGACAAAGATTTTGCAGAGTCTTCTTGTTCCATAAAAGTGTCCACCTTCTTTCACCTCAGTGCCAAATAGTCTTTTGGTAGTGAAGCATCTTACATCCTGTAGGACCAAGGAAAATGCGTTTCACAATCAGGGTACAATTTAAATGGCATGTTTCCATGACCTACCCTAAGTAAGTCATTCGTAAATGATCTGCCCACGGATCTTCGGTGCAGTAATGATATTCCACAGCCCTGCTGTCTTTCGGCATCCATCCAACACCAGTTGTTCCAGCTTGTACAGTTCAGAAAGGATTTTAGTCCTGGTCTGTAACTCCAGTGCTGATTTCAATTGTTTTCTGCTGCTCTGTTGTTGAGATATCAGATGGTGAACAGTTTCCAATGAATACATCCAGAACTGGTCTGAAACCGGTTGGAGAAATAAAAAATGTAAGGTGCTGTCTGTGTCCAAGAGCACTGAGAGTTTTGGTGACATAGTGACAAGCCATTTGTGGCACACTGGAACAGAAAGAAATCTTTGAAGAAAAACTTGATTATTTCAAATGTACCACTGGATAGAAGGAAAGTGCACGGCATGTGGTCTACAAAAACACACGCATAAAGCAAAGAGTACCACTTGACTGGAATAGATCAGAGTTGTTTTTTTTAAAACTATTTTGCGATCTTGAGAATCAAAGAGGCCAAGAGCAACCCTTATACAGTGCCTACAAACCCCACACCATTTTTAGAAGAAAAACAAATCCTACAAGCCTCTGAGAAATAAGACACTCCATCTGTGCCACATCTCCTGCTGGGATGCTCATCTGTTGGTCAAAAAGGATTTTCAGCGTTAAGGTAAGACAATTAAAAAAAGTCTGCTTTCAGCAATCAATAGAAAGGAAAATGTTACTTACCCTGTAAGCATCTGTTTGTGGCATGTAATGCAGTACACTCACATGCAGTGAATACTCCTGCCTGTTGGGCTTGGATGTGTGCAACTTGTTTTGCTTCGAAGTCTTCAAGTCACGAGGTATGGTGACAACCTATTACAGGTAATGCGCATGGGCATGAGCTCCACTGTTAGATTATTTCTCCGCGCGAAGGGTGAGGATAGGAATGGAGTGAAGAGATACAGAATAAGATGACCATGCAACAAGCGAACAAAGAAAGGCCTCAGCTACAACCAGAGGCTTCTGTGGAGGAGAGTGGGTGCATGTGAATCTACAGCACTACATGTCATAAACAGATGCTTACAGGGTAAGCAACATTTTCTGTTCATGGCATGTGTAGCTATAGATACACATGCTGTGCATAGACCATAAAGAAGTTCTCCCATAAGGGGTGGCTAGCCAGAGGACTGAGAGTGTATCGGTTACATCTTGGCCAACGTTAGTTTGCTGGCGTGCTAAGACATCCAAACAGTAATGATTGGTGAAAGTGTGTGGAGTGGACTAGGTTGCTGCTTTCTAGATGTCCGCTATAAGGATGTTGCCTAAAAAAAGCCATAGAGGCTCGCTTTTTGCAAATAGAGTGAGATCTGGGAGGGCGAGGCAAAAACTGTTTGGCTTCTGAGTAACAGATCTGGATACATTTGACCAACCAATGTTCTATTCCCGCTTTAGAGAGAGCACAGCCCTTATGTGGTTTGGCAAAAATAGTTATTAGGTCTTACAGAAAGATTTTGTTTGGTCAATGTAATAAAGGAGGGCCCTTTTGACACCTAGTGAGTGAAAAGCCCTATCTGACACTGACTCTGGATGTGGCAAGAACACTGGGAGTTTGATAGTTTGATTGAGGTGACAAGAAGAGAACACCCTGGAAAGAAATTTGGGGTTTGTCCTAAAGACTACCCTATCTGCATGGACTTGGAAGAAGGAGGTATTGAAGGCTTAGCTCCTGAAGTTCACTCACACACCCAAGGGAGGTGATGGTCAACAGAAAGGCTACCTTCCTGGAAAGGTATAGCAAATGGTAGGAGTGAAATGATTCAAAAGGAGGGCCCATAAGTCTGGTGAGAACTATAGTGAGATTCCACACAACGGCACGTGGCACCCTGGGAGGAATTACTCTTTTCAGTCCCTCCATGAAGGCCTTAATGACTGGGAATGTGAAAAGTGAAGAGTGTTCCCTGATCTGAAGGTAGTCAGCAATGGCAGCCAAGTAAAGTCTAATGGAAGTATAACAAGGCCTGACTTTTGCCTGACTTTTGGAGATGAAGCAGATAACAGAAAATCTCTTGGATTGCTGTCTTGAGAGGTTTGATGTGACAGACTGCTATAGTGCACAGCTCTTTTCCATTTAGCTGCATAGCAGGCTCTTGTAGGCCTACATTCTTCACTGAGGATGACCATACACTCTGGAGGTAAATTGAGGTTAGCCTAATTCTAAGACCTTACAAGCCAAATCACAAGACTTAACTGCTTGAGATTCAGGTGTCTGAGTGTGCCCTAGCTCTGCATGAGAAGGTCTGGCAGGTTGTCGTGAGGCACCAGGGAGAAGCTGAGGAGAGCAGTAAACCAGGGTTGTCTGGCCTGTGAAGTCCATCCAGGTGTGACACACAGGAATATCCCAGGGCTGCAGAACTAAGTTACTATATATGCCATGTCGAACCCAGGGTGAAGCAAGTTCTTCAATGTCTCATCGCACCCTTAAACATCTGGTAGCTATAGCAGAGTGGTAGCTAGTGTCACTATCCCATATAATAAAACAACTGCAAACTTGAAAATAGGCATGTTGCATTACTAGAATGGTAAGCGAGCTTCCTCAAAGACTTTCCACCCCAGAGATTTACATTTCTTTTGTTTACTATAGGAGGGTAGGGCAAAGCTAATTTTGGAAAGACTTAATGGACAAGTTCTACACGCGGTTAGCCTTTTTTGATGTTGGCTAGATCTTCCGAAATATTGGATTCTTAGGGACGAGTATCCTGCTTGTTAGCTCCCTCCCTGCTTCTGGCAGAAGATGAAGACTGTTTCAGGCATACAAAAGGTGTCTGCTCTAAGAAGGGCTCATTTAAAGGCATAATAGATAATGTTGCACAGTCATCCGCAGAACTCCATAAAGATGTTAAATCTTGTTTTGGAGGGCAACAGAGGAATTTTAAGGGACTTTGCAGCCCAGGAAACTACAGCAACAGAAGAATCTTTGGAAGGTCTATCCAGCTTTGATCTGGTAAATGTGAAATAGACTGGTACTGTGTATTTCCAAATCATCAGCATTACCCTCCTAAGAATGGTGGAAACTTATACTGATCACCTCCCATAACGTATGCTCCCTTAAATGTTTCAAAAGTCAATCTGAAAAACCTTATTGGAAGACAGTTTCTTTTTCTCCTCACCCGCTTCCCTTTTCCTTGCTTTCTAAATAAGATCAGTTAATGTAGTTTGGACCTCCTCAGAGAACAACACTGGACTATAATCTGTATGCGGACCATCAGGCTGTGCATCAGAATGTTAATATGCCCGAGGTGTGGAGGCGCAGAGTGTGCACCGGGGCTGAGGGTTTTGTGGAGTTTTAAAGAGCTTGGAGCTAGACTGGAGTCGGCTGATGCCAAAGCGATACCCGTAACTTCGATTTATTACTGAGAGGAGCCAATGGTACAAGTTAGAACAACATAGCATGGCAGTACAATAACTTTAGCATCCAAGGAAGAAGCACCTGGGCCACAGCTGGAGCCATGTCAAAAGCGTTAGGCATGTTCTCCTGAAAAGCCATTTCCTTCTTCAGAACAGCGATGTGGCGTAATACTGATATATGCTGCAATATTGCGATGGCACTTGATCAAGATTTCACCTGTGATAAACATTCTTCACTGGGTTGCAAATCGGAGCCCTGACACTGTAAAAATGATCGAGTTAGTAAGACATGTGGCATCATTGCTGCTTAGTCTTCTTGTGAGATTACTGCAGAAACTTGAGACAGGCTCAGCTTGTGCCTTGCCCTCAATACCAGGAAGGGTGATCAAGAATAGAAACCTTGATAGTGGGCCACAAACATTACTACCTTCCCTCCTGACAACTTTTAGATGTATCTGTTGACGAAGATTGCAGGTTTTGGTGTCATACCCCAATCCTAGCAGTCACTGGGGACAGAGACAGATAAATTAGGATTGCATTTGGGGCAGTGTATGCAGCCCTACGTAGGGGGTGAATGGTCTCTAAATGAAGTACAAAAAGGTAAAGGAAAAAGGACAAGTTACTTACCTCTGGTAAAGCCTTGTCTGGAAGAGACAGTATCTAGCCGCAGATTCCTTACCTTTGGATTTCCCAGTCATCAGACTGGATCCGGTATATTTTTCTTCGAGCAATACCCCTGCGCACTGGTAGGTGGCATCGGTCAGCTCTACCTGATGGCGTCGGTTGGCTCCGTGTGACGTCGCTGTAGTGACATTGGCGCTACCTATATAGGCGCCACCTCGGCAAATTGATAATTACAACTTTCTACACCAGAAACACAGAGCCATGAAGAGTACTGACACTGATGTGTTTGTAAAAACCTAGGGCCCTGAAAGGGAACAACCTTGCCCCTAGAAACTTGGCCGCAGGGTGGGGAGGATAGGTGGGCCGGTAAGGAATCTGCAGCTATATACTGCCTCTACCAGGTAAGGTGTAACCAAAGGTAAGTAACTTGTCTATCTGATAAAGACATCTAGCTGCAGATTCCTTACCTTTAAATAGATACCCAAGCAATACCATCCCCGGAGGTGGACTGTGGGCAAATTCTTAACTAAAAAGTCCTGCTGGACCGAACGGGCGAAGTGCCTGTCCCTGCGGATCCAACTGTCTAGGCAGTAGTGTTTGGTAAATGTGTGCATGGACGCCCACATCCCTGCCTGGCAGATGTCCAGGACTAAGACTCCACATGCTCACGCAGTGGTCGCAGCCTTAGCTCTGGTGGAATGAGCTCTTCAGCCTTCAGGAGGTTGCTTCTTTGCCAAAGTGTAGCAAATCTTGATGAAAAGAATGACCCATCGAGAGGTGGTTGATTTCTGCATCGCACAACTTTTCTCCGCACCAACAAACGCCAAGAAGAATTGGTCGTCCACCCAGAAGTCTTTAGTGCAGTCAAGGTAGAACGAAAACTCTCTTTTTGGGTCCAGACCGTGGAGTCGCTCCTTTTCCTTAGAGGGATGTGGAGGAGCGTAGAAAGTGGGCAAGATGACCAATTGTCCCACTTGAAAAGGTGTTACCACTTTAGGGAGGAAAGAGGATCTAGTGCGAAGCACAACTTGTGAGGGAATATCGTCAAGAAGGGGGGCTTGGACGATAGAGCCTGTAGCTCGCTCACACTCCTGGAAGAAGTGATTGCCACTAAAAAGGCTGTTTTAATTGTGAACAGCCGGAGGGGGCAATTGTGCAGAGGCTCACACATGAGGAAGGTGAGAATCAAATTAGGGCCCCACTAAGGAATAATGAAGGGGGAAAGTGGAAACATATGTACAAGGCCTTTTAGGAATCTATGTAAAATGGGTGACTTAAATAAGGAGGGTTGGTCTGGCAGCCTCGAGAAAGCAGACAAAGCAGATTAATACCCTTTCAGGATGCCCAGAGCAGAGCCCTGCTGGGCAAGGGTCAAAATAAAAAGTCTAACATCGGAAAGGGAAGCAGATAAAGGGTTGATAGGCTTCTCTGTAGAATATATTACAGTTTTTTTCCACCGGCAGGAGTATACCGTCTTAGTGGAGGGACGGCTGGCTGGCAGAATAACATTGAAAACTTCGGGAGGAAGGTCAAAAGCTGTCAACTGTCGCTGATCAATCTCCACGCAAGAATGCGTAGAGTTGACAGGTTCGGGTGGAGAACCCTCTCCTGCTGCTGCGACAGAAGATCCTCCCAAAGGGGCAGCCTGATCAGAGGATCGATGCTCATTTGCAGGAGCTTGGGATACCAAACTCTCCATGCCCAGTCCAGAGCCACAAGGATGACTTGGGCCCGGTTGTTCCTGATCTTCTTGAGAACTCTGGGCAGGAGTGGTATGGGTGGAAAGGCGTACATGAGGCCTGAGCGCCACTCGACACAAAAAGCATCTAAGAGCAAGAGCCGCCTTGGAAACTCCAGCGCGTAAAACTGCTGACATTGCACGTTCTCGGCAGAGGCGAACAGATCTAACAAAGGCTCTTCCCACTGTTGAAAGGGACCATGCCCCACCTCCCGATGGAGACACCATTTGTGATCCACTAGGCATCAAAGGCTGAGTTTGTTCGCCCTGGTATTCAGAGAACCTTCCAGGTGTTAAACCACGAGGGATATGCCCTGCTGTTCCAGGCATGTCCAGAGATGCAGAACGTCTTGACCCCACCCGCCCTGCTTGTTGCAGTACCACATGGCAGAAACGTTGTCTATGAACATCTGCACTAGCCTTCCCTTGATGGAGGGTTGCAGGAGACTGGCTTAGTATATGGTGTACAATTATTCAAGTGGTGCACCTTGCAATAATCCATGCAAACCTTATGGTGATTTTAGTGGTCTTTGATAAGCGTAGAGCACTCTCAAAGTGGTAGCTGTGGAGAGCAGCCTTCATTCAGGCTTATCTTGAAGGGGTGTTAGGCACCTTCTTTTACCAGCTTAATCTGTAGTATAGATTAGATGAAAGGAAACCACACAGTGTATACAAGAATAAGTCTATTTATTACAACACACTATCACATTGGTTGATCTCCTACCCGGAGATATCAACACAATACGCAATCAGGTAGGTAGCACAAAAAACAGTGGTCTCCAGGGGGAGACCAAACCATATACTAAGAAAGTGGAATGTGAACTGCAACGGAGAATGGGACTTGGACCAGAAGACCCAGAGGAGCCGGGGACACAAGGAAACACCCAAGGTTAGTACCCAGGAACCCCACGTAGGCTGTGTGCAGAGTGGAAAAACAGCTGTGTGCCCAATGGAAGTCAATGGAGAAGTTGCAGTTGCAGTTTTGAAAAAGAAGGATCCCTCCCAGAGGACCCCGAAGAAATCCTTTAGAAAACAGAAGGTTTAAGAGCCACCCCACCAGTGGATGGGACAGAGTCTATGCCACTTGGAGGTAACCAGGAGGCAGGGAGACACAATGCCCACCGATGTCGGGAGGTTCTGAAGAGTAGATGGTGTCCTTGTCGCTGCAGCTGTGGGAACCAGGCGACGCTGAGAAAGACCAGGAGCCGTGCACGAGCTGTCTCATGTCAGATGTCGGTGACTAGGTGGTCGGAGTCCGGCGGGAGCACTAACAAGCCTTGGTAGCCGCAACTAGCGTGGAAGACAAAAAAGGAGCAACGTTGGGACCAGCAAGGTCTAAGGGACTCCCTAACAGCAGGAGAGTCAGAGCAAGCCCCGAGCAAGCAGGGGAGCCCACTGAAGCAAGAGAAGACCCTCAAGAGGACCCACAGGCCGAAGGCACAGGAGTCGCAAGAGGACCCCGAGGAGCTCACCAAAGATGAAGACCCACGGTGCAGAGGATGCAGTGAGGAAGCTGATCTTGGAGGTTAGCGGTGCTGGAGGCTAGAGCTTCTTGTTGCCCAAAGACCTCTGGAGTGAAGAGCCAACCAGCCTTGGCAGCGGGCAAGTCAACGAGGTGCACAGGGGTTGGTCCCAGCGGTTCCAATGACGGATACTGGCCTCAAAGTTGCAGAGAAGGCAGGTCAGGCCTCGAGGGAGTTGCAGAACCACCACCTGTGTTGCTGAGCCTCGGGAAGTCCGTAGGACGACGGGAGCAGCAGAAAGGCCAGCTTCGTTGCCGTGCCTGCAGATGCAGGGAGTGACTCCTTCACTCCAAGGGAGATTTCATCAGGAGTCCTTGATACCCACAGGTCTGCTGAAGAACCTGGATGAAGCAAGAACACAAACGACAAAGAAGACTTGAAGAACAGTGAGACCAGGAGCAGCAGGAATCTTCCTTGGTCCGTCTCGGTTCCAGTCGAAGTTCAACGACGTCCAACTGTCAAGACTATTGAAGAATAATGCAGTTTCTGGGTTGAGTCTTGTCCCACGACGAATCTAAGGACCCGCCCACAGGTAAGCCGTTAAGTACCCTAAGGAAAGGGTTGGAACAACTCAGGAGTCCCTCCCAGAAAAGGTGCTGGACAGAGGGGAGGATACTCCCATGTCCTTTGTCAAGTTTCGTACCAGAGTGGGCGCCAAGGGCTCCCTGAACTGGCTGAAAAGGGAGTATGCAAGGAGGGCAACAAATGTGCCCTTCATAGCAGTCTGGTGGCGCTGGCAAGTGCCCCCCACCCCAGTCCAATATACTAAATCCTGTCTGGGAGGTGGTCACACCTCCCTGTGACAGGAAACCTATTGTCCTACCTTCCCCCGCCCAAGCCTGGATCAGCAGCAGGAGGGCAGAATCAGGTCTGTGGTCGGCAGCAGCACTAGCTTGCTTGCAGACCCTGAAAGGCTGTTACCGGGAGTACAGGGGGGGTCCCCAAACGAGCCCCCCAGTACATGGAATCATACTTTCAACAATGGAATCGGGGTTGGGGTAAGATTCCAACATGTTTGATACCAAACATGTCCGGGTTCGGTGCAGCCACTATATAGTTAGACATCTTGTAATAACTGATGTCCAATATATGTCTAACATGTTTGACCGCACTTACAAAGCCTGGAGAATCGACTACCGGGTTTAAGGGGTATCCTGCTCATGCAGGGGCACCCTCACACTTACAACCAAGCACCCTGCCCTCAGGACTGAAGGGCCTGCATAGGTGTGACTTATAGGTTTAAAGTGTAGTGACCTCAGATATAAGGAAACTTATATCTGTCATGAGAGGTGCAAGCACCAACTCACACAGGCTGCAATGGCAGGCCTGTAGTCACAGTTTAAGTGGACTCCCATGGGTGGCACAATACATGCTGCAGCCCATGGGAGACCCCAGGTGTACCTATGCCCTGGGTACCTTACTACCATATACTAGGGACTTACAAGGGCATACCAGTAGCCAATTGTGGCGGTACCAAAGTACTCACCATGTCAATTTTAGAGGAGAAAGCACAGTTGCTGGGTTCCTGATTTGCAGAATCCCAGCAGACTAGGTCAAAAACACACTGACACCAAGCAAAACGTGGGTGTAACCATGAAAGCAGATCCTACTTTCCTACAAGGGTAGAAAGGCTTTCAACGCCACACTGATCGCTCGGAGCTCCAACAGGTTGATGTGGAGTCTGGATTCCGCTGGAGACCAGAGTCCTCTGCTTTTCACCTCTCTCAGATGGCCGCCCCATCCCAGGAGTGACGCATCTGTCACTACTGTGAGATCTAGTTGGGGAAGGGAGAGGGGTCTGCCTCTGACCCAATCGTGATCGTGAATTCCCTCTGAGATCTGGACCATGTTAGAGAGATTTCCCTGATGCTGCGCTGTAGGAAAGTGCCCCTTTCTGCATGGTTCCCCCCAACTTTTTGCCTGATATCTGATGCACTTTGACTGAATGTGCACTGGGTCCCTGCTAATCAGGTTTCCAGTGCCTGTGTTGGTTCCCAAAACTGTACCCTTGTTTCCACAATTGGCACGCCTCTGCCCTACATAGAAGTCCCTTGTAAAAGGTACTACTCGTACCAAGGGCCTTGTAGCCAGAGAGGGTCTCTAAGGGCTGCAGCATGTATTGTGCCACCCTCAGAGACCCCTCACCTAACACATATACACTGCCATTGCAAACTGTGTGTTCTGGGCAGACAAAACGTAAGAGCCGACACGGCACACATCCTTGTGTGCCATGCCCACAAACACTGCCTGTGGCATAGGTAAGTCACCCCTCTAGAAGGCTTCACAGCTCTAAGGCAGGGTGCACTATACCACAGGTGAGGGCATAGCAGCATAAGCAATATGTCCCTACAGTGTCAGAGTCCATTCTTAGACATTGTAAGTGCAGTGAAGCAATATTGAGTACATGGACTGAGAGCTTGTCATCACGAACTCAACAGCCCCATTATGTCTTTACTGAATGCTAAGAAGTTTAGTATTAAACTTCTCAGCATAATAAACCCATACTGATGCCAGTGTCTGGGCTTATTACAAAATGCACTCAGAGGGTATCTTAGAGATGCCCCCTGAAAAACAACCAACTCCCTCGTGTCCAGCTGACTGGTCTGCACCAGCCTGCCACACACACAGATGCTTCTGACCCCCTGAGGTTGGATCCCTTGTGCCCTCGTGGGTCAGGAACAAAGCCTGCTTGGGTGGAGGTGCTTCTCACCTACCCCCAAGTAGGAACAGCTTTCAGGGCGGTGAGCCTCGAAGGCTACCTGCCCTTTATTTGCTAGCCAGGGCCTCTCTAGCTAGTGGAGCTGCCCACCCCCTTGACCAAGGACCACTTTTGGTGGCAAGGTCGGCGGGAAAATTAGTAGTCAGGAAAGGTGTGTCTCCTCTCAACAGGACCACCCCTAAGGTGTCCCGAACTGCAGTGACGCCCTCCTTGGAAAATTCTCCATGTTGGGTGGAAGGATTTTAGCCAATAGTATTCGGGAATGCCCCCCCCCCCCAAAGGGAGGGGGCATACTAAGGATGTAGTCATCCTAAAAGGTAAGTAGCCCATTGGCTACTACCTGCCAGTACCAGTAACACCCCCTGAATTAAGTATTTAGGGACACCCACGGACCTTGATCCTCAGATTCCTGCAACCTACGAAGAACAAGCATTTGCAATGCAATAGGTCTCACCTTGCTGAAAGTTTGAGCTATTGGCGTTGCTAATAATAATGCAACGCCAATAGCTCAAACTTTCAGCAATGCTCAAGCAATTGCATTGCAAATCTTTTTTTCAATAGCAATTATTGCGCTCCTCGTGATAATTGTAAATGCGCGAGCTATCGGCAAACCACTGGGCCAAATGCAAGAAAGAACAAGCTTTGGAAATGCAATCGGTCTCGCATCTGTTTGTGTTAGAGCTGTTCGTATTGTAAATGGCAATGACTTTTACCTATGTGTTATGGAGTGCATGTATGTGGTGTGTAGTGGAATTATATGGGTTGGATTGGATTAGTTAGTTGTGGAATTGTGTGGCACTGAATTGTGTGGTGTGGAATTATGTGGCGGCCTGTCATGACATTTTAACAATCAGCACTTTCAGGCCAGGATTCGGATGCCTAGAATGTGAACTGCAAGTCCCAGAATGCAATCTGCAGTTAAGCCAGAACTGACCGATGGAATCACACACAAATAAGCTCGTAGGAACTATGCAGTCGTGCCGTAAAGATAAGCAAAAGGACACGCCTAGCGATCAGGGGTCATTATAAAGCACAAACCACAGTGGTGCACATCTGATTTTGAGGAGTGTCAAACATTACTGAGGAATCACATTAGCGGAGGCACAAATTATATGACTGCATTAAAAGTAAAATGGGGATACCATAAATACTGAAGTTCATTAATTCCTAGGCACTATAAAGCAAGTGCGGGACTTAATGAGTCTTTAGTGATGGAATACACTTAGGGATGATACTTGATTGTTATCAACTCTAAAGTTCATCTACAATCCACATGCGCTCAGTACTGAAAGTAGGGGATGTCATTTAATGTGTCATTGATACTGAAATGCAAGCACTACAACTTCGTGTGTGATCAGTGCTGGGACCATGTATACTTCCCTTAATATCAGAATTAAATATAGGCGTGGTCACTTAATCTGGCATCGATGCTAAAAGGAGGGTACTGTCCCTACGTGTGTGCCATCACTACTGAAGGCCATACACAGTCCCTAGTTTGGGATTTGAATATGCAGGAGCTGTTATGCATCAATACTTACAATGCAGGCGCTACCCACTTGCTGTGCAGTCAGCCCTGAATGTAGGTCTACTCCTTTAATATTCTATTAGACTGGAAACGCAGGAGGTGCTCCCTTGGACAGCCAGGTGCAGATAGAGTGACCCAATGTTGCATCAACACTGAAGTGCAAGTACAGTTCGCAAGTGCAAAAGGATACCATGGCGATGAGGCAACACATTATTTCCCGATAAGAAAAATAGGATATTTTGTTTTTCACTTGTTGAAGTCGTACCCCTCCCTGGAGAAAGGTCCCCCTCTAGAGATAAAAGAGGTACTTCTTAATCTAGAGTTGCCCTTTGACAGTCCGGCACTTGATCCCTTGGTCTTTAGTGAGAGGAGATGTAATAACGCCGCTCTGCAGTAGATTTCCTGCATGTTTGTACACGCCAACCAGAAACCGGTACCTGATAGAAGGTTACAGAAATATCAAGAATCCCACATGCAGGAGGCATGAGAGGAGACTGAGACAGCCGACGCTTCAAAGGGCATTTATCTCCTTCTGTGACTGCTTTTTATCCAAAGAGGAGGAAGATATCTGCGGCCAAGGACAGACAACAGCCTCTACTTTCGAAAATGAAACACTGCCTTTTTTATCCCCCCCCCACACACACACAAAAGCACTTGGCGGTAAATAGTGCTCGCCCACCCACCTTTCTGATGTTAGGAGAAGGAGCTTCTCTTTCCTGCATAGTATTAACATGCAGTAGTTGCGGTTCTGAAACTGCACGTGGTGTTTTATAAATGAGAAGGAAAATAATTATGAAAGAGAAGCATTTGTGGGCATACAAGAAACAAAATCAGCATTTTGGATGACTGCAAATGCAAAGGTGTCAGGCTCACAGATCACACAAGATGTCAGTGACGGAGTTGGCAAGAACTCCCAGCTCTCTCTTTCATACACTGCCACTAATCTCTCCGCCGTACTGTACCTCTTGGCAGCCCGAAAGCGTCCTGGCGAGATGTTTGTTTTAACACCTTGGGGGTCTGCACCGTTCCTGTGGAAGGGGGCGGTCAAGCGTGGTGGAGGAGAGGTGTCTACTGCTCTTTGTTGCTGTGCACGCCACGCGCCTAAGGGAAGGAAGGGCGCTGGCTGGCCCTCAGCCACACCGTTCACTTCAGGGATAGAGTCCAGGCTCGCACACCAATCACTTCATGGATAGAGTCCAGGCTCGAAACATCCCCCAGGAGAGGTGATGTGTAAGACGTACCGTTTCTAGGCTCTACACTGCTCCTAAGGCGACAGAACTGGTACTTTTGTGCAGGGCAGCAAGTAACACTTTCAGAAACTACACACTTTTGCATTCCGGTAACTACCAGTGTGGGACAGTAACAGGACTCTGCCACTACTCATGAGGACTGCACGCAAGTCGTGCCTCGTCAGGCCTGAAAGCGCTATACAAAATTTAAGTAAATAGCGTAAAATACAATATTTTTTTAATGAGGCGTCCCTTCCACTTCACAAAAGGCTGCATCTATTACGAGGCAGTAGCACACTCTCTTACTTACCCGTTCACATAACTTGATAAACGTGATGCAGAAAACAGGCATCACTCTAAGGGTTGCAGACACCCCTCAGAAGACAGCTAAGCTGTATGAGAATGGAGGGCGCCCCCCTCACTCCTCCTACACTGACATCGAACTCCTTACACCATGAACGGTGCGGCTGCCAGTGCCAATTAACTTCCGGTGTGATTGCTGGCAACTAAATGGGATAACGATATGTTTGCTACAAAACTTGCATAAAAAATTATTACCTAACGAATATATTTTGCATGTAAAACCGGTTTAGAAATCCAGTCTAATCAAGCTTTTTCCTCAGTCATGTCCTGGGCCCCTCTGAGGCTTAGAAGGAGTTTAGCGCGGTTTGCGGGGAGGGGCGCCGCTGGGGCTGGGAAAGCAGGTAGTGCTCCGAGTGGGGGTTGGTTTGTCCGGAGATAAGAGAATGTGCTCCAGGTGCACAAAGAACAGTGTCTGCGCTGTTCGGAGATAGAGTTAATGAGATGTTAAAAGGGTCCACTGTGACGAAAACCGGTGGACCGTCCCGCTGCCTGCAATCCCAGGAGATTAGTGAATAACAAACAAAACAAAGTACATAACGATCGTCACTAAAACGATGGTAGGATGCCGATAAAGCAAAAAAATCTATATATCCAGCAGGAACTGCGACGTTGAGACAACTAGAAGGAACCCTGAAGGCAGAGGGGGAGTGGCAAGGAATGACTCCTCCTGCGGGACAACCAAAAAAAAAACATTAGTGAAATAGCCATGGGAGGAAGGAGCCACACAAAGGAGGGACAGTTGAAGTAATAGATCAATAAGAAGCCAGCATTTCTGAATGCCGCAGCTAATAGCCAATGGCAATGGGTGGGTTTGCCAAAGCCCCACAGAGAGATACAACAGGTCAGAGCTAATGCTCGACCTAAAAAAGCAAATAAATGCACGAAGCAAGGAAAGGGTGCAGTAGCACAGGCTGTTACTAGGTGTCCCTGTGGGTGCAGGGCCTTATGTTGCTAATAGAGGTCTTTTTATAACTCCACAGGGACACCTAGTAACAGCCTGTGGTACAGCATTCTTTCCTTGCTTTGTGGAAGGGGGGAGATGCTGCGCTGAAGCTGCAAGCAAAAGAAAGTGTGTTGCTCGTTAAACAAGCACCACGTTAACAGTATGCATGATAATGTAATGGAAACAAAATGAGGAATGCTAAAGCAGGTAGGTTGGGAGGTGGTGGTGTGGGCACGGCACTGGGGAGATTAAGTGCAATAATGATGGGGGAGGGAGTGCGAGCGAGAGGCAACAGATTGCCAGAGCTGGCCAACCCCAAAAAATATATAATGCTCACCGAGTTGTAAAGCAGACCATGTAACAACACCAGTAAAAAGTCCAGTCGTTATGGGAGGTTACAAATGCAGAGAAGGTAGTACCAAGGAGGGACTACTAATCCTATTCACAAATGAAACGTAACGATTTTGGCAAGGACAGTAACAGGAGCCAATTGAAAAGATGGGCGGGAAATGGGCGAAGCTTCTATGCCGTACCTCAATAGAGCATGCCTCGCAAAGCAGCGCATGCGCTTCCCAGGCTCGACTTAAAAAATATCAAATTAATAATCTCTATTACAAAACAATTCTTCTTGGATTCAGTCTTTGAGTGTGTGTAATCATTTCTTGCCTGAGTGTGTACAACAAATGCTTAACACAGCCCTCTGATAAGCCTAACTGCTCGCCCACACTACCACAAATAGAGCTTTTAGTATTATCTACTTAAGCCTCTGGAGATCCACTGGACTCTGTGCACACTATACCTTACTTTGGTATAGTATATCCAGAGCCAGCTTCCTACATGTGCCCACTGGAACTTCAGGTCCCACTGCAGAGCCTGCATATGCCATCTGGAATGTGTCACTAGCAGGATGCAGGAGGCCATGAGTCCCAGCAGCCTCAGAGTTAATCTCATCGAAATTCAGGATAGAGGCTGAAACATCTGTATCATGGCCTGAATATCCTGGACTTACCACTCAGGAGGATAGGCCCGAAACTGCACTACATCCAGAACAGCTCAGATGAAAGGGAGCATCCGAGAGGGAGTGTGGCTGGGGTGTAAGGCTGGCGCAGTTGAAAGCCCCTTCTGTAGCCACGAAAGGAGCGAAAGGCAGACTGGGGACGGAAGGCAGCAGAGAGGCCCAAGGACGTGGGCGTAGCCCATGAGTCCTTAAAGCGCTCCAGCGATGTGTCTGCCTTGTCTCCAAAGAGACAGGTGCCATCAAAGGTCATGTCCACGAGCGAAGCCCGGACATCCCCATAAAAGCCAAATGTTCTCAGCTAAGCATGGCATCTAACAGCCACAGTCGCAGGAATTGCTCTGCCCAGCGAGATGGTTATGTCTAAGCAGACCGTATGGCGAACTTTGCTGCTTCTCTCCCATCTGATACAGTTTAGGAGAGGATGGCCCAGGCCTTCTCCGGAACCTGTGGCAGCACTTGTGCAACCGTTTCCCACAGTGTGGGAATAACAGCCTAATAAGCATGTGGTGTTCACCTACTGTAAAGCAAGGGTGGCGGAAGAAAACATTTTCTTGGCCCAAAGTCCAGCCTTTTGGATTCCCTGTCCGAGCAGTGGCAGGGAGCGCCCCCAGGGACGTAGATGCTTGGACTACCAAGCTCTCCAAGGTGGGGTGGGTAGTGCGGAAGTTTTGGTAACCCGGGGAAGGGCGGCAATCGATCGTCCTGTTCAGAGGAGCCTGTGTGCTGGGCTTGGACCAGGTGCCCAGTAGGACAGTAAGAGCAAGAGCTCCGAGGAGGAAACTCCTGGCTGAAGTACCTCCGTCAAGATGTTACTTTTGACCCCACTGAAGGAAGCTGAAGGTCAAGAACCTCAGCCACCCTTCGCATCACCATAGCATAAGACACTCACTCCTCCGTAGCCATGGTAGGGGGAGAAAGCATATCAGTATCTGGAGAAGTATGCAGTCCACTGGCCTCGCCCAATTCCTCATACCAGTCCATTTCCTCCTATGGCTGGTCTTCTAAAAGGTCCAGCGACCCTCCCAATCTTCTCATACTCCTAGCCCTTCAGAATAAGGCCCAGGAAATGACCTAGGACCCAGAGGTCCTGTCTGCTTCGGAATCAGCGGACGGAGTACCAGCTCTGGGTCATCGGGAATCCGAAAGGGGCTGATGCCGTCGGGACATCAGCGCCGTGAAAGGTCGCAATGGAATGACCGACACCAGTCCGGATCCATTCCTGGATCAATGGGGGGTCCTTGGCGCCAAGCCCGGAGTTAGAGCTGACGGCGTGGAACCCGAGGGATCCCCTCCGACCCCACAGGGCTCAAAGGTGAGCCGGAGGGGTCAGGCCGTTCAAAAATGAGACGCATGGCCTCATAAAATTATTTTATTTGAGCGGTGGTCGCTCGGGCTCCCGGAAAAGAGGGGAGGCGCAGAGCTGACGCAGGCTCCGAAAAACGAGGTCTTGAACGCCGAGGATCCTCTATTGCGTCGGCCGACGGACGGAGAGAAGTCAAAGCATGCTTCGTCTTTTAGTTTTTTATGCCTCTTACCTGAATGTCCGGACGATTTTGAGTGGGACTTAGAGGACTTGGGACTCCTGGAGCGGTGCCGGGACCTTCCTCTCGACCATGACCACCAAGGAGTCGAACGATGCAGTGCCGCCTTCCGGGCTGCAAGTAGCTTTAGGGACCGCTCCCTCAAAGCCTTCGGAGCCATGGCCCGGCAGTTGGAGCACGACTTCAAGTCGTGGTCGCACCCAAGACACCATAGGCAACACAAATGTGGGTCCGTCACCATGGGCGTCCGCAGAAATTTTTCCAGGGGGGGGCAAAATGTTAACGTCTCCTCCTGCTTTTCTGACTGCTTTCTCCATTCTCCTGCTTTTGTCCCGTTTTTTTACTGCTTCCTCCTTCCATTTTTTGGAGTATTTTCTCATGCTTTTGCCTTATTTTTACTGCTTTTTCCTTCCTTTGCACTCCCCCCGTTTTTCTGACTGCTTTCTCCTGCATTTGCCATGTTTTTTTTACTGCTTTTTCCTTAGTCTCCCCCATTGTTCTGACTGTTTTTTCCTACTTTTGCCTTGTTTTTTTTACTGCTTTTTCCTTCCTCGTCCCACCCCCCATTTTTCTGACTCTTTCTGCCATGATTTTTACCTTCCTCTCCTAAAAGTGTCCTTCTGTTTTCCACCACGTTTCAGAAATTAAACAAAACCAGGCAGGGTTTGCTGTAAAACATACAGGCTGTCATAAAAGCCCTAAAACGTCAAGTTTTAAATTAATCTATTGTTAGATCTGAACACGAAGCGCAGGACATAGAGGCTGCTTCTCTTTCTGAACTCTCTCTCCGTCTGACTGGAGAGGAGCCTGCGCAGTGTGCACTTGCTGGGGGCTAGGCAGGTAGTGGGTGACACTTTCTCGCAAACAAAATCAAGCAATGAAGAGAAGGGAAACATAAATATCTTAAATTACAACCATTTGAGCAATGAGAAACTCTAAGACGTTAACTGCTGCAAAGTACCATAAATAGAAAGGCACTAACCTAGCGCCCTTTTAACCTGTAGTGGTATGTGAGGTGCTCCATGGAACTGACTGGTGATTGCTTGCCTATGGTGCAATAACAGGAGGATTCCAAACAACAAAAAGCCGTCATTTAGAGGTGGCATGTAATGGCACACCCACCGAAAACTGATGTGGATGTAATCTGCCTACCTCTCATCCCCTAGTTTCACCCCTCCTCATTCAGAGGTTGGGTACCTCTCTGTGTGTTCGATGCTGAATCTACAATAGCTCCACTGTTATACAAGCAAGCCTTGCAGGAGGGGTGTGGGGCATCAGCTGCTGCAATTTGGCATGGCATTACATAAGAATGCAAACCAAATCTGCTGTGGTTTTTCCTGCATCCACGATGCAGAACATGGTGGTGCTGGCCATGGTAAAGTGCACTGGGAACCAGGTTCGAGTCTCGGCGATGTCGGCTCGGAGCAATGTCCTGTGATTCTGGGCAAACCAGTTAATTTCCAGTGCCCAAGAAAAAAATGAATGTATCCTTGTAATGTAACTGTGGCGCAAGTAAGAGAAAAGTCCCAGTGTGTTTGGAACACTGGCTGAATAGCGTGAACTAAATAAGGCCCTGCCTGAAACCTCCTTCGCTCTGGGGGTCTTTTGAAAAAGCCAACTTAATCTCCACCGTGACCGTCCTGGCACAGTAGTTTGGGGGCACAGAGAAATTTCAATGAAAGAAGTACTCACGTGATAGATGAAGTC
The DNA here is from genome assembly GCA_963921515.1 of Calotriton arnoldi. Lineage (NCBI taxonomy): Eukaryota > Metazoa > Chordata > Amphibia > Caudata > Salamandridae > Calotriton > Calotriton arnoldi. The sequence goes on along the minus strand of CAWUFW010005838.1, from coordinate 54,648 downwards.
TAAGTTGGGCACATGGCTGCAGGGCCAGCGTGATAGATCCTCCGACACCCCAGTAGCTTGGCAGCTCGGCCGGGCAGCTGAAGTCTGAATGATGCAGTCTGTCACCGCCGGGTCTCACCGGGACGGCAGACAGGATGCAAGTTTTGGAGCGAAATCCTCTAAGAGGGTCAGTACTACGACTGATAAAACACGTCCGATCTTATCCTGTGGAGCAGCCGAGCTGCACGGCGCCCGCCAACTCATTTTTGGAAGTTTCCTCTTTAAAAAGAAAATGTCATTTTAAAAAGAACCCACATTTTGTTTTTATTATTAATTTGAAATGGTCGAATTGGCTGCAATAATTTCAGCGGGGCCCGGGTCGGTGCGAGGTGCCTGCAGGAGCATTGCAAACGGCACCATCATTCAATTTGCGGCGCCACCCGAAAACCAGCCAGTCCGGAGACGCAACTTCCTCAAAGCTCCACACTCCGGCAGCAGGATGTGACGTCCCCTCCGGTGCCGGCACATAGCAGATATCCTGACTGGGCCCGGCAGTCTAGTCACTGCTGGATCTCGACGTCAGGCTACCAGCCGCGCCGCGAGGGAACGTGCCAGCGTTACAAAAAATGGCACCCAGCCGCAGCCCGCACCAGTATGGCCAGCACCGGACCGGAGATCAAGGGGGGGGGCAAGCGCCCCTCCTTGCCCCCCCATGCGGACGCCCATGTCCGTCACTGACATGGAGCAGTGAAAGGCGCTTTATGGTTTGAACCATTAAGTCTTCTTAGACATGATCTTCCTATGCACCAAAAAAGGAGTTAACAAAAAGTAAACAAGCATTTGCAATGCAATAGGTCTCGCAGTTACACAAGTTAAAGCTATTGGCATTGTAAATGACAATGCCTTTTATTTATGTTTTTAAAACGAAAACAAATATAAAAGGTATTGTTATTTGCAATGTCAATAGCTCAAACTCACGTAAATGCGAGATCTATTGCATTGCAAATGCTTGTTCTTTTTAGTTACCAATCGGAGTTGGGGAAAAAGCTTGAAAGCGCTCTTTTATCTTTAAAGAGGGTGGCAGGGAAGTTACAAGGGGCTGGGTCAGGTGAGGGAAACAACATGGGGACGAGGGGTGTAAGAAACACCAGGCGTGGGGATGAATGGTGCTAAAGAGAGGAAAGTAGAGCCGGTAGTGAGAAAGCACACGAGCGATTAGGCAACAGAAAGAGAATGGGGAAAAAGAACACATGGAAAAGTGAGCATTGTAAGGACATAGCAATGCACACATGCTCCAGAGTCGGGACAAACAGAAGAGGAAGGAAAGCCTTCACATCTAGCAAACAAATTAAAGTGACAATGAATTATTTCTTTAATCCCCGTCTGTTAAGCCGGCAATGGCAGCCGCTTGTTGGCTCTAGTGAAAGGCACACTTCGGCTGCTTTGTAGTGCTAAGAAGTGTACGTTTCTTCAGTTTACACTAGGCTCTCCGCGGAGCGTCTGCCTGTTGCTCTGGTGTTGTTTTTGTGCTCAGACTTCTGCCCGCCCCTTCTCACCTCTCTGAGAGCCAGTGCTCCCTTTGACCCTCTACCTGCCGCCCACCCCGCCCCCGCCTCTTCTCTCGGTTCACACCTTGGTGCTTTCACACTTAACGTCACCTCCAGCCTCGCATTTTCAGAGAGGGACCCCGGGGCTCCGTATTACAGCCCCAGGATGAGGAGGAAGAAGAGAGAGAGGAGACAGAGGAAGACTTGGTGGGGGGTGGGGAGACAGATACAGTGGGAAGTGAGAGTGAAGAAAGAGGGGGGAGAGAGAGAGAAGTAAGAGAGAGATCCAGTGGGGAAAGAGACCGAGAAGTAGGGAGAGATGAAGGAAGAAGAGAGAGCAAGTGGGAGGGAGGGAATGGGGGACAGAGAGGAAGAAAGAGAGGGGGGGGGGAATAGCACCGAGGCAATAGGACTCCAAAGGGAACAAAGACACTGGGATTGAGGGGACAGGGCAGGGAGGACGGATGTAGAGGAGACGGGAGAGATGGACAGAGTGCCAGGTGCTGGGAGTGCAGCAAAAGCAATGGAGAGAGTGCCAGGAATAGAGAGAGAGAGAGAGAGAGAGATGTGGGTTAGTGGCCAGCTCCGGAACTATGGACCCTGCGGGCTGTGCCCAGTGTTGACACGTGGAAAACAAGCATTTTTATGGAAACACAAAAACGCCCATCGCTTGAATTAAAATGGCGACTGTCTGACGCACTGAATTATAAGAGGCAAACTAAAGATCACTGGGACGGACTTGACAGTTTTCCATCAAATACGGCACTCCTCCCAACTGCCCCCATTTGGAGACGACCGGCCCAAAAGCTGACATGTTCATTCTTACACTGACGTCCCATTTTATGGAGGCGAGTGTAGAAAAGAGGTGCTCCCTCATTCGCCTACTTGAAGAGAGGGAGGGTAGAGGTAAGTAAAGCGAAAACGAATAGTACATGAAATCTACATATACAAACAATTGGTCGTAGAGACATCAAGACGCCGCCATGAAATATGCATTACACATCTTCTGTGCTGTTTTCCTTCCCCCTCAAGTCAAATAACCCGTTTGTCTTCCCTGTGGCGTGGCGTAAATCATTGCGTTTATAGCTGCCGTGTGACCCTTGGCTCTAAAATGTCCACTCAGTAACTGGGACATCCAGACAGCACCCATTTTAGAGACTAAACAGACCCCTTATGTGACTGCGTCGGGAGTTTGTAGGCTTGAGGAGTCTTAGGTACGCAAAGCCCAAACAAGTGGGAGAGGAGGGGGAAGTGCTGGGAACAGGGGCCCTCGGAATGCCTGTGCGCTGGGCTACAAATGTGCGCCGTGGGTTAGTGCACCTGCTGGAGCGATAAGTGTATAACCTAAAGATTATATGTTTGTTTTTTTGGTAGTTTTATATTGCGAACTCGACCCAGAGGTATGAGAGCGCTGCACCATGTGTATTACAGAGGGACACATTGATTTCTAGGCACGGGGAGATTAAGTGATTTGCACAAAAACACAGGATGCTTGAGCCTCCCGGACCCGGAACCTGGTTCCCCAGCTTCAAAGTCGGCCGCCCTAGCCGTTAAGCCACACCTTGTCAACATACTGGTGACATAGGTTAGTGAGTTAAAGAGCATATTGGAAACATCAGAATATAACCTGCAGGTTAAATGTTAAAATACGTGAGGTATCGCTTAGTGAGTTAATAGATATACTGTTGACGTATTTGGGTGACCTACAGACTAAACATTCACATATTTGTGGCGCAGTAGCATGGTAAGTTAGTGCACTCTCGGTAACTTTCAGTACTTACGTTGAACTCCCAAAGGGCTCGAGTCCGCTTTTCATTTTTCCAAGGTGGAGGCTGACTTGTGTAATACCACTTATGTACCAGGCCCCGATGTTGTCAGGCTGCAGTGTTGTGTGCCACTAAAAACAAGGGGGACGAGAGGGACGCGTGACAGTGAGCCGTCCTGACACCTCCGTGGGGTTTAATGGCCTGCCCGCGCAGGGAAACACCTCATCAATATAGACGTCCCGAGGAGTCAAGTTGAACACGAGGAACAAGCAAGGCTTTTAAGCGCGTTGTCCGGGCCATTTGGTCAGCTGAGCGAGGGGCTTCGGAGGGGGGACGCGTGCATTTTGACCGCTCCCTGAAAAGGACTAATGTGTCTCAAACTGGAGGATGTTATGCCTCGCCCGCATCAAGGGGAGCGTGCTCTGAAGCCCGCGAGCCGCCGTGCGTGTGCACATCTGCTGTCCGGCGCTGGGCGACGTCTGTTGCGTGGCGTATGGGCGGCGCATGGAGCGCGCGGCCGGAGGTGTCCGGGGCTCCCGTGAGCTGAGGGAGCCCCGTGTGTTGGAGAAGTGAGGCGGGAGCCCACCCCGCAGAGGGAAGTCCGGGCGGGAGCCCACCCCGCAGAGAGAAGTCCGGCGGGAGCCCACCCTGCAGAGAGAAGTCCGGCGGGAGCCCACCCCGCAGAGAGAAGTCCGGCGGGAGCCCACCCCGCCTTCGTGAATGCCGCATGGTGCAGCCGGAGCAAGATTCAGCGCTGAGTCCCCACAAGAGCCGGTGAGTGGGGTTGAGCGGGAGGCATGCTGGGCGCCTGGACAGGACATGTGCACGCGCATGGTGCGAGGAGTTGTAAAGACGCGAGCCGTACGCGTGCACATCTCCTGTCTGTTGCTTGAGCACAGACAGTCGATGTGCACGCGTACGGCTTGCGGCGTTATTACAACTTCTGCTCGCACCATACGCGTGCACATCTCCTGTCCAGGACTTGCCGTACGCGTGCACCTGTCCTGTCCCGCATCGGAGCAAAAGTCGGCAACAATAGATCTCGCATAAGCGCTGCTCCGCTAGGCGAGACCTAAAAAAATCCTGTTTAAAAAGTGACAGAGGGTAGCTCTCTTCACAGACCAGCGCTTGACTGGCGCAGAAAGAAAAGAACTGACGTCAGCACGCCAAGGTGGGGCCTATTAAGGTGATGCAGATGTCACCACGGCACGGACGCCACCACCGACGTCACACGGAGCCTACCTACGCCACCTACTGGCACGCAGGGGTATTGCTCGAAGAAAAATCTTCCGGATCCAGTCAGATGCCTGGGAAATTCAGAGGTAAGGAATCTGCGGCTAGAAGTCTCTATCAGATCTGATCCCCAACTAAAAGGAACAGGGCAAGCTCCAGATCTTGCAGTCTGTAGTGCCCAAAAAAGCCCATTAACAGTCACATTCAGTAGAGACACATAAAGCTCTGGAGCAAAGACGTTGTAACGTTACCTGCGTCCAGCTGGAGACGTTTTCATGACATAGTGTAGCATTTTGGGACATTGGAAAAGATAAGAAATGCATTGTAACAAATTTCCATTAGAACTGTTAATGTACTCAAAGACCACAGACATACCTTACAACTCTTGTTCTCATTGTAGTATTGGAGGGCCACTTTTGCTGAACTGATTTCTGTAAACATCCATATATGTACCTCAGTGTCCTGTTCAAAGGATTAAATTATGTTAATGAAAAAATGTGCAACAGCATAACAATAACCACTACTTATCTACTAATCACACTGAGTTCCAACATGTTTTCAGTTCTTCTCAACTTTCACAATGTAAAGTGATACATGTTAATTATCAGGACCTCGTCAACAGCTTTTATCCCTAAATGACTTCGTGAAACTCATCTCAGTGTTAATCAGGCCTGGGGATCATGAAAATGACTTGTACCTTTGACACAGTCTCTAAATCTCGGAAAGAGCCTCTTATCTGACCTATATTGCTTTTTAGTATGGCCTCCAAGGGCTCATATGCAAGACAGATCCCCAAAAAGTCAGTGTCATACACCAAGTTTGATTCAAAAAAGTATTTTGGTTTTATTACTTATATTCTTCATGTAGAAAAAGATTTTTTGCTTTTTTATATATATTTTGTTTCATTACTCATAAAAGCTCATTATTTACAAATACATAAAACAGTTGTGCATATAAACAGACAAATGCTAAAGTACATGTGGTCTTTCTGTCCTTTTTGTGTGTGATATTTCTACAGCATTTGAACAATATATATCAACACATAAACAATGGATTAAATTTGCATGACTACAGATGCTAACAAACTCCTCATCTGTGACTATATTAGAGGCAGAAAGACCGGCAATACAACATAAAATCAAAATACATGTGATTTATGCACATATAACCCCACACTCTTCCATCAACACCTCATTCTCGCCTGTCAAACCATCTCACTCACACTAACATTCATACACCAAAAATGTCCAATCCTGTTGGAAATCCTAGAAAGAATTTTCAGAGACAGCCTGTCTTATTGTTTGTGGTACAATCGTATCCCATTAAGTTCCTCTGTTGTATATGTCTCTGAACGGATTCCCCACATGTCTAGTAATGGTCAACGCAGGAGACTTCTGGGAAAAAGCCAGCAGTACGGGCGGTGCGTGATAGAATATACCGGGCCACCAACTGCCCATACAAACGACGCTAAACAAACACATGTGGGCTACGAGAAAAGTAGTAACAATGCTACTCTATTAATAACCTCGGATAACAGCTGTAGAGCGCCTTCATAACCAGTATTTCCCACAGGAAAGAATTACAACGGTGCTTGGCAGAAGTACCAATACAAGGTTCCTACTGGATTGTGGCCTTGTCCTGCCACTCGCAAAGAAAGGCAATTTAAATTAAAGAAATATGCTGTTTTTGGCAACATTAAGATAACCCCGTCCACTTTTCTGAGATTTAGATGATTCAATTTTGGTCCTGATGAAGGTGGCTCAATCGTTGGTCCACCGAAACGTGCGTTGACCATTACTAGACATGTGGGGAATCCGTTCAGAGACATATACAACAGAGGAACTTAATGGGATACGATTGTACCACAAACAATAAAACAGGCTGTCTCTGAAAATTCTTTCTAGGATTTCCAACAGGATTGGACATTTTTGGTGTATGAATGTTAGTGTGAGTGAGATGGTTTGACAGGCGAGAATGAGGTGTTGATGGAAGAGTGTGGGGTTATATGTGCATAAATCACATGTATTTTGATTTTATGTTGTATTGCCGGTCTTTCTGCCTCTAATATAGTCACAGATGAGGAGTTTGTTAGCATCTGTAGTCATGCAAATTGAATCCATTGTTTATGTGTTGATATATATTGTTCAAATGCTGTAGAAATATCACACACAAAAAGGACAGAAAGACCACATGTACTTTGGCATTTTTCTGTTTATATGCACAACTGTTTTATGTATTTGTAAATAATGAACTTTTATGAGTAATGAAACAAAATATATATAAAAAGCAAAAATCTTTTTCTACATGAAGAATATAAGTAATAAAACAAAAATACTTTTTTTAATCAAACTTGGTGTATGACACTTTCTTTTGGGGATCTGTCTTGCATATGATCCCTAGGAGGCCATACTAAAAAGCAATATAGGTCAGATAAGAGGCTCTTTCCGAGTTTTTGGTACCTTTTCTCTATTGTAATCATTATACAGTCTCTAAATCTCCCAACAGTTTGGGGGTAAATGTGAAAACGTTTACATCACCAACGGCATCCAAAGAGGAATCTTGTGATGATATTTCTTAACGCACAAGTTACTAACTTGTGTAACGATATATCTGTAAGAGACAGTAGTTAGTGACAGATTCCTTACCTTAGAATATCCCCAGGCGTCAGGCTGGATCCTGAAAGTTTTTGCGTAGCAGTACCCTTGCGCGTCCGTCGTCGGCATCGCCGGGATCGCCTGGATGACGTCGCGGGCAGTACTTAGACGCCGCCCCTGCGCGCTGACGTCAGTTCTGTACACGACTTTCCGCGCCAGGAACGCAGAGCCATGCAAGAAGCTGACATAGGTGTCTGAAAAATACTAGGGCCCTGAAAGGGATGCCCTTAACTCCTAGAAATCAGTTCGCAGAACGGGAGGATGGGTGGGCGGTAGGAATCTGTCACTAACTACTGTCTCTTACAGATATATCGTTACACAAGTTAGTAACTTGTGCATCTGAAAGAGACACGTTAGTGACAGATTCCTTACCTTAGAATAGATACCCCAGCAATACCAACCCCGGTGGTGGGTCTGCGAACAAAGATCAGACAAGGAAGTCCCGGAGGACAGAACGGCCAAAGAAGCCGTCCCTCCGGACCGGACTGTCAAGGCAGTAATGCTTTGTAAACATGTGCAGCGAGGCCCACGTAGGTGCCTGACAGATATCCTGCAGCGGAACACCGCGGCCCAAAGCCGTGGTAGCAGCCGTTGCCCTGGTGGAATGGGCACGCAGCCCAACAGGAGGCTCCATCTTAGCCAAAGAATAGCAGGCTTTGATACACAAGGTTACCCAGCGGGAGATGGTTCGCTTGTGCACCGCCCGACCTTTTTTGGCGCCCACGTAGCCAACAAAGAGCTGGTCATCCACCCGGAAGTGTTGTGTGCGGTCGATATAAAAGGAAAGCGCACGTTTTGGGTCCAGACGGTGGAGCCTCTCTTCCTCTCTGGAAGGATGCAGAGGCGGAAAGAAGGTGGGCAAAGTGATGGTCTGCCCAATGTGGAAGGCAGTAACCACCTTTGGCAAGAAGGACGGACGCCTCCTAAGAACAACCTTGTCTGGATGGACAGACAGAAAGGGAGGTTTACATGATAGAGCCTGAGCTCACTCACCCGCCGAGCGGAGGTGATGGCCACCAGAAAGGCTGTCTTCAGAGTCAGAAGACGAAGAGGACAGTTATGTAGAGGCTCAAAGGGAGCGCACATAAGAAAGGTAAGAACCAAGTTCAAGTCCCACTGAGGCATCACAAACGGAACAGGAGGGAAGAGGTGTGTAATGCTCTTTAGAAACCTGTTAACAACAGGGGACTTGAAAAGGGAGGGCTGATCAGGAAGCCTGAGGAAGGCCGAGATGGCACAAAGATAGCCCTTGATGGTACCCAGGGCAGAACCCTGTTGGGCCAGGGAAAGAAGGAACAGAAGAACCTCAGAAAGAGGGGCAGAAAGGGGATTCACAGCCTTTGCTGTGCACCATGCCACAAACTTGTTCCACCTGCAGGCGTTTACCACCTTAGTGGAGGGACGCCTGGCTGCCAGAATCACATCACAAACTTCGGGAGGCAAGTAGAAAGGAATCAACTGCCGCCGCTCAATCTCCACGCAAGCAGGTGGAGGCTGGACAGGTTCGGGTGGAGGACCGTCCCCTGCTGCTGCGACAGAAGATCCTCCCGAAGAGGCAGACGGATCGGGGGATCTACGCTCATACTGAGTAGCTCGGGATACCAAACTCTTCGAGCCCAGTCCGGAGCCACAAGGATGACTTGGGCCCGGTCGTGCCGAATCTTCTTCAAAACTCTGGGTAGAAGTGGTATAGGCGGAAAGGCGTACAACAGACCGCAACTCCACTCGCGATGAAAAGCGTTGCCGAGCGAGTGCCGCCTTGGAAATTCCAACGCGCAGAACTGATGACATTGCGCGTTCTCTTCGGTGGCGAATAGATCTAACCAAGGCTCTCCCCACTGTAGAAAGAGTCCTTGCGCCACTTCCGAGTGAAGACGCCATTCGTGATCCATCATGCACCTGCGGCTGAGTTCGTCCGCCTCTGGCGTTCAGGGAACCTGCCAGGTGTTGGAACCATCAGGAACATGCCCTGATGTTCCAGCCATGTCCAGAGGCGCAGAGCCTCCTGACAAAGGGTCCACGACCCCACCCCGCCTTGTTTGTTGCAGTACCACATGGCGGTGGTGTTGTCTGTGAACACCTGCACTACCTTCCCTTTGACAGAGGGAAGGAATGCCTTGAGTGCAAGTCGGATCGCCCGGAGCTCCAGAAGCTTGATATGGAGCCGGGACTCCGCAGGAGACCAGAGGCCTCTGATCTCCGCCTCTCCCATGTGACCGCCCCATCCCAGAAGGGACGCGTCCGTCACAACTGTGTGTTCTGGCTGGGGAAGGGAGAGGGATCTGCCTATGACCCATTGCCGGTTCGAGAGCCACCACTGCAACTGTTTTGCAGTCCCCTCCGAGATCTGGACGTGATCGGACAGGTTGCCCTGGTGCTGCGCCCACTGGAACTTCAGGTCCCACTGCAGAGCCCGCATATGCCATCTGGCATGATTGACCAGCAGGATGCAGGAGGCCATGAGGCCCAGCAGCCTCAGGGTCATCCGTACCGAAACCCAGGATAAAGGCTGAAAGATCGGAATCATAGCCTGAATATCCCGGACTCGCCGCTCGGGAGGAGAGGCCCGAAACTGCGTCGTGTCCAGAACTGCTCCGATGAAAAGGAGCTGTGGAGAAGGAATCAGATGCGACTTCGGCACATTGATGGAGAACCCCAGCGAGTGCAGGAGTTCGGCCGTAGTCTGGAGGTGGGAGACGACTGCCTGGGACGAGCCCGCCTTCAGCAGCCAGTCGTCGAGGTAGGGGAAGACTGGAAACTCCTGCCCGGCGCAGATGAGCTGCGACCACCGCCATCACTTTCGTGAACACCCGAGGGGCACTTGTAAGGCCAAAGGGGAGCACGGTGAACTGAAAATGCTCGAGGCCTACCGTGAACCGCAGGTAACGCCGGTGGGCCGGCAGGACGGGGATGTGAAAATAAGCGTCCTGCAAGTCCAACGCTACCAACCAGTCTCCAGGGTCGAGGGCAGTCAAGACCTGAGCTAGGGTGAGCATCTTGAACTTTTCCTTCTGGAGGAAGCGATTGACGTTCCGGAGGTCCAAGATAGGACGCATGTCCTCCTTGTCCTTTTTGGGCACCAGAAAGTAGTGGGAGTAGCAACCACGTCCTACTTCTGGGGTCGGAACATGCTCGATGGCCCTCTTGGCCAAGAGGGCCGTAACTTCCTTCTGCAGAAGCACCAAGTGATCCCCTGACATGCGGTGGAATTGAGGTGGCATGGCTGGGGGTGGTCTCGAAGGGGAGGGAGTAGCCCTTCGGACAATGTCCAAGACCCACCTGTCCGAGGTGATGGGACGCCAGTGGTGAAGGTGATGGTGGACCCTGCCCTCTACTGGCGTGCTGTGCACCTGAAAGGAAGGACTAGGAGGGCTTGGAGGCCGCGGACGGGTTGGAGGTAGTGGCCTGACCCGCACGCTGGTTGCCCGAACCGCCACGGCGGTATCCACGCCCTCGGCCACGCGAAGACGCTTGCTGCGCGGGCCGGTGGCTGGACAGCTGACGTGATTGGCGCCCTTCCGTGGCCACGAAAGGGGCGAAAAGCAGAGGTGAGCGGAGGGCGCACAACAGAAAGGCCCAGGGACTTGGCAGTAGCCCGTGAGTCCTTAAAACGCTCCAGCGCATGGTCTGCCTTTGAACCAAAAAGACCGACTCCATCAAAGGGCATGTCCATGAGTGTATTCTGGACATCACCCGAGAAACCAGTTGTTCTCAGCCAGGCGTGGCGACGTAGCGCCACCGTCGTTGCAAGCGATCTGCCCAGCGAGTCGGGCGGTATCAAGGCCACAACGTATGGTGTATTTAGCCGCATCTCGCCCTTCCGCAATGGCGCGGGTAAGCAGTGTCTGGACCTCCTCAGAACACTGCGGCAAAACAGCCGTTACCGAATCCCACAGGGAGTGGTTATATCGGCCCAAAAGGCAAGCGGTGTTGACGGACCGCAAGCCAGCACTGGAGGAAGAAAAAGCCTTCTTCCCAAATTGGTCCAGGCGTTTGGATTCCCTATCCGGAGGGGCGGTAGGGAAGGCGGTTTGGGAGGCAGAGGCTTGGACAACCAAGCTCTCGGGGGTGGGATGTTGGGAGAGAAACAAGGGGTCGCCCGGAGCAGGGCGATGGCGTCGGGCCACGTTCCTATCCACAGGAGCCCCTGTGGTGGGCTTGGACCAGGCACCCAAAAGAACGTCAGTGAGTGCATCATTAAACGGCAGCACAGTCTCCGAAGAGGAAGCCGCCGGCTGAAGCACTTCCGTCAGGAGATTAGTCCTGACAGCCACAGTAGGCAATTGGAGATGTAAGGCTCCAGCTGCTCTACGCAACACCGTTGCAAAATTAGCTCCCTCCTCCGTAGCCACGTGAGGAGACAGCATGCCAGTGTCAGGGGAGGTGTCTAGACCACTGGCATCCCCAAGTTCCTCAGCCCAGTCCGGATCATACTCACACTGTTGTGTGAGAGGGTCCTCAGACCCCTCCCAGCTCTCTTGGTCCTCCTCAGGTTCAAAATATGGAGGAGGAGGGACATTTGGGATCCAAGGTCTCATCGGGCGCCGGAGCCGGCGTCGAGCGGACGCCGGTCCGGCTCCATGTCCGGAGCCGGAGAGAGCCGGGACCGACGCCGTCCGGAGCCCCGGACGGCGCCAGGAACGGCACCGGGACATCGGGCGCCGGCGCTGTTAGGTCAACCGGCGCCGATGGGGGTTGCGGTACCACCGAGCCGGGATCGAGGCCGGGCCGGAGCCGAGGCCTGGATGAAGGCTGGTGGGACAGGCGGCGCCGGGACCGGAGTCGACGGCGACGCCGGAGCAACCCCATCAGGGCCCGAAGGCGCACCGGAGGGACCTTGAGGCCCGAAGAGGCGGGCCATGGCCGATAGGAATTCCTGTAGCTCGGCCAGAGTCGCCCCGAACCCGGAAAGGACGGGTAATGCGGGGGCGGCTCCATAGGCATGTCCGGGGCCGCGGGGACGGTGCCGACTGGGGCCTCAGCCGAGTCGCGAGACCGGCGAGGCGAAGTCTTAGAGCGATGACGCTTCTTAGACTTTTTGTGCTTCGACTTACCGGAGGAGCACGAAGACTTGGACTCCGACGACCGGCGGGGACTCCGCGACCGGCCCCTCGACCTCGCCCGGGGCTTGGTGCGGCGCGGAGCCGACTGCCGGACCTCGAGTAGCTTTCGAGACCGCTCTCGCAAAGCCTTCGGGTGAAGTTTCCGGCAGTCAGGGCACGACTTCGTGTCGTTGTCTCGGCCGAGACAGAAGACACACTCTAGATGCAGGTCTGTGATCGACATCATTCGACCACAGGCGTCGCATGGCTTGAAGCCGGGCATCCCTACGACACTTAGGAGTCGATAAAGACTCAAAAGAAACAGTGAAAAATTCACAAAAAAGTTAGTCAAAAATTGACTAGGGCACTGCTCTTCCCGGATCTGCGCTTACTGGCGCGGAAAAGAAGAACTGACGTCAGCGCGCAGGGGCGGCGTCTAAGTACTGCCCGCGACGTCATCCCGGCGATCACGACGCCGACGACGGACGCGGAGCCGCACGACGCCGCCTACCGACGCGCAAGGGTACTGCTACGCAAAAACTTTCCGGATCCAGCCTGACGATATTCTAAGGTAAGGAATCTGTCACTAACGTGTCTCTTTCAGATAGGGATGTCTCTCAGGAAGCAGACTTGTTTGTGATGCTTTATCGCACCACCTAGGAGTGCAGCAATGCAGAAACAAGGTGGAAAGTGAGACACTAGACTGCTGAAATCTCTAAAATGAGGTCCTCACAGCAACTCTGATGTTGCTATATTTCTCAATGAAAACGCTGATGTCATACATATTATATAAAAAATTAGACAACTGTTCTAATCCCCATCTCTAGAGGAGGGTCACCTCATTTCACTATGTATTTTCTAAAAAAGTGTGAATTAAATAGAAAAAGATCACTCAGATAATTCTACAATGTGTGTGGACCACTTTAGGTTGGCAATGTCCATCTGCAGTTGGAGGTAGAGTAAGCATTTCTGTTACACTTGGCCCACTGCATTCCTCCTCCCTATCCAAATGTGCCTGATTACTGGTGCCTCATTTCTCACCAATGCAGATTTCCGGAGTTTGTAGATGTTATCCAAAACCTTTGATCAGTTTCTGCAGCAACTATTTCCCATTTTGTCCACAGTATCTAAAATGAAAGGCTGCCCTGACAGGACACTATCTGTCAGTACAAAAGCCACTACACAGTCTATCACACCACACCCGGCCATAATATACCCTACAACAGTATGCATTATTTGAAGGACACAACAGAATAGGACAACCACCCACACCCAAGAAAGGTCATAGCAAATTCCAACAACCATAGAACACATGCACCTCACATCAGAGCACACAACGCAGCCTCACACCATCACCAAACTTAACCATGAAATACAAACACACTCAGCATCCTACCTCCGTCTTCTCTCCTTTGCCCTTATTTTGTTAATCACCCCATAACCTCCATCTCATCATCTCTGCCTTACTTCCCTTTCCTACTGCTATCCCATTTCACCTCATTCCTTACCCCTTTTCTTTACTCTTCTTGTGCCCTATTATTTAACTACTACCCTCCCTTTCTTTCTGTTGTCCCCCTTTTCAGTCCATACCCTGTCCTACATATAAAGTATCTTCCTTTCCTCCATTCTATCTCATCAACTTATCTTTTCTACATCTTTCATTTACCCTCTGCCATCCCAGTCTTCCCTCCTTCTTTCCTTCTCCTCCTAAACTCCCCTAACCATCCCTGCCAATCTCCTCTCTATCCCTTTTATTCTTTATTCCTCATCCATTTCTAAAGACTCTCCAAGGTAAAGTCTCCACTAAGATCATCCAGCCAGACATGAATGAATGTCAACAGCTCATTCACCTGTCACATTGTACAAGCACCCAAAGAGGTAGCCTTACGTTGCCATTCAGTTGGAAACTGCAATGTAGATCAGCAACTTGAACGGTAACCTACCCCTTACCTGGAAACACTGTGAATTAGCTGCAAAGCAGCAAGAGTGCAAAACAATAATTTCTATAAAACAGTTATTTGATAGTAAGAAAAAGTGACATGTCATACGGGGAGATGAGCAAGTCTCACCTTCCTATTAACAACCAGAGACTATTCCTTTGTCATTCTAGCCACAATTTATGTGAATAGACCAACAGGGACAGTTGTGAAGCCATTTTCTTGTTACTCTTATTTATTGGCCTCTTAGCATTCAAATCCAGGGCCCTTCTTTTCCATCCCTGAGGTGAATGGGGACTTCCACTTATATGGAGCACTGTGTGAGCTTTAAATACGATACACTGACTTCCAGACCGATCTGTTGCCTCAGCGCCGAGATGCCCCTCTGGGGGCGAGTCGTTGCACTATATCAAGTATCCATTAACATAACATAACTGAACTCTTGTGCAGAAGCATGAAGAAATGTGTTTTTTAACAGTATACCTTTTCAAGAAGACTTAATTTGTCGGCAATAGCTCAACAGACTCAATGGATGAACTTCAGGTATATCATGATTAGGTGCCCAGGGACCTGGACGTTTGTACAAGATCCCGCTAACGAACCTCCCCAAGAAAGCCTTAGTTGAAAGCATCATTTATCTATGCATGGGGAAAACTGCATTATATAGAAATACGTTTCAGGAACTTTTTCAGGAGTCCTGGGGCAGTCAGGGAATACCGAGCCCAGATCAAGTGACTCTGGGTTATTTACTACCGGTATCCAAAGGGTTAACTCTGCTGCTGAAAAGGAGCCCAGCTCAGGGGGGCAGAGGGAGGGCCAGTGAGGAACCTGTGGTTAGATAGAGTATCCACTAGAAAGAGCTTTACTGAAGTAATTTGTTCGTCTGATGGATACTGCTAGCCGCAGAATCTTCATCTTTTTATAATAGATACCAAAACAGTACCCTTCCGGTGGTGGGTATGTGAACTGGCTCAGACCAAAAAGTCCTGCAAGACTGAGCAGGCAAAGTACCCTTCTCGACAGACCTGGCCTTTTGAGGCACTAATGCTTTGTGAACACATGAAGGGATGCCCATTTAGTAACCTGGAAAATATCCAGTACGTGCACTCCACATGCCAACACAGTGATAGTTACCTTAGCTCTGGTGGAAGGAGCCCATAAGTCTTCTGGGGGATGATTCTAGGCCAATGTGTAGCAGATTCTAACATAGAGCGCGATCCAAGGAGAGATGATTCCCTTCTGCACTGTCTTGCTTTTTTTTGCCCCAGTGAATCGAACAAATGAGGTTTGGTATGATCGATGTAAAAAATTGATGTATAGGATGTAACCGGTGGAGCATTTTCTCCTCCTCACAGGGAAGAAGTGTAGCGAAGAACCCCTGAAGGGTGATGTAGGAAGCTGGCTCTGTATATACTATACCAAAGTAAGGTATAGTGTGCACAGAGTCGAGTGGATCCCCAGAGGTATAGCAGAGGCTAAATTAGATATTCACTAACAGCTCTCTTTGTGGTAGTGTGGTCGAGCAGTTAGGCTTATCAGGAGGGTATGTTAAGCATTTATCGTATTCACTCAATCATGACTGCTTGATCACACACAGACAGAATCCAGACCAATTAGGTAAGTATAGAAAGGTATATTTATGTTTTTATTTCTCAAACCAAGCAGGACTTGGCACAGACAAGTAGAATATACTTACAAATGCAAAACTTTACAAGGAAATGCAATTGTGAATGGAATTAGAATCGTTACAGGTTTGTATTCCCTTCAAAAACAGTTTAGAATACATAAACATTACTTTTAGATTACTTTTCAGTTACTTTGACTACTTGGGGTGATATGCCGAAATATCACACAATGGGTCTTACAGAATACAGGTAAGTACAACAGTTTTGGGTTTAAAGCAAAGTGACTTTGTTTTCAATACAAAAGTCAATTCAACACAGAACATTGTTGGAACAAAAATCATAACATTGGTTCCTATGGGGAAAAAGAAGGTCATCAGTTTGCAGGTAAGTAAACTACCTGCAAGAATAGCTTTTGGGGGTTAGAACCAAGGTTCCCCAAGGTTCAGTTAGTCACTCAAATCGCACCACCAGCAGCACTAGGGCGACTGTTTGCAGAATGCAGGGGCCCAATGTTAGCCAATGGGGCTTGGGGGGCCTTCGTTGAGGGGCTGCTTACTAGCAGGCCACTCGGTTGTGGGAGCAAAGCTCTTCCAGTTAAGATCAGCACTGCAGGGGCCAACTGTCAGCACAGGAGCTGCACCACTAGCAGCACGAAGGCGGGTGGATGCAGAGTGCCAAGGAGACATCGAGAGCCCTGCGGTTTGCAATGGAGATCTCCGGTTTGGAAGAAAAGCAGCAGGCTCGGGGGCAAGGAGGTTCACTGAAGGCAACCGCCGGCAGAAGAGGGAAGTTGGGTTCTTGTGGGATGCCTGGACACCATCGGTTGGGCTACCCAAGGCTGTGGGACATTGGGTGCAGGGCATGTCTTTAGGCGTCGGATCTTCTTACTAGCTCTGGTAGAGGTTAGGGGGACCCCTCAGGTTGAGGCTGCAGGCATCGGTCTGAAGCTCGAGGTAGGTCAGGATCGCTAGAGAGACCTCCTCATGTTGTAGGGCAACTCGAACTCGGGTCGTAGGCGTCGGGTGCAGAACCGCAGAGCCGTTTGGATCCGGGTTCTGTGTTGGAGTCTTTGGTTGAGCAAATCTGGTGCTCACGGGAGACAGTGTCTTTTAGGTCCTCCAGGTTCGGGATGGCATTCTGGCTGCTGGACATGCCGGGGTTTCGCTGTGAGCAGGGAATTGGGACAGGCAGGTAGTGCTGGGGCCAAAGCAGTTGGTGTCCTCTTCTTCGTGGGTCAGCACAGCTCTTCGGTCCTTCGTTCTTCCACGAATCCGAGGCGGCAAGATTCAGGGTCGCCCTTAAATACTAAATTTAGTGGAGTTACAGGGGTGTGCAGGTCGGGAGCAATAGGTCCCTCCCTGGGGGGGGGACACACCCCCTATTATGTCACCCTCCAGTGGGAAGGGGGCATGAGCCTCTCTATGATTGGCTGTGACCCCTCATCTTCAAGATGAAGGGGACTGAGATGTGTTTCACCTCACCTCCTCGACCTGAGAGGTGGGGTTGACAAAGGTGGGCATGCCTCCCTTCCTAACTTGGTTTTCCACCGATTCTGCCGCCCAAAGTGGGGGTCAGAACCGGTGGGAGCCAGTTACTGGGGGCAGCAAAAGGCAGTGTCAGCTAACAAAGGTGGCAGGCCTTTGAAGCTTCCCCTTTGTAGACCCATCCCATGCTGGGGGAGGAGGCATGACACCTCTACCCAGGATGGGCTTTTTTTTTTCCTGGACCTAGAGAGCGGAGGCCCTCAACCCATAGGTCCAGAAACCTGCCTGGTGGTGGCAAATGGCCGGTAGCCATCAGGAACCACACTAGGGCTGGTAGTTTTTCAGGGGGCAGCTCCAAGATGCCCTCTGAGTACGTTTTACATTAAATCCCACACTGGCATCAGTGTGGGCTTAATGTGCTGAGAAGTTTGCTACCAAACTTCCCAGGTTTCAGTAAAGCGATTATGGAGCTGGGGAATTCATAATGACCAACTCCCAGACCATATACTCTTTATGGCTTTACTGCACTTCAAGGTCTAAGAATGGACTTAGACATTGTAGGGGTACAGTGCTCATGCAACTGTACCCTCACCTGTGGTCTAGTGCACCCTGCTAGAAGAGTGACTTACCTAGGCCACAGGCAGTGGGTTGCAGGCATAGCACACAGGGATGAGTGCCATGTCGACTTCACTTTTCTCTGCACCAAAACATGCAGCCTGCAATGGCAGTGTGTGGGTGTTAAGGTGCAGGGGCTCTAAGGGCGGCACAATAGGTGCTGCAGCTCTTAGAGGCCTTCCCTGGTCACAGTGCTCTTGGTTCCCATGGTACCTTTTACAAGGGGCTTACCTGTGGCCAGAGATGTGCCAATTGTGGGTACAAAGGTGCAGTTTTGGGAAACAGCACAAGTTTTGGGAAGGAGCACAGGCCCTGGGAACCTGATTGGCAGGGACCCAGGGCACATTAAGTCAAAGTGCATCAGAAATCTGGTAAAAAGTGTGTGTGGGGGTGGGGGGGGACACGGGGTGTTACTGCAACAGAAACCCACTTTCCTACAGGTGATGCCTTACCCAACATGACAAGGAGTCACCACTTTCAGGAGAAAGGAGGATCGGGTCCTCGAAATCAAACTGCCTGGAAAGAAAGTTGTGAATGACTGATTGAGAGAAAGGGCTTGGAGCTTGCTAACACATCGCTCAGATGTTAAGGTGATGAGAAAAGCAGTCTTGAGGTTTAGAAGCCACAATGGGCAGTTGTATAGAGGGGCAAAGGACGTACACATGAGGATGGTGAAAACAAAATTCTAGTCAAACTGAAGCATAATGAAAGGAGAAGGCAGAGATATAAATTGCAAACGTTTCAAAAAAAGGTGATATATAGAAAGAGAGCTGAACTGCAAAAAGGCCGAAAGAGTTTGTGCCCAAAGTAAGTCCTAGCTGGGCAAGGGACAATGCAAAAACCAACACTTCAAAAAGTTTGGCTTGAAGTAGGTCGATCTGCGAGTACTGCACCAATCCACAAATTTGTCCCAACAGCAGGAGTATACCAATTTAGTGGAGGGACGCCAAGCTGCCAAGATGATATCCACAACCTCAGGAAGGAGGTTGAATGCAGTCAAACAATGCTACTCAATCTCCAAGCATAGAAGTAAAGATTTCACAGGCCGGGGTGCAGTTCACTGCCTCCTTCTTGCAACAAATGATTCTCCAGAAGCAGCAGCTTAATCAGAGGAAAGATGCACATGTCCAGGAGTTCTGGGCACCATATGATCTGGGCCCAATCCAGAGCCACTAGAATGACTTAAGGCTGGTCGTTCCGGATCTTCTTCAGAGCTGTGGGGAGGGGAGGTAGAGCCGGAAAGGCGTACAGGAGTCCTGAGCTCCACTTTAGGCGGAAAGAGTCTCTGAGAGAGAGCATCTGGGAAACTCCTGTGCACAAAAGAGCTGGCATTGCACTTTCTCTGCGGTGGTGAAAAGATCGAGCCAAGATTTTCCCCATTCACATGCGATACCTTGTGCCACCTTCAGGTTCAACTGTCATTCCTAATCTGCTAGGTGTTTGTGGCTGAGTTTGTCCGCCCTGGCATTGTGAAATTAGGAAGTGCACCACCAGGAAAATTCCCTAGTATTCCAGCCACTTTCAGAGGCATAGTACTTCCTGACATAAGGTCCACAACCCTATCCCATCCTAACTGTTGCAGTACCACGACAGTGCTGCTGTCCGTGAGCACCTGACCTCAACTGTGACAACGAGCGCTTCAGTGGCTCCACAACCAATCTTGGGAGCTCCCTCTCGACTACGAGTGTTGCCTTGTTGAGCGGCGAGGAGCTTGAGGGACGGCTCCCTCAAGGCCTTCGAGTGCATGGCACGGCGACAGATGCACGTCTTGGCATCGTGGTCGTTCTCCAAATGTGAGTCGGTCACCGACATCTATCGGTGACAGGCGCCACAGGGCTTGAAACAAACTTTCCTAGCTGACATCCTGATGCACCATAAGACAGAGTATTGAAAAAATCTTGACAAAAATTTTAAAATGAGTCAGTCAAAAAAGACTGGGGGTAGTTCTTTTTCTGGCTGTGCGCCGACTGGGGTGGAAAGAACTAACCTCAGTGCATTGGGGTGGCGCCTACATAGGCACCGTGAATGTCCCTTCCGGCACGGACTACGCTATGTGGAGCCGAACTATGTCACATACCGGCCCGCAGGGGTACTGCTCACAAAAAAAATTCTGGATCCAGTCTGACGCCTGGGAATTATTCAAAGGTAAGGAATCTGCGGCTAGAAATCTCTATCAGATATACAAGTTGAGAGTGATGCAACTGCAATGCATGCAGTTATAACCAGCAAAACATATGGTGATGCACCAGGGGCGGTCCTACTTCTTTGAAAAACACCTGAAAGGGCCTGCCAGTGGGTTGAGGAAAGGGTGGATATAATCAGAAAAATTGGTGGCTATGGCATAGGTGGGGTCACCACCCCTCATCTAGAGGGTCAGATGCCGTGCTCCTCCCCCCCCCCCACATGGCAAGGCGGTGATGCAGTCTGGGCTCGACACAGCAGAAAACAAATGATATTGGCTCGCTTAACATCAGCATCCAGTGATGCTGACGACCACAGACCCACACTGCGTCAGGATGTCTGGGGCGAGACTCACAACTGGTACTCGGAGCACAAGAGTGCATAGAGGCATCAGAGGAAGGGAATTATGGCGCTGGTATGGCAATTCACAACAATGAACACACATAATAATCCTTGTATTGTAAACTTTTGATAATGGGTCGAGACTGTCCATCCTAAACGAAGTCAACTTGTTAATTGTTACAGGCGATAGATGCTTCACATTTGGAAGACAGTGACTGTGAGCAACCAAGTACAAGCACAGGGGCTCAGCCATCAGGGCAGGATTTTCAGGACTTTCACCAGGGACCTTTATTAGGGGGCAACAAATGGAGACCCTTCAGGGGAAGGGGTCAGGACCAGGGCAGAGGCAGGGGGTCAGAGGCATGTAGACACTATCCACAGGAAAACCACTGAGAAATCCAGACGAGAAGGCAGTATTACAGATTGTACACCAGCAATCTCCACCTCAATTACACTTGGTACAACAATATGGTTGCCCAGTCATCAACTTATCTAGGCACGTCCTGACCCAAGGTGAATTTAGTGTCCTATCTAAAGGTCTGTCATTTGTTCCTACCTAATTCAGTCAACATCAAGATGAAACTTCACCAATTTTATTTTAGAAGAATTCAGCCATAGGCATTATTTCAATAAGGTGCCTCATCAATCTAAAAATGATGCCACTGGTCTCAGGCCACCTTCCACATTTCATCCTCCAACCCACTGCATGTCCAATATGATTCTTGCATTTGAACAAGTTTTGCTTTAGGGATTTTGCTAACATTCTTGATAAAAGAGTCTATATCAAACATAACTTGAGCAAAATAGAGAATATCAGTTTGAGGTTACTCCAGAAAAACAACAAAATCATAATTAAACCAGCAGACGAGGGGGTGCAATAGTGGTTCAGGATATGGAATACTATAGAGAAGAGATAATGTCACAATTAAATATACAGGAGCATTATGTCAAACTGAGAGGAGAACCCACTTCAGATATCCTTAACAGGATTACGGAAGTGACCACCAAACGCTTGGCTGATTGTTACACCTCAGCGACCAGGAGTTTGAATAGTTGAATAGAAATTATATATATATATCTATATATATCTATATAGATCTATATATATATATATATATATATATATATATATATATATATATATCTATATATCTATCTATCTATAGATATATCTATATATATCGAAGTGTGGCTCCATCCATGAACCACTCCACAAATACACGGATATATTCATTAAACCTTTTGTTTCCAAAACTTGGGACTACATACATGACACTATTGATGTAATCAAACTGATCAAGAGATATCCTTTCGGTAGCAATGGTCAGTTGCACTATTGATGCAATCAAACTGATTGAAGGCTATTCTTTCGGTATCAATGATCAGTTGCTTGTTACCATGAATATATCGAAATGGTTACTTACCAGTAGGAGTAGTTTTGCAGCTTGAAGAGTTTTCTGGATTCACATGCTGTGCATCATTACGCCATCTAGTGGTTGGGTCCGGAATTGTCATTTTTCTTGTTTTGGTCGCTGTCGACCACCATTTGGTGTCAGGTACGTCCCCTGTATGACGTCAGACGGCATCCTGGAGGTCGGCGTGCGTGGTGGCCATCTTCGGATTCTTTTTTCTGTTTTTATGCTGTTTAATCCTTGTGATGGTCCTCATTTATAGTTCTTAACATTCTACTTTGCTTCCCCACCTGTTGGGGTTCCTTCTAGGGGAAGGCTGGGTGGGTCGCATGTGAATCCAGAAAACTCTTCAAGCTGCAAAACTACTCCTACTGGTAAGTAACCATTTCGTTTTGTAGAGTGAATCCTTTTCTGGATTCACATGCTGTGCATCAGATTATGTAGCGGTTTCTCCCGTGTTTGGGAGGCTGTGGTGAGAGGAAGACTTAGCAAACAGGTGTTGAAGCACCCTTTGTCCAATTTGAGCTTCCTTATTTATTTGTATATCCACACAATAATGCTTTGTAAATGTGTGTGGTGATGCCCATGTTGCTGCTGCGCAGATGGCATCGATGGGTACATTTGTCATGAAAGCTAGCGTTGCTCCCTTCTTCCTAGTGGAGTGAGCTGTTGGTTGTATTGTTAGTTCTTTTTTGGCATTGGTGTGGCTTAGTTGTATAGCTTGTACTATCCATCTTGCAATGGTTGCTTTAGTGACAGCTGATCCTGTGTTGGGATGTGAATAAGCAACAAACAACTGTTTAGTTTTCCTTACTTGTTCTGTTCTTTGCAGATAGTACAGTAGAGCTCTCCTTACATCCAGGGTGTGGAGGCTTTTTTCTGCCCTAGTTTTCGGGTCCTTGAAGAAAACTGGCAAGATGATGTTTTGATTCAAGTGATACTTAGTTACCACCTTTGGTAAAAACTGTGGGTTAGTTTTTAAGATTACCATATCCTTGTCGACTTGTAAATAGGGTTCTTGTATAGTTAATGCTTGTAGTTCACTTACTCTCCGTAGTGATGTTATTGCAATGAGAAATGCTGTTTTGAGAGTAATATGTTTGATATCCGCTGTATGCATGGGTTCAAACGGTTTTCTCATTAGCTGAGACAGCACTGTATTTAAACTCCATGTTGGTACAGGAGCAGTTCTTGGTGGAGCCATTCTTTTTGCTTCTTCCAAAACCTTTTGATGAGTGGTCTAGTAAAGAAGCTTTTGCATGTTTTTCCTCTTGTGTACGCCACTATGGCCGCGAGGTGTACCTTTAGGCTTGAAAAATTGATGTTGCTGTCCAAGAGTTAGGTAAGATATGTGACTACTGTTTCCTGTGTATTTATTGTATTGTTATTGTTGTTAGCGGTGCACCATGTGATATATCGCTTCCATTTAGCTGTATAGCATTTCCTTGTTGACTGTTTTCTTGCCTCCTTTAGAATCTCCATGGTTCTGGACGGCAGTTTGAGGTGTCCAAATTCTATGTATTCAGGCGCCATTCCGCTAGTTGTAGCGTCGTTGGTTCTGGGTGAAAAATTTGGCCCTGTTGTATTGTTAGCAGGTCCTTGTCTGCTTTGATCCTGATCATCTATCCTTTGGAGAGTTCTAGGAGAGTTGAGTACCATGTCTGTCTTGGCCAACGGGGGGCTGTAAGAAAGTGGCTCTGTATATACTGAACCAAAGTAAGGTTCAGTGTGCACAGAGTCCACAGTCCCCAGAGGTTTGGCAGAGGCTAAAGTTAGATATAACCTTACTCTCTAAAGTGGTAGCTTGGTCGAGCAGTAAGGCAGTATCAGAGGACAGTGTAAAGCATCTGTTGTACACACTCAGTCAGCAAATGGTCTCACACACTCAAGAACTGAACTCTAGGCCAATTGTTTTGTATATAAAAATATATTGTTGTTTTATTTTAGAACCACAAGTAGGTATAAAAATACTTTCTCAGAATGAGATGCTTTGGTTATATACTTTCAATACACAATAGACTTTTAAATGCAATAGCTACAGTTGTTGCAATAGGCAACACAGTTCAAACACAATTATAACATTGAGCTCAATGGGAGTTTTTAAGTAAAAGCAGTTTCAGTTACTTTACGTATTATTTTCTTACTCTGGGTTGGATCCTGGATTCAACCCTGGTGCATTTCCTGAAAACAGTTGAAAGAAATCGTTTTTGTTACACAGACGATTTTTAAGGAATATTTGTTTGTTTCAAAAATCGACACTTGGAAGAATTTCTGGAGAAAACCAGGCAATGTTATCCTATGGAGGAAAATCAAGTTATCGGTAAGTACAGTTGTAATTGCTTTTCAGGGTCAGTACTGGGCACCAAGATCCAGCACTGGGATCTCTCCTGATAACAGGTGAGTAATTTCGTTTTCGTTGATCGGGCGATTTTTAGTGAATATTTTAAAGTTTCAAAACTTGACACTTAGAAGAAATTTCAGTGTAAACCAGTCAATGTTACCCTATGGAGAAAATGTAGGTTATCGGTTTTCAGGTAAGTACTCGACTGGCAGAGTTAAGGTTCTGGGCATAGACTCAGGGGTCTCCCAGGGTCAGGTAGGTACAGTTGGTACACCCTCAGAGGCACAGGGGCGGCCAGGTGCAGAGTGAGTAAGGCCCAATGTTAGCCTATGGCGGACAGGGGTCCCTTGGTTGGCAGGCAGGCCATGCAGCTGTGGGAGCTGGGCTCCTGATCACTTACACAGGGCAAGTGGGGAAGTAGAATAGGATAGGTGTTGCACTCCCAGGGGCACTCGGGCGGCTGGGTGCAGGGTGCTTTTGAGCCGTCGGGCGCTCAATGTATTTCAATGGAGAAGCTGGAAGTTGAACAAAGGCTGCAAGCTCGGGGACGGAGATTCTTCAGGTGCGACCACCACTTCGAGAGGTAAGTTGGGTAGTTGGAGGATAGGTAGACACCCCGGAGTTGGGCACAGGGGGCCGCAGGGCGCCGGGTGCAGGGGTGTCTTTTCGCATCGGGAAATCTTACCCTCTGCTGGTCGCGGTTGGAGGGGTCCCTGGTTCTGAGGCTGCAGGCGTCGTCAGGAGAGTCGAGGAGGGTCCTTGGGTGCTGGATTCTGGGTCACAGTCGCCGGTGGGACGTCCTCGTGGTCTTTGTCCACTCAGGCACAGGCCGGGCTCAGCGGGTGCAGAGTGTGCAGGAGTCGCGGTTCCTGGCTGGCACCAGGGGTTTGTTACTTGCTTTGAGCAGTACCACTGCTCGTGGGAGTCCCAGTCTTTTAGAGTCACAAGGCAGTCAGGTCCTCCGGGGTTTTCGAGGTTGCTGACCACTGGAGACGACGGGTTTTAGCAGGAGCAGGTTCGAGGGTCGACAGGCCTGTAGGGCTGGGGCCAAGTCAGTTGGTGTCTTCCTCCCCCTGGGGTGGGTACACCCGCTATCCTGCCACTCTCCAGTGGGAGGGGGGCAGGAGCCTACTCCTGATTGGGCAGGGCTCCCCATCTTCAAGATGGCGAGAGCCCGGAGATGTGCTTCACCTCGCCTCCCCCACCTGAGGGGTGGGGTTGGCAGAGGCTGGCACACCCCCTTTCCTCACTTGGGGTTTCCCGCCAGTCTTCCCTCCAGAGTGGGGGCTAGAACCGGTGGGGACCAGTTGCGGAGTACAGCAAGTGGTCTGGGGAGGCTCACAAAGGCGGCATGCCTTTGAAGCTTCCTCTGCCCATCCTGGGGAGGTGACCTAGCACCTTGCCCAGGACGTGCATTGTTGCAGGCCCGGGAGAGCGGATGGCTCTCTACCCAGGGGTCCAGCAACATGTCTGCTGGGTGGCAGCCTAGGCAGCCTCTCAGGCAGGACGTGGATTGTGGGTTAGGTTCAGGGGGCAACTCTAAGTTGCCCTCTGTCGTGCATCTTACATTAAATCCCACACTGGCATCAGTGTGGGTTTAATGTGCTGAGAAGTTTGATATCCCGGACGCGCTGTTCGGGAGGATAGACCCGAAACTGCGCTGTGTCCAGAACTGCTCCGATGAAGAGGAGCTCCTGAGAGGAAATCAGGTGCGACTTCGGCACGTTGATGGAGAACCCCAGCAAATGCAGGAGGTCGGCCGTAGTCTGGAGGTGGGAGAAGACTGCCTGGGGCGAGCCCTCCTTCAACAACCAGTCGTCGAGATAGGTGGAAGACTGAAACCCCTGATCTGCGCAGATGAGCTGCGACCACCGTCATCACTTTCATGAACACCCAAGGGGCGCTGGTAAGGCCGAAAAGAAGCACAGTGAACTGAAAATGCTCGTGGCCTACCGTGAACCGCAGGTAACACCTGTGGGCCGGCAGGACGGGGATATGAAAGTAAGTGTCCTGCAAGTCCAACGCTACCATCCAGTCTTGTGGGTCTAGGGCAGACAAGACCTGAGCAAGTGTGAGCATCTTGAACTTCTCCTTTCGGAGGAAGAGATTGACGTCCCGAAGATCCAAGATAGGACGCAGGCCCTTGTCCTTCTTTGGAATCAGAAAGTAGTGGGAATAACAACCACGACCTACTTCTGGCGTTGGAACGCGCTCTATGGCCCCCTTGGCCAAGAGGGCCACAACTTCCTGCTGGAGAAGTGCCAAGTGATCCCCCGACATGCGGTGGTATTGAGGTGGCATGGCTGGAGGGGTAGTCTCGAAGGGGAGGGAGTAGCCCCTTCGGACAATCTGTAAAACCCACCTGTCTGACGTGATGGTGCGCCAGTGGGGAGGTGATGGCGAAGCCTTCCACCCACTGGCGTTTGGTGGGCCTGAAAGGTCGGACTAGGAAGGTTTGGAGGCAGTGGTGGCTGGGGTGGTGGTGGACTGACCCGCCCACTGGCCCCCTGAATCGCCGTGGCGGTTCCCACGGCCGCGCGTGGACTGTTGCGCCGGCCTGTGGCTCTGTTGCGAACGTGGTGGGTTGCCCCTTCCGCGAGCACGAAAGGAGCGAAAGGCAGAAGGCTGAGGAGGCCGTGTGGCCGAAAGGCCCAAGGACTTAGCCGTAGCCCGTGAGTCCTTAAATCTCTCCAAAGCACTGTCTGCTTTGTTGCCAAAGAGGCGAATGCCATCAAAGGGCCTGTCCATCAAAGTGTTTTGGACATCCCCCTAGAAACCAGTTCTCAGCCAGGCGTGGCGGCAGAGAGCCACTGTCGTGGAAATCGCCCTGCCCAGCGAGTCGGCGGTGTCAAGGACACAACGGATCGTGAACTTGGCTGCATCTCACCCCTCCGCAATAGCCTGGGAGAGTAGTGTCCGAGCCTCCTCCGGACACTGAGGCAGCACCCGCGCCACCGTATCCCACAGAGAGTGAGAATAACGGCCCAAGAGGCATGCAGTGTTCACCGACCGCAGCCCTAGACTGGCGGAAGAAAAAACCTTCTTCCCAAATTGTTCCAGCCTCTTGGATTCCCTGTCCGGGGGTGCGGTAGGGAATGTGCTGGGGGAAGCGGAGGCTTGGACAACCAAGGTCTCAGGGGTGGGGTGTTGGGAGAGGAGGATGGGGTCGCCCGGGGCCGGGCGATGGGCCACGTTCCTGTCCACTGGATCCCCTGTGTTGGGCCAGGACCAAGAGCCCAAAAGAACGTCCGAAAATGCGTCATTAAAGGGCAGCAGTGGTTCCGCAGAGGTAACTGCTGGCTGAAGCACTTCCGTCAGGAGGTTAGTCCTGACAGCCACAGTAGGTAGCTCGAGGTGGAGAGCCCCGGCTGCCCTACGCAACACCACGAAAAAGAAGCACCCTCCTCCATAGCCACGGTAGGAGGAGACAGCATGCCAAGGTCTGGAGAGGTGTCCAGCCACTGGCATCCCCCAACTCCTCTGCCCAGTCCGGGTCATACTCGCATTGAACAGCGAGAGGGTCCTCAGACCCCTCCCAGTCCTCCCCTTCCTCCTCATGCTGTTGTACAGGCCTAAAAGGAGGAGGATGGAGATAGGGAAACAGATTCCCAAACGGTGTCGGAATCGGCGTCGGTCGACACTGTTCCGGCACCGTCTCCACTTCGGGGCTGAAACCGGGGACGACATCGTCCTGCGTGCCGGGCGACGTGAAACCTGGTGCCGGTGGGGTCGACGTCGGTAGAGGTGTCACGAGGTCAACCGGTGTCGACCGGGATCCACGACGGGATCCACGGGAGTCCTGCAGTGCCGAGGCCGGAGCAGACGGCGACTCCGGGGACGGAGCCGCCGGCGTCAAAGGGCGAGGACTCCCAGTCGGGCCCGCGGGGCCCGAAGGCGCACCGGAGGGGCCCGACGGCCCAAATAGGCGAGCCATAGCGGACAGGAATTTCTGCACCTAGGCCGCAGTCGCCGATGAACCCGGGAAGGGCGGGTAGGTCACCGGCGACTGCGTAGGCTCCGCCGGAGCCGCGAGGGTGGCACCACCCGCACCCTCAGCCAAGTCGCGCGACTAGCGAGGGGAAGTCTGGGAACGATGACGTTTCTTCGACTTCTTTTGGCGCTTCGCCTTACCTGACCCCGAGTGCGAAGACTTCGGTTCGGACGACTTCCGATGGTGGTGGCTCCACGACCGGTCCCTCGACCTCCCTCTGGACCGGGACCTTTCACGGCGCGGAGCCGACTGACGGGCTTCAAGCAGCTTTCGGGACCGCTCCTTGAAAGACTTCGGTGCCATGGACCGGCAGTCGGGGCACGACTTGGGGACGTGGTCGTGCCCCAGGCAGAAGAGACACACGCGGTGCGGGTCCGTCACCGACATCATTAGATGACAGTCCTCGCAAGACTTAAACCCGGGCATCCCTAACTGCACCAGGAGTCGTATCGACTCAAAAAGGTGAGACAAAAATCTAAAAAAACTCAGTCAAAAAAGACTAGGGGTACCGCTCTCTCCGGATCTGCGCTTGCTGGCGCGGAAAAAGAAAGAACTGACGTCAGCGCGCGAGGGTGGCGTCTAAGTAGCTGCCGCGACGTCATCCCGGCGATCACGACGCCTACGACGGACGCGGAGCCGCACGACGCCACCTTCCGACACGCAGGGGTACTGCTGACGAAAACTTTCCGGATCCAGACTGACGCCTGGGGATATTCTAAGGTAAGGAATCTATCACTACGTGTTTCTTTCAGATATTCAATTTACAATGACATACAACAATGAGATTAACTTTCTGGATATTACCATCAAGGCATCCCCCAGGGTGAGCTATATACCACCCTTTTCAGGAAACCCACAGGACGTAACACACTTCTGAGATACTCAAGTCAGCATCCAAGGAGCTTTAGGGATAATTTACCGTTTTCAAGAATTAGGAGGAACTATTTCCGTAGGCAGGATTATTTCTCACAATCAGATGTCCAGATTTCAAGGTTACTTAAACTGAGATATCCTAAGGGTTTGGTGAAGGAAGCTAGAAAAAGAGCTCGCTATTTCCCTAGAGAGCATTTACTGGAACCCAATCCCAATGAGGTTACAAACAGGGAAAGATTAAGATGCATCACTACATTCTGCTCCCAAAGCAATGAGATTCAGAAGGTTATCAATAAACACTGGAGTCTGATCCAAGATGAATTTGACGCCACAGACAAACCTTTATTCATATTTAAACGGGACCATGTGATCAGAGCACTGTTCCCTTAAGTATCTATTGATTTACGTGGCCATTGGAATTTACTCCCCAGGTCATGGTCGTTAGGCAGGTTGCAATCTGTGACCCCTTAGGAATCGCAGCCATCACAGGGATGGTGGCCTGCTGGGGTCAGCAAATCCCGATATCCCGATATCTGTGATTGCTTTTAAATAAAGCAATATATATATTTTTTTAAATGCAGCCCGGTTTCCTTAAAGGAAAAAGTGATGAGTTGATAAAGAAAAAAAAATGAAACGTTTAAGTTTCATTTTGTAAGAGTAGGCAGTGGTCCGTGGAACCAATATCTGCTCTTAAAAAATACTTTTTCAACAATCTCAAAAGGGGACCCATTACCATTTGCGAATGGGTTACCACCACTTTTAAAATAGTGGTAAAGTATTACTGTTTTGCAATCGGAATTATTTCACAAAACAGTAATACATACCATACCGATTCGGTATTTGGATAGGATGCCCTGAATACATCCCTTTCAAATACCGAATCACAAATGCAAATTGTGATTTGGCAACTAGTTACCGAAATCCATTTTGCATTTTGTACATCTGAAAAAGCATTTTTCCGGTTGCACACAGCCCGATTCTGTGAATCGGGCCGTTTGTGACCGGAAGCACCAGTTACTAACTTGTGTAACGATATATCTGTAAGAGACAGTAGTTCGTGACAGATTCCTTACCTTAGAATATCCCCAGGCGTCAGGCTGGATCCGGAAAGTTTTGCGTAGCAGTACCCCTGCGCGTCGGTAGGCGGCGTCGTGCGGCTCCGCGTCAGTCGTCGGCGTCGTGATCGCCGGGATGACGTCGCGGCCAGTACTTAGACGACGCCCATGCGCGCTGGTGTCAGTTCTGTACACGACTTTCCGCGCCAGAAACGCAGAGCCATGCAAGAAACTGACACTGGTGTCTGAAAACTAGGGCCCTGAAAGGGATGACCTTAACCCTAGAAATCAGTTCGCAGAACGGGGAGGATGGGTGGGCGGTAAGGAATCTTTCACTAACTACTGTCTCTTACAGATATATCGTTACACAAGTTAGTAATTGTGCATCTGAATGAGACACGTTAGTGACAGATTCCTTACCTTAGAATAGATACCCCAGCAATACCAACCCCGGTGGTGGGTCTGCGAACAAAGATCAGACGAGGAAGTCTCGGAGAACAGAACAGCCAAAAAAGTCGTCTCTCCGGACTTGGCTGTCAAGGCAGTAATGCTTGGTAAACGTGTGCAGCGAGGCCCACGTAGCTGCCTGACAGATGTCCTGCAATGGGACACCACGTCCTAAAGCCGTGGTGGCGGCTGTCGCCCTGGTGGAATGGGCACGTAGCCCAACAGGGGCTCCTTCTTAGCCAAAGAATAGCAGGCTTTGATACACAAGACAACCCAGCGGGAGATGGTCCGCTTGTGTACCGCCCGACCTTTTTTGGCACCCACGTAGCCAACAAAGAGCTGGTCGTCCACCCGGAACTGTTGTGTGCGGTTCAGATAGAACGAAATTGCACGTTTTGGGTCCAGACGGTGGAGCCTCTCTTCCTCTCTAGAAGGATGCAGAGGCGGAAAGAAGGTGGGCAAAGTGATGGTCTGCCCAATGTGGAAGGCAGTAACCACCTTTGGCAAGAAGGACAGACGCGTCCTAAGAACAACCTTGTCCGGATGGACAGACAGAAAGGGGGACTTGCAAGAAAGAGCCTGGAGCTCACTCACCCGCCGAGCGGAGGTGATAGCCACCAGAAAGGCTGTCTTCAGAGTGAGAAGACGAAGAGGACAGTTATGGAGAGGCTCAAAGGGAGCGCACATTAAAAAGGTAAGAACCAAGTTCAAGTCCCACTGAGGCATCACAAACGGAACAGGAGGGAAAAGGTGTGTAATGCCTTTAAGAAACCTGTTAACAACAGGGGACTTGAAAAGGGAGGGCTGATCAGGAAGCCTGAGGAAGGCCGAGATTGCACAAAGGTAGCCCTTGATGGTACCCAGGGAAGAACCCTGTTGGGCCAGAGAAAGAAGGAACAGTAGAACCTCAGAAAGAGGGGCAGAAAGGGGATTCACAGCCTTGGCTGTGCACCATGCCACAAACTTAGTTCCACCTGCAGGCGTATACCTCCTTAGTGGAGGGACGCCTGGCTGCCAGAATCACATCACAAACTTCGGGAGGCAAGTCGAAAGGAATCAACTGCCGCCGCTCAATCTCCATGCAAGGAGGTGGAGACTGGACAGGTTCGGGTGGAGGACCGTCCCCTGCTGCTGCGACAGAAGATCCTCCCGAAGAGGCAGACGGATCGGGGATCGATGCTCATACTGAGTAGCTCGGGATACCAAACTCTTCAAGCCCAGTCCGGAGCCACAAGAATGACTTGGGCCCGGTCGCGCCGAATCTTCTTCAACAGTCTGGGTAGAAGTGGTATAGGCGGAAAGGCGTACAACAGACCGCAACTCCACTCGCGACGAAAAGCGTCGCCGAGCGAGTGCCGCCTTGGAAATTCCAACGCGCACAACTGATGACATTGCGCGTTCTCTTCGGTGGCGAATAGATCTAACCAAGGCTCTCCCCATTGTAGAAAGAGTCCTTGCGCCACTTCCGAGTGAAGACGCCATTCGTGATCCATCATGCACCTGCGGCTGAGTTCGTCCCGCCCTGGCGTTCAGGGAACCTGCCAGGTGTTGAACCATCAGGAAAATGCCCTGATGTTCCAGCCATGTCCAGAGACGCAGAGCCTCCTGACATAGGGTCCTCGACCCCACCCCGCCTTGTTTGTTGCAGTACCACATGGCGGTGGTGTTGTCTGTGAACACCTGCACTACCTTCCCCTTGACAGAGGGAAGGAATGCCTTTAGTGCAAGTCGGATCGCCCGGAGCTCCAGAAGGTTGATATGGACCCGGGACTCCGCCGGAGACCAGAGGCCTCTGATCTCCGCCTCTCCCATGTGACCGCCCCATCCCAGAAGGGACGCATCCGTCACAACAGTGTGCTCTGGCTGGGGAAGGGAGAGGGAGAGGGATCTGCCTGTGACCCATTGCCGGTTCGAAAGCCACCACTGCAACTGTCGTGCAGTCCCCTCCGAGATCTGGACGTAATCGGACAGGTTCCCCTGATGCTGCGCCCACTGGAACTTCAGTTCCCACTGCAGAGCCCGCATATGCTATCTGGCATGATCGACCAGCAGGATGCAGGAGGCCATGAGGACCAGCAGCCTCAGGGTCATCCGTACCGGAACCCAGGATAGAGGCTGAAAGATCGGAATCATAGCCTGAATATCCTGGACTCGCCGTTCGGGAGGATAGGCCCGAAACTGCGTTGTGTCCAGAACTGCTCCGATGAAAAGGAGCTGTGGAGAAGGAATGAGGTGCGACTTCGGCACGTTGGTGGAGAACCCCAGCGAGTGCAGGAGTTCAGCCGTAGTCTGGAGGTGGGAGACGACTGCCTGGGACGAGCCCGCCTTCAGCAGCCAGTCGTCGAGGTAGGGGAAGACTGGAACCCCTGCCCGGCGCAGATGAGCTGCGACCACCGCCATCACTTTCGTGAACACCCGAGGGGCGCTGGTAAGGCCAAAGGGAAGCACGGTGAACTGAAAGTGCTCGAGGCCTACCGTGAACCGCAGGTAACGCCGGTGGACCGGCAGGACGGGGATGTGAAAATATGCGTCCTGCAAGTACAACGCTACCATCCAGTCTCCAGGGTCGAGGGCAGTCAAGACCTGAGCTAGGGTGAGCATCTTGAACTTCTCCTTCCGGAGGAAGCGATTTACGCTCGGAGGTCCAAGATAGGACGCATGTCCTCCTTGTCCTTTTTGGGCACCAGAAAGTAGTGGGAATAACAACCACGCCCTACTTCTGGGGTCGGAACGCGCTCGATGGCCCCCTTGGCCAAGAGGGCCGCAACTTCCTGTCGAAGAAGTGCCAAATGGTCCCCCGACATGCGGTGGTGCTGAGGTGGCATGGCTGGAGGGGTAGTCTCGAAGGGGAGGGAGTAGCCCCTTCGGACAATGTCCAAAACCCACCGGTCCGATGTGATGGTGCGCCAGTGGGGAAGGTGATGGCGGACCCTGCCCCCCACTGGCGTGCTGTGGACCTGAAAGGACGGACTAGGAGGGTTTGGAGGCCGCGGACGGGGCGGAGGTGGTGGCCTGACCCGCACGCTGGTTACCCGACCCGCCTCGGCGGGAGCCACGTCCTCGGCCGCGCGAAGGCGTTTGCTGCGCGGGCCGGTGGCTGGGCAGTGGACGTGACTGGGCGCCCCTTCCGTGGCCACGAAAGGGGCGAAAGCAGACTGCTGCGGAGGGCACAAGGCGGAGAGGCCCAAGGACTTGGCCGTAGCCCGCGAGTCTTTAAAGCGCTCCAGCGCGCTGTCTGCCTTATTGCCAAAAAGGCGGATACCATCAAAGGGCATGTCCATAAGGGTGTTTTGTACATCGCCCGAGAAACCCGTGGTCCTCAGCCAGGCGTGACGGCGAAGCGCCACTGTCGTAGCAAGCGATCTGCCTAGCGAGTCAGCGGTATCAAGGCCATATCTGATGGTGAACTTCGCTGCGTCTCTCCCTTCCGCAACAGCACGGGAGAGAAGTGCCTGGACCTCCTCAGGACACTTGGGCAGCACTTGCGCCACCGAATCCCACAGAGAGTGGGAGTAACGGCCCAAAAGGCAAGCGGTGTTCACGGACTGCAAGCCAGCACTGGAGGAAAAAAAAAACTTCTTCCCAAATTGGTCCAGTTTTTTAGATTCCCTCCGGTGGAGCGGTAGGGAAGGCGCTCTGGGAGGCAGAGGCTTGGACAACCAAGCTCTCGGGGTGGGATGTTGGGAGAGAAACAGAGGGTCGCCCGGGGCCGGGCGATGGCGTCGGGCCACGTTCCTGTCCACAGGAGCCCCTGTGGTGGGCCTGGACCAGGTGCCCAAAAGAATGTCCGAAAGTGCGTTGTTGATCGGCAGCAGTGGCTCCGAAGAGGTAGCCGCCGGCTGAAGCACTTCCATCAGGAGGTTAGTCCTGACAGCCACCGTAGGGAGCTCGAGGCGCAGGGCCTCAGCCGCCCTACGCAACACCGTTGCATAACTTGCTCCCTCCTCCGTAGCCACGGAAGGAGGAGACAGCATGCCAAGGTCAGGAGAGGTATCCAGACCACTGGCATCCCCCAGTTCCTCAGCCCAGTCCTGATAAGGCTCACATTGAGCTGTGAGAGGGTCTTCCGACCCCTCCCAGTCCTCCTCGTCCTCCAAAACAGGTGAAAAGTAAGGAGGAGGGACACAAGGAACAAAAGGTTCCATCGGCGTCGGAATCGGCTCCGTGTCCGGTGCCGGGGAGAACCTGGGGACGGCGCCGTCCGGGGCCTCGGACGGCGCCGTGAACGGTACCGGCGAGGTCGGCGCCGGTGGAGGTGGCGTCGACCGGGATCCAGGCCTGGATCCGAGGGGATCCTGCGGCGCCGGGGCCGGAGCCGCCGGAGTCACCGGGGCCGGAGCCGCCGGTGGTGCCGAGGGAGGACTCCCACTGGGGCCCGCGGGGCCCGAAGGCGCACCGGGGGAACCTTTAGGCCCGAAGAGGCGGGCCATGGCCGACAGGAACTCCTGTATCTCGGCCGGAGTCGACGTCGGACCCGGAACAGGCGGGTAGGCCGGCGTCGGCTGCGCGGGCAACCCCGGAGCCGCGGGGGCGGCACCGTGTGGACCCTCGGCCGGGTCGCACCGGCGAGGGGAGGTCTTAGAGCGACGCTTCTTAGACCTCTTGTGCTTCGCCTTACCTGAGGACGAAGACTTTGACCCCGACGAACGATGGCTCCACGACCGGCCCCTTGACCTCTCACGGGACCGGGACCTCGAGCGGCGCGGAGCCGAGTGCCGGGCCTCGAGGAACTTTCGAGACCGCTCTCGCAAAGCCTTCGGAGCGAGGGACCGACACTCGGGGCACGACTGGGGGTCGTGGCCGCGCCCCAGGCAGAAGAGACACTCACGGTGCGGATCCGTAATCGACATCATGCGATTACAGATCGCGCATGGCTTGAAGCCGGGCATCCCTACTGACACCTTTGGAGTCGAAACGACTCGAAAGACTTGGACAAAAAGTCTCAAAAATATTCAGTCAAAAAATGACTGGGGCACTGCTCAATCCGGATCTGCGCTTACTGGCGCGGAAAAAGAAAGAACTGACGCCAGCGCGCATGGGCGGCGTCTAAGTACTGGCCGCGACGTCATCCCGGCGATCCCGATGCCGACGACGGACGCGGAGCCGCACGACGCCGCCTACCGACGCGCAGGGGTACTGCTACGCAAAACTTTCCAGATCCAGCCTGACGCCTGGGGATATTCTAAGGTAAGGAATCTGTCACTAACGTGTCTCTTTCAGATAATTGCTTTGTATTTCTGGACCAAAATTCTTTAAGCAGGACGGGGGTCGCTCCCGCTCTAGGAAAGTCAGGGAAGCGTGGAGCGAATCATAACTCATGCTCCGCCTAAGCACGAGGCCTGGAGTGCCGATGCTCCCGGGCCCCGTCGGAAGACTTTGACAGGCGCTACTTAGTCTAAGACCTCTTTGACTTTCTTCATTTTTTATGCTTGTGAGACTTACCAGACTTCCCTGAAGACTTAGAGTGCGACGCCGATAGCTGGGTGTGGTTCCATGAACGATCCCGAGACGTTACACGCGATCGAGATCATGAGCTGCAGGGTCATCCGGTGTCGAGGAGCTTGAGGGATTGCTCCCTCAACACCTTCTGGTGCATGGCGCGGCAGTCCTCGCAGGTCTTGGAGTCGTAGTCACGCAGCAAGCACCACATGCACACCATGTGGGGTCACCACATGGTTTGAAACCAGCCTGTTTCTTAGTTGACATCCTCCCACTAGGACAGAGGACCTCTCAAAAAGAGTCCATAAAAAGTCGGAAAAGCCATACAAAAAATGGATGAGGGTAGCTCTGACCGGTTCAGCTCTAGCTGGTACAGAAAAGAAAGAACTGATGTCAGACTGCCAGGGTGGTGCCTATATAGGTATCGTGCACGTCGCTTCCAGGCAGATGACACAGAGCTAAACGATGCCTAGCTGAAAGGCACCACCTACCGGCTCACAGGAAAACATCCAGATTCAGTCAGAGGCCTGGGGATTATTCTAAGGCAAGGAATCTGCGGCTAGAAATCTCTATCAGATATCTGCAGTTAAGCTGCCCTGAACCAGGA
Source organism: Calotriton arnoldi (assembly GCA_963921515.1). Taxonomy (NCBI): domain Eukaryota; kingdom Metazoa; phylum Chordata; class Amphibia; order Caudata; family Salamandridae; genus Calotriton; species Calotriton arnoldi. The sequence goes on along the minus strand of CAWUFW010005838.1, from coordinate 18,078 downwards.
GGGAGAGGACCCTAACCAACAATCTTTAGGCAGAGCAGCCATGGAATTAAAGTCTGCATGTGATAGAGGGTCTCTGCATGCATTGTAATTTGCACAAATAGAGCCTGTGTTATCTATAGCGAATACTGTCTATTTACCCAGAAATTTCAGTGCTAAAGTAATAGAGGCTGCATCTGCATAAAGGTATTAGATTCTCCAGAACTAGAGGCTTCCTCTCCTGCAATGAACAGTGACTGTACAAACTGAAATGTCATCGCCCAGAAAAGAAGTGTCTCCAAGAATACAGGCTTCATCACTCAGGATGAATACAAATCTGCATGAACCGATTTTTCCTCTCTCAGCTGAGACTGCAGCATGTCTTTGGGGTATAAATTTCAAAAATTATAATCTTCAAAAAGGGATAATCTGTGGAAAGGAAGATATGCTTCTCAGGTTTTGAAAGTGAGAGCTGGGCAGCTCTTCCAGCGACTATCGGAGCTTCCATCTCCAAAAACCTGGGATTTGAGTGCACTACTAAACGAGTGCAAACAGGGCTCCTAAACTTCATTGTTTCACTCTTCTTTTACTGCACGCAGTGCAGGGTACTGTTAAACAGAGTGCAGCAAATATATATATATATATATATATATATATATATAATATGTTTAAAACTCAGCGTCTGTTGTGACTGCAGGAGAGTAAAAAGTCAAAAGCAAAGTCGTCAATCAGTAAAATAAACTCTCTTCAATGTTACATTGAGTGTCGTACACGCACTGGTCATTTATACAAATCACAACTCTGAGCTGCACTATCCAGAGCAAAATTCACCACAAATACTCCCCGTTTCTATGAAGTGGCCAGACCAGTAGGGCAGCCAACTGCAAAATTATTATGATTTACTTTGGTGAAGATAATGTTATGCGAGAGCAGAGTCATAGCAAGGTGATTAAAAGAATATTTTCTTCATATGGGTCTCAAAAGAAGCAGGAAGATGGGTGGACATAAAAAAAAAAAAATCACAGAAGGAGCTTAAATGAAAAAAATATACTCCACCACAAGGAAAGGTGTCCGTTGACTGTGATAGAAGAGAATAAGATGTAAGTGAGAACACGTAGAATGCATTGGGGATGTCCTTTAACATTGAGGCCTGCAAAACAGGGAAGGGGTGCTGGGAGAGGAAGGCTGGGTCTCCTGGGACAAGGTGATGGCGTCATGCAATCATGCACAGAAGATCCTGTACAAGGTTTGGCACATACCCACAGTAGAACAACTGTGAGGGCTTTGTTAAAGGGGAGCAGTGGTTCAGTCGAACTGGCTCCTGGGTGCAGCACCTCGGTCAAGACATTGGTCTTAAAGCAGGCACCCGAAAGTCAAGGGTATTGGCCGCATCATGCATCACAGTGGCGAAGGATGCCCATTCCTTCAGAAAGTAGTTGAGGGGGCGCATATCTAATATAGGACAGAGGCCTCCATCCTTTTGGGGCACCAGAAAGTAGTGGGAATAACTACCCTACTTCTGGTGCTGGCACCCTTTTGATGGCTCCTTTGGCCAGAACAGCCTGTACTTCCTGACGTAGCAAGAAGAGATGGTCGTCATTCAGCCACTGGGATGGTGACAAAGGCAGAGGGTGTTCAATGAATGGGAGGGTGTACCCATTCCACACAATCTAAAGCACGCACTTACTGGCGGTTATCGCAGACCACTGAGGCATATGGTGCCTGATCCTGCTACAAACGGAATGCCTGTGCTGAATGGAGAGGCTTAGAGGCTTCAGCAGCCGGAGAGGTGGGGGAATTGGACAGCTCACTTGGTCTGACTTCCACGTTCTCTTTGGGATCTGCAACCCTGCTCATGAAAGAACTGTGCAGGTTGATGTACTGGCCCTTGTCAGCTTTGTCGCCAAATAGGCGGGAGCAGTCTATGGGCATGTCAATCAGGGTCGCTTGGACTTCCCTCAAGAACACAGTGGAACACAACCAGGCGTGGCGAAGCAGCGCCACAGTACAATCCATGGCTCAGTCTAAGGAGTCTGTGGTATTCAGTCCACACCTAATGAAGCACTTTGCTGCATCCCGTCCAATTACCAAGACTTGGTTGAGGATAGCCTGGTCCTCCTCTAGAAGCAAGGGAAGCAGCTGTGCAACAAAGTCCCACAGCGCACAGGAATATCGTCCCAAAAGGCATGCAGTGTTCACCAACTGCAAGGCTAGACTGGTGGAAAAAAAATACGCTTCCCAAAGGTGTCCAGCCTCTTGGATTCTCTGTCCAGTGGGGTGGAAGGGAACGCATTGATGTTGACCTTTGACGTTGAGGCCTGCAAAATCAGGCTCCTGGGGTGGCGGGAGGAGGGTTTGTGCTGGAAGAGAAAGACTGGGTCTCCTGGCACAGTGCGATGGTTTCAAGCAATCATGCAATGCACAGGAGCTCCTGTGCAAGGCTTGACCCAGGCCCCAAGCAGAACGTCGGTGAGGACTTCGTTAAATGGGAACAGTGGTCCAGCCGAACTGGCTCCTAGGAAAAGCACCTCCATCAAGACGTTGGTCTTAACAGCAGGCACCTGAAGGTGAAGGGTATTGGCTGCACCTTCCTCCAACACAGGGCCTGGAGGAGAAAGCATGCCAGAGTCCAGTGAGGTGTCCACCCCACTGGCATCACTCTGCTCCTCATACCAGTTTTCCGTTGGCTCGGCGTCCTCCTCTAGGGGACCAAACCCTTCCTCCTCATTCCCCCCACCCCTGTTTAGGAAGAAATGGTTAATCTAGAGGAGCTAAATCCAGGGGTAGGTAGGGTCTGGATGGTGCCTGCATTGCCAGTTCGTAGTCGGAATATAGATGGGCTCATCATTGAGCAGCATTAGGGCGGCGCCAGAAAGGATGGAGTCGGGGTGGAAGGAGGCAGCCGTGACAGAGCTGATCTGGATCCAGGGGTGGATCCAGAGGGCCCGACTGGTGTCGGGGGCAACAGCAGACTCACTTAGATACCAACTGAGGTCCGTTTTCGAGGAGACAGGCTCAGCCTGGCATGCCAGCCTTGGCCAGGCCACAACCATCCTAAGGATAGAGGCAGCAAGCTTACAACTACCTGAAATCCCTCTATCCGCCTGGAAGAAAGCAGTGAACAAGCAGGTTCTGGAAACATTGTTCGCTCTAGACTTCGAAACCCTCTGCCCCAGCTCGATTACAGAGCCACTGGACAAATCATATATTCTGGGAAGGCTCAACCATATTTGCGGGAGGCACTGTCAATACAGGTCCGTAGGAATATACTCTCTATGAGACTCATCACGCTAGGCATCACAGATTTCAATCCAGCTTGGGCTTGTAAGGGGGAAAACACAGAGTGCAGGCTATGTTCCTATGCTAAAGAATCCTGGCTACACCTCTTGTGCTGTTGAAATGTAGCAAGACTGGGGAAATTTATGCACTCAATCAGGATCACCATAAATGAGACGTTACAAGGAGATGCCACCCCTGTGACAGTCTAATGACCCCTTTCTCTATTGGTATGCCGCATTTTACAATATGTTGAAGGCGGTAGGGTGGTCCCCGCCAGGCACTAAGGAGGCCCATCCTTTTATCAAAAGTTTTAATTCATTAAACCAGACTTTAATGCCCCAGTTTTTTTAATCGTTTTATCAAACAAGCAATAATAAGTAAGCCCCAAGAACTTGCTCAAATGAATTAAGGGCTTGAAGCTGTATACAAGGACAATGGCACTGAAGGGAGGGGGCAGGGGGAATAGTTTTAAACAATTGTCTTCTCTTTTACTGTAAAGATTTTAATTAATCAAACAGTTAATAAAATATTTAATATATTCCTCCTCTTTAGAGAGGTGCGGAGGAGCATAGAAAGTGGGCAAGGTGACTGATTGCCCCACGTGGAATGGTGCTACCACTTTCGGTAAGAAGGAGGCCCTAGAGCGATGCACCAACTTATCAGAAAAGATGGTCAGGTAGGGAGGCTTGGATGACAGAGCCTGCAATTCGCTCACCCTCCTGGCAGAAGTTATTTCTACTAAAAAGGCGTTTTTGATGGTAAGCAGCCGGAGGGGGCAGTTGTGCAGAAGTTCGAACAGAGCACACATCAGGGAGGTGAGAACCAAATTAAGATTGGTAATTGGGAGAGGAGTTGGCCTAACGGCTAGAGCGGTCGACCTCGAATCTGGGGAACTGGGTTCGAGTCTCGGCAATGACGCTGAACATCCTGTGATTCTGGGCAAATCACTTAATCTCCCCGTGCCTAACAAAAAAAATGAATGTGTCCTCATGTAACGCAACTGGTGCTATGTAAAGCGCTCTGATACCCGATACCTTCGGGTCTAGTTTGCGCTATATAAAACTCCGTAAAAAAAAAAAGGTCCCACTACGGCATGATGAATGGGGCAGGTGGGAACATATGTACAAGCCCCTTAAGAAATCTATTTACAATAGGGGATTTAAATAAAAAGGGTTGGTTTGGCAGCCTCAAGCAGGCAGACAAGACGGAAAGGTACCCTTTAAGAGTGCCTAGAGCAGAGACCTGCTGGGCAAGGGTCAAAATAAAGAGAAGGACTTGAGAGAGGGAAGCAGTAAGAGGATCAATAGACCTTTCAGTACAAAATTTTACAAATGTTTACCACCAGCAGGCGTACACTGTCTTTTATACAGGGATGCCTGGCTGCAAAAATAGCATTACAGACTTCAGGAGGAAGGTTGACTACTGTCAACTGCCGCCACTCAATCTCCACACAAGAAGGTGTAGAGTTGACTGGTTCGGGTGGAGGACCTTCCCCTGCTGCTGCAACAGAAGATCCTCCCGAAGGGGCAGCCTCATTGGAGGATCAATGCTCAGTTGCAGAAGCTCAGGATACCAGACTCTCCATGACCAGTCAGGACAGCAAGAATGACTTTGGCCCGGTCACTCCTCATCTTCTTGAGCACTCTGGACAGGAGTGGTATTGATGGAAAGGCATACAGGAGGCCTGAGCTCCACTTGAGACAAAAAGCATTGCAGAGCGAGTGCCGCCTTCCAGCATGCAAAACTGCTGACATTATGCGTTCTCAGCGGATGCAAACAAATCTAACCAAAGCTCTAACCACTTCTAAAAGAGACCTTGCACAACCTCCGGATGGAGACGCCATTCATGATCCGCTAGGCATTGATGGCTTTGTTTGTCCGCCTTGGCATTCAGGGGAACTGCCAGGTATTGAATCACCAGGGTTATGTCCTGCTGTTTCAGACATGTCCAGAGACGCAGGGTCTCGTGATAAAAGGTCCACAACCCCACCCGCACTGTTTGCTGCAGTACCACATGGCAGTTATATTGTCCATGAACGTCTGAACCAGCTTTCCCTTGATGGAAGGAAGAAAAGCTTTCAATGCCAAGCGAATCGCACTGAGCTCCAACAAGTTGATGTTGAGTCCAGATTCCGCCGGAGACCAGTGTCCTCTGATCTCCACCTCTCCCAGATGGCCGCCCCATCCCAGGAGTGACGCATCTGCCACTACTGTGTGATCTGGTTGAGGAAGGGAGAGGAGTCTGTCTCTGACCCAATCGCGGTTGGTCAGCCACCACTGCAGGTCCTGTGCAGTTCCCTCCGAGATCCAGACCATGTCGGAGAGATTCCCCTGATGCTGCACCCACTGAAACTTCAGGTCCCACTGCAGAGCCCGCATATGCCATCTGGCATGTGTCACTAGCAGGATGCAGGAGGCCATAAGGCCCAGCAACCTCAGAGTCAGTCTCACAGAAATCCATGATAGAGGGTGAAACATCATTACCATAGTTTAAATATTCTGGACTCTCCGCTCAGGATAGGCTTCAAAACTGCACTGTGTTCCGAACAGCTCCAGTGAAAGAGAGTATCTGAGAGGGACTCAGGTGTGACTTCAGCACATTGATAGTGAACCCCAGCGGAAGCAGGAGGTTTGCCGTAGTCTCGAGGTGGGAGAGGACTGTCTGGGGGGAGCTCGCCTTCAACAGCCACTCATCAAGATAGGAGAAGACTGGCACTCCTGATGTGTGCAAATAAGCTGCGACAACCGCCATCACCTTGGTGAACACCCGAGGGGCGCTAGTAAGGCCTAGGGGAGCACCATCAACTGAAAGGGCTCGTGGCCTACTGCGAACCACAGGTAACACTGATGAGCAGGCAGGACGGGAATGTGAAAATAGGTGTACAGCAAGTCCAACGCTACCATCCAGTCTCCAGGGTCTAGGGCACACAAGACCTGAGCCAGAGTGAGCATTTTGAACTTTTCCTTATTTGAGGAAGTAGTTGAAGGCTCGCAGATCTAGGATAGGACGAAAGCCCTTGTCCTTTTTCGGGACAAGAAAGTAGCAGGAATAGCAACCACAGACTACTTCTGGCGCCGGAACACTCTCTATGGATCCCTTGGCCAAGAGAGTCTGGACTTCCTCCTGAAGCAAGTTCAGGTGGTTCTCCATCAGCTGGATGCATGGAGGGAGGGGTAGTCTCGAAGGGGAGGGGGTAGTCTCAAAGGGGAGGGAGTAGCCCCTTCGGACTATCTGAAAAACCCACCTGTCCTACGTGATGTTTTGCCAGTGGTGGAGTTCATGGCTGATCCTGCCACCAGCTGGCCGCCCATGATTTTAAAGGGTCGGACTAGGAAGGTTTGGAGGCTGCAGGGGGGAGGAGTGGACTGACCCAACCTCGGGCCGCCCGACCCATGGGGTCGAAAGGAGCCACGGCCGCGCACAGAACTTGCGTGGTCTTGTGGCTGGGATATGGCTGGGGCGGCTGAAATCCCCTTCCGTGGCCAAGAAATGGGTGAAAGGCAGACGGGGGACGGGTGGCCATAGAGAGGCCCAAGGACTTGGCCGTAGCACGCGAGTCCTTAAAGCGCTCCAGGGCCATGTCTGCCTTGTCTTTGAAGAGACGGGTGCCATCAAAGTGCATGACCATAAGGGACCCCGGACATCCCCAGAAAAGGCATAAGTTCTCAGCCAGGCGTAGTGTCAAACAGCCACCATCTATGACATTGTTCTGCTCAGCGAGTCGGTCGTGTCAAGCCCACAATGAATGGTGAACTTTGCCGCATCCCTCCCGTCTGATACTGCTTGGAAAAGACCTTCCTCTCAACAGAGACTGGCAACGAGACCTTTGGGCGAACGGCGAGGTGCCAAGCGCCAGGTCGTAAGCAGTTTAAGGCACCATTTCCTCAAAGCTTCGGAGCCATGGCCCGGTAGTCAGAGCACGACTTCGAGTCGTGGTCGCGCTGCAGGCACCAGAGACAAATTAAGTGTGGATCCGTCACCGACATGGCGCAAATGTAGGCTTCGCACTGCTTGAATCCAGAAGTCTTCTTTGACATATTTGGAAAAAACCTACACACCAAAAATTGTTAACAAAACTTCAAAAAAGCCTGTAAAAAAGTGACAGATTGTAGCTCTCTTCTCAGATCTGCACTAGCTGGCGCGGAAGGAAAAGAACAGACGTCAGCGCGCCGAGGAGGCACCTATATAGGTGGCATGGACGTCACTTCCGGCTCGGACGATGCCGAGGTCACGCGGAGCTGACCGATGCCACCTACCGGCGCACACAAGGGTATTGCTCGAGCAAAAGTCTTCCAGATCCAGCCTGACGCCTGGGAAATTCTAAGGTAAGGAATTTGCGGCTAGATGTCTCTATCAGATGCCATTCACATACTCAATGATAGTATCTGGTATGTTAGGTGCCTTGTTTTATGGTTATTTTGTCATGCTTTCGTCTGTTTCTTGCTTTTCAAAACAGAAAAAAGATGTATGAAAAAAGAAAAAGCAGCTATTGAAGCACTAGAATGCAGTTTTCTTTAACAAAAAAGGCACACGTTTCTGAAGAACAACTGAGGTGTGACAAAAGAAGAGACAACTTTACAATCTCACGCTTTAGTTAATCCAGTATAGGGCGACGTTCCTCAAAATGATGGAGAAGTCAGTGTGGGATCTAGTATTTTGAGGTATCATTTTCCTAACCCTACAAAGAGATCTGCTCCTGAACGTTGAGAGGATCTCTCCGGCTGAGTCTAGTGAGAGCCCTCCACTTTACAAAACAATGATCAATAGCCCACTTCTTAGTGATTGAGAACTCGGTATAGCTTTGTGAATCACATCTCCGGCAGCTTTGCTGTCCGTCTGGAGGCAGGCACATGATTGTTTCTAGGCAGATTTCATTTCACCAGCATCTGGAGTCTTCAAAAGTATTTTAATATATACTTCAGGTAAAGTAACACAAACCTACATGAGACAACAAATGATATGATAGGTGACTTACAATGTGCAGCAGCTACTCCTAGGAGTGTCCCGGCGCAGAGCACAAAGAGGTCGGACAAGTGAAGATTTAGCTTCCCAAACAGCAGTGAGATGTCAAATGAACGAAACTATCGGGAGCTGGTTCCAAGTCGAGCTAATGATCTGCCACCGAACCTTCGGTGCAGGTACTTAGGTACCACTGCTTGCCGTTTGCTGGAAGAGCATAGTAGTCTAGTAGAGTTATAGAAGCTGAATCTGGCTCTGAGGAAATCGGGGCCTGTTTGGTACAAAGCATCATGTGCCAGAGCCTTAAATGTAATCCTCTTCCTAATGGGCAGCCAATAAAGTCCCCACAAATGGCCACTAATGTGTTGTCTTTTTGGAATATTTTGGATCAGCTGCCATTTATCTAAGAGATATTCCGGTAAGCCCAAATACAGGGCATTGCCGTAATCCAGTCTGGACGTGATCAGAGCCTGTATAACCGTTTTCTTGGCTGAGAAGGAGAGTAGAGGCAGAAACTTCTTTATTGACCTCAAGATCCCAAAGCAAAGACTCACTAGCTTTTTAACCTGCGGACCGAAGGACAGTTTATTGTCAAAGATTATCCCCAAATTTTTGATTGCTTTCTTTGGATGACCAAGTGGGGAGACGTCATCAGGCCAGAAGGTTGACACAAAGTCAGAGGGAAACATCTCAAAAAAGAGAATTTCCGTCTTCTTTTCATTGAATTTGAGTTGCGCTCTGGCTAGCCAGTAGAAGACAGCGGTAAGGCATCTCTTGATTAGGGAGTCGCTGGGCTCGGTTCCCTTGCTACAGGAAAAAAGCAGTTGAGTGTCGTCTGCATAAGCCAGCACCTTCCCACCCAGTTCTTCTGCCAAGAATACTAAGGGAGCGAGGTATACATCCAAACAGACAAAAAAAGACTAGGTCATATTTTGTTTAGAAGCTTGGGTCTCAAAACCAATGTGTTTGTTTCCTTGCGTTCTTCAATGTGCACCATTGCATACATTTATTAAATCTTTCTTAAAGATTACATAAACTATTTTGGAAAGCAATCAGACAGTCAGTAAATGACCATGTGGCATGATAAACATATTTAGTACTAGTGGTGAGCCATACCCCCTATGACATTCAAATATAAGGAACTTAAATTTCATAACTCTATCACAAAACCCATTTCTACAGAAATTGCCGCATCATGTGAATATGAAAATTAACTTACTGAGGCAGAATTTCAGAAGCCATGAAAATTTTCTCTACTAATTCAGAAAGAGTGTTCAGCAGGTGCACCAAGTTAGTGTTCACATCTTCATTTTTTTCCAATTTTGAAGGATTTAGCTAAAAAAGTAATAGAAATTAAAATAATTTAGTCATTATGGGTAATTACAATTTAAAAAGGTAGCATGCATACTTAGTCCTACTATCTCTAGTGTTTCTATCAATACTAAAGAACTTCAAGACGGATAAGCATACTAGAAACTGCTCTAAAACAGCAATTACCAAAAGGATGAGAGTGCGCCCTGAAAATCTGCAACACTCTTCCTGGTGGGTTTGGTCCACCCTAAGAACACCTTACTCTCTAAAACGATGCCTGTAGGAAGCAGGCTTTTTATGTAGTAGTGTAAATGTAGGGGCACACCATGAAAAAAGTCCAGACGACCCTCATTGGTTTAGAGGGCTTACTTTAATAATCCCAAGTACTCTATTTGTGGTAGTGTGGTCGAGCAGCTTAGGCTTATCATAGAGAAGTGTAAAACATTTGTTGTACACACAATCAATAAATGTGACACACTCGAAAAAATCAGAGACAAAATTAGAAAAATAACACAGATTTGTATATGAATTTAGACACCAAAATCTTCAGAATCAGGTAAATACTTTAGGAGTTATCGATTTTACAAGAAAACAGTAAATGGTCAGATGACAGTTTTCAAGGTATGAGCCTCGAACGCAGTAATGTTATCCTATGGGAGGAAAAACAAACAGCAAACATATAATTGCAGTCGATGTATGGAGTTGCCCTTTTGGATTTGAGGTGCTTATGGGCCAAGGTCCGAAGATCCACCAGCAGTTTGGGTTTACCTGCCCTAGGGAGTCTGGGTGCAGAGATGCTAGTCGGGATGGTAGCCTCGAGCGCTACACCAATAAAGTCAATGGTACCTGAAAAAAAAGGCTGCAAGGGGGGACTTAGGGACAAGTCAAGGGGAACCCAAAGGGGAAGTTCAGGTCATGCAGACCCCTAGACCAAGGGGACACAGGAGTCATGAACCTAGGATTTGGGGCTCGGGTGCAGAGGGGTTTGGCTGGCTGGGCACTTTTGTTTGAGGCTCTCATGGTTCCCAGGGTCACCTGTGTGTGCTTGTATGTGTGGGGGCAGGGGGCGGGGTGGGGTGGGGTGGAACGAGGTAGCAGGGCCTCTCTCGTCATGGGTCTCATCGGTCCTCAAGTCCCTCGACGTGCAGGTCGGTTTCCACGGCGGTGGTGTGCGGACTGGACACAAACAAGTCTTGATTGATTTAAGTGCCATAGTACTCAGAGTATTGATGCAGGGGGGCTCCTTGAGGGTCAAGCATCTCAAAACTTGGTAGAGAGACAGGGCTGACGCACAAGTTACTAACTTGTGTAACGATATATCTGTAAGAGACAGTAGTTAGTGATAGATTCCTTACCTTAGAATATCCCCAGGCGTCAGGCTGGATCCGGAAAGTTTTGCGTAGCAGTACCCTTGCGCGTCGGTAGGCGGCGTCGTGCGGCTCCGCGTCCGTCGTCGGGCGTCGTGATCGCCGGGATGACGTCGCGGGCAGTACTTAGGCGCCGCCCTGCGCGCTGACGTCAGTTCTGTACACGACTTTCCGCGCCAGGAACGCAGAGCCATGCAAGAAGCTGACACAGGTGTCTGAAAAATACTAGGGCCCTGAAAGGGATGTCCTTAACCCTAGAAATCAGTTCGCAGAACGGGGAGGATGGGTGGGCGGTAGGAATCTATCACTAACTACTGTCTCTTACAGATATATCGTTACACAAGTTAGTAACTTGTGCATCTGAAAGAGACACGTTAGTGATAGATTCCTTACCTTAGAATAGATACCCCAGCAATACCAACCCCGGTGGTGGGTCTGCGAACAAAGATCAGACAAGGAAGTCCTGGAGGACAGAACGGCCAAAGAAGCCGTCCCTCCGGACCTGACTGTCAAGGCAGTAATGCTTAGTAAACGTGTGCAGCGAGGCCCACGTAGCTGCCTGACAGATAACCGGCAGCGGAACACCGCGGCCCAAGGCCGTGGTAGCAGCCGTTGCCCTGGTGGAATGGGCACGCAGCCCAACAGGAGGCTCCTTCTTGGCCAAAGAATAGCAGGTCTTGATGCACAAGGTAACCCAGCGGGAGATGGTCCTCTTGTGCACCGCCCGACCTTTTTGGCGCCCACGTAGCCAACAAAGAGCTGGTCATCCACCCGGAAGTGTTTTGTGCGGTCGATATAGAAGGAGAGCGCACGTTTTGGGTCCAGACGGTGGAGCCTCTCTTCCTCTCTGGAAGGATGCGGAGGCGGAAAGAAGGTGGGCAAAGTGATGGTCTGCCCAATGTGGAAAGCAGTAACCACCTTTGGCAAGAAGGACGGACGCGTCCGAAGAACAACCTTGTCTGGATGAACAGACAGAAAGGGAGGTTTGCAAGAAAGAGCCTGGAGCTCACTCACCCGCCGAGCGGAGGTGATGGCCACCAGAAAGGCTGTCTTTAGAGTCAGAAGACGAAGAGGATAGTTATGCAGAGGCTCAAAGGGAGCGCACATTAAAAAGGTAAGAACCAAGTTCAAGTCCCACTGAGGCATCACAAACGGAACAGGAGGGAAGAGGTGAGTAATGCCTTTTAAGAACCTGTTAACAACAGGGGACTTGAAAAGGGAGGGCTGATCAGGGAGCCTGAGGAAGGCCGAGATAGCACAAAGAGAACCCTTGATGGTACCCAGGGCAGAACCCTGTTGGGCCAGAGAGAGAAGGAACAGAAGGACCTCAGAAAGAGGGGCAGAAAGGGGATCCACAGCCTTTGCTGTGCACCATGCCACAAATTTGTTCCACCTGCAGGCGTATACCACCTTAGTGGAGGGACGCCTGGCTGCCAGAATCACATCACAAACTTCGGGAGGCAAGTCGAAAGGAATCAACTGCCGCCGCTCAATCTCCACGCAAGCAGGTGTAGACTGGACAGGTTCGGGTGGAGGACCGTCCCCTGCTGCTGCGACAGAAGATCCTCCCGAAGAGGCAGACGGATCGGGGATCTATGCTCATATTGAGTAGCTCGGGATACCAAACTCTTCGAGCCCAGTCCGGAGCCACAAGAATGACTTGGGCCCGGTCGTGCCGAATCTTCTTCAACACTCTGGGTAGAAGTGGTATAGGCGGAAAGGCGTACAACAGACCGCAACTCCACTCGCGACGAAAAGCGCCGCCGAGCGAGTGCCGCCTTGGAAATTCCAACGCGCAGAACTGATGACATTGCGCGTTCTCTTCGGTGGCGAATAGATCTAACCAAGGCTCTCCCCACTGTAGAAAGAGTCCTTGCGCCACTTCCGAGTGAAGACGCCATTCGTGATCCATCATGCACCTGCGGCTGAGTTCGTCCGCCCTGGCGTTCAGAGAACCTGCCAGGTGTTGAACCATCAGGAACATGCCCTGATGTTCCAGCCATGTCCAGAGGCGCAGAGCCTCCTGACAAAGGGTCCAAGACCCCACCCCGCCCTGTTTGTTGCAGTACCACATGGCGGTGGTGTTGTCTGTGAACACCTGCACTACCTTCCCTTTGACAGAGGGAAGGAATGCCTTGAGTGCAAGCCGGATCGCCCGGAGCTCCAGAATGTTGATATGGAGCCGGGACTCCGCCGGAGACCAGAGGCCTCTGATCTCCGCCTCTCCCATGTGACCGCCCCATCCCAGAAGGGACGCGTCCGTCACAACTGTATGCTCTGGCTGGGGAAGGGAGAGGGATCTGCCCATGACCCATTGCCGGTTCGAGAGCCACCACTGCAACTGTTTTGCAGTCCCCTCCGAGATCTGGACGTGATCGGACAGGTTGCCCTGGTGCTGCGCCCACTGGAACTTCAGGTCCCACTGCAGAGCCCGCATATGCCATCTGGCATGATTGACCAGCAGGATGCAGGAGGCCATGAGGCCCAGCAGCCTCAGGGTCATCCTTACCGAAACCCAGGATAAAGGCCGAAAGATCGGAATCATAGCCTGAATATCCCGGACTCGCCGTTCGGGAGGATAGGCCCGAAACTGCGTCGTGTCCAGAACTGCTCCGATGAAAAGGAGCTGTGGAGAAGGAATCAGATGCGACTTCGGCACATTGATGGAGAACCCCAGCGAGTGCAGGAGTTCGGCCGTAGTCTGGAGGTGGGAGACGACTGCCTGGGACGAGCCCGCCTTCAGCAGTCAGTCGTCGAGGTAGGGAAGACTGAAACCCCTGCCCGGCGCAGATGAGCTGCGACCACCGCCATCACTTTCGTGAACACCCGAGGGGCACTGGTAAGGCCAAAGGGGAGCACGGTGAACTGAAAATGCTCGGGGCCTACCGTGAACCGAAGGTAACGCCGGTGGGCCGGCAGGACGGGGATGTGGAAATACGCGTCCTGCAAGTCCAACGCTACCAACCAGTCTCCTGGGTCGAGGGCAGTCAAGACCTGAGCTAGGGTGAGCATCTTGAACTTCTCCTTCCGGAGGAAGCGATTGACGTTCCGGAGGTCCAAGATAGGACGCATGTCCTCCTTGTCCTTTTTGGGCACCAGAAAGTAGTGGGAGTAGCAACCACGCCCTACTTCTGGGGTCGGAACATGCTCGATGGCCCTCTTGGTCAAGAGGGCCGTGACTTCCTTCTGTAGAAGCACCAAGTGATCCCCTGACATGCGGTGGAATTGAGGTGGCATGGCTGGGGGGTGGTCTCGAAGGGGAGGGAGTAGCCCCTTCGGACAATGTCCAAGACCCACCTGTCCGAGGTGATGGTGCGCCAGTGGGGAAGGTGATGGCGGACCCTGCCCCTACTGGCGTGCTGTGCACCTGAAAGGAGGGACTAGGAGGGCTTGGAGGCCGCGGACGGGTTGGAGGTGGTGGCCTGACCCGCACGCTGGTTGCCCGATCCGCCACGGCGGGAATCCACGTCCTCGGCCACGCGAAGACGCCTGCTGCGCGGGCCGGTGGCTGGGCTGCTGACGTGAAGGGGCGCCCCTACCGTGGCCACGATAGGGGCGAAAAGCAGAAGGCAGCGGAGGGCGTGTAGCAGTAAGGCCCAGGGACTTGGCAGTAGCCCGTGAGTCCTTAAAGCGCTCCAACGCATGGTCTGCTTTGGACCCAAAAAGACCGACTCCATCAAAGGGCATGTCCATGAGAGTATTCTGGACATCCCCTGAAAACCAGTGGTTCTCAGCCAGGCGTGGCGTCGGAGCGCCACCGTCGTTGCAATCGACCTGCCCAGCGAGTCGGCGGTGTCAAGGCCACAACGGATAGTGTATTTGGCCGCATCCCTTCCTTCCGCAATGGCGCGGGAAAGCAGTGCCTGGACCTCCTCAGGGCACTGGGGCAAAACATCCGCCACCGAATCCCACAGGGAGTGGGTATATCGGCCCAAAAGACAAGCGGTGTTAACGGACCGCAAGCCAGCACTGGAGGAAGAAAAACCTTTCTTCCCAAACTGATCCAGGCGTTTGGATTCCCTATCCGGAGGAGCGGTAGGGAAGGCGGTTTGGGAAGCGGAGGCTTGGACAACCAAGCTCTCAGGAGTGGGGTGGACAGAAAGAAACAGGGGTCGCCCGGAGCAGGGCGATGGCGTCGTGACACGTTCCGATCCACAGGAGCCCCTGTGTTGGGCTTGGACCAGGCGCCCAAAAGAACGTCAGTGAGGGCGTCGTTAAACGGCAGCACAGTCTCCGCAGAGGAGGCTGCCGGCTGAAGCACCTCTGTCAAGATGTTAGGCTTGACCGTCAAAGTAGGGAGCTGGAGACGTAAGGCCCCAGCAGCCCTACGCAACACCGTACCAAAATTGGCCCCCTCCTCCGTAGCCACGGGAGGAGACAGCATGCCAGTGTCAGGGGAAGTATCCAGACCACTGGCCTCCCTAGACTCTCTGTCCAGTCCTCATCAAACTGACAGTTGCGCGTCAGAGGGTCATCAGACCCCTCCCAGTCCTCCTGGTCCTCCTCTGGTGCAAAATAAGGAGGGAGGAGGGACATTTGGGACCCAAGGTCCCATCGGCGCCGGAGCCGGCGTCGAGCGACGTCGCTCCGGGTCCATGTCCGGAGCCGGAAGGAACTGGGGGACGACGCCGCCCGGAGCCCAGGGCGGCGTCGAGAACGGCACCGGAGACATCGGCGCCGGCGGAGGCGTGGTTAGGTCGACCGGCGTCGATGGGGGTTGTGGAGCCGGGATCGAGGCCGGGGCCGGAGCCGGAGCCGGGATCGAGGCTGGAGGCACGGGCGACGCCGGGGCCGGAGCCGCCGGCGACGCCGGAGCAACCCCATCAGGGCCCGCGGGGCCCGAAGGCGCACCGGAGGGGCCTGAAGGCCCGAAGAGGCGGGCCATGGCCGACAGGAATTCCTGTATTTTGGCCGGATCCGCCCCCGAACCCGGGAAGGGCGGGTATGACGGGGGCGACTCCACAGGCATGTCCGGGGCCGCGGGGACGGTGCCGGGAGGGGCCTCAGCCGAGTCGCGAGACCGGCGAGGCGAAGTCCTAGAGCGATGATGCTTTTTGGACTTTTTGTGCTTCGACTTACCGGACGAAGAAGACTTCGACGCCGACGACCGGTGTGGACTCCGCGATCGACCCCTGGACCTCTCACGCGACCGGGCCTTCCGCGGAGCCGAATGCCGGGCCTCGAGGAGCTTTCGAGACCGCTCTCGCAAAGCTTTCGGGTGGAGGGCCTGGCAGTCGGTACAGGACGCCGTGTCGTGGCCTCGGCCGAGGCAGAAGAGACACTCCCGATGCGGGTCGGTGACGGACATCATCCGCGCACAGGCGCCGCATCGCTTGAAGCCGGGCATCCCTACGACACCTCGAAAGATGGAAAAACAGTGAAAAAATCACCAAAAAGTATGGTCAAAAAATGACCAGGGCACTGCTCTTCCCGGATCTGCGCTTGCTGGCGCGGAAAAAGAAGAACTGACGTCAGCGCGCAGGGGCGGCGCCTAAGTACTGCCCGCGACGTCATCCCGGCGATCACGACGCCGACGACGGACGTGGAGCCGCACGACGCCGCCTACCGACGTGCAAGGGTACTGCTACGCAAAACTTTCCGGATCCAGCCTGACGCCTGGGGATATTCTAAGGTAAGGAATCTATCACTAACGTGTCTCTTTCAGATTGCCTAGACCACAAAGGGGCACTGACGTGCAGCTCCCTCGGTGGGCCCGATGGCCAACAACACGGTGTACCGGACAAGTGCGGTTGCTGCCTGCGGATGCAGGGGAATGGTTCCTCACCTCAAGGTAGATGCTAGATGGTCGGTGAAGCGCTGGACAGTCTTCCAAGTGGTGGGGAGGATGCACAGCTTTTGGACGAGTTGGGTCTTTTCAATTGTCGAGATACCAGAAGCCAGGCAGGATTTTGCGCAAAGTTTGGTGCAGGTCCTCAGTTCTCACGGTGAGGGCTCTTCTTTGTCCTTTTTTTGTTTCCAGGTAGACAAATCTGTCGCTCTGGTGTCAGGAGAACCCCGAAATACTCAATTTAGGGGCATTTACTGGAGTATATGGTAGTAGCCAATGGGTTACCTACAGTGAGTGTGACTACACACCCCATATAACCACTTCCTGTGGAGAGTGGGCATAACCCTGACACAGAATTCTCTATTTTCACCAAAAACTAGATGGTGAAGGGTCATTCTCTGGCTGTCCACTTTAGGTAGTCCATCTCTGGGGTGTGACTAGCCTGTAAGTGAAACAGGTCTCCTGAATATCTAATTTCCCGCCTGCTCTGGTGCGAAATGGGCCACAGGGGGCATGGGGTGGCGTTCTACAGGTCTAGGGGGAAGACGTGGTGGCATATCAAAGGCAGCAGAGGCTTTGAAGCCTCTGGCTTTGATATGCTAAATTCACCAGCCATCCTGCTGGAGATGTGATCCCCTTCCGCCGGGCAGACATTGTTCCTGGCCTCTGAGAGCGTGGGCTCTCACTTTCAGGGGGTCAGAAACTCGTCGGCAGTGGCAGGCTGGACTATACACGTCAGACAACTCACTAAGAGACTAGTAGGGTTACAGACCGCACCTCTAAGGTACCCTCTTCTGGGTGCATGCCTTCATAAATCTGTTACTGGCATCAGTACGGATTTATTAGGACAAGGTGTTTGATACCAAACACCATTACTTTCAGTGAAGCCATCATGTTGCTGGGTAAATCATTATGACCAGTGCCCAGTACATGTTCTTAAAACGGCTTACTGAACCTGTGCAAAGACTAGTAATGGAACTAGGCATCACAGGGGCACATCTGCTCATGCAGATGTGCCCTCACATGTAATATAATGCACCCTGCCTTAGGGTTCTAAATGCCTGCTGTAGGCGTGACTTACATATAGTACATGCAGTGTGTGTGGGCATTGCACACAGGGTGTGTGTAATGTTGTGTTTTCAGAATGTCTTGCACCATTTCACTCAGCTTGCAATGGCAGTCTTCATGCAGTCTGTGCGTGCAGCCCTTAGGGACCCTCTTTGGTACCCATGCCCTGGGTACCAGGGTTACTACTTACCAGGGTCTTACAAGGGTGCAAAAGTCCTTGTCAAATGGGTTACAATTAACATTTGTGTAGTTTTTTAGGAATTGAGCACTGGCACTGGGGCCTGGTTAACAGGGAACCAGTGTACTTCCAATCAAGAACATCAGTACCG
>CAWUFW010005835.1:935000-1259435 GCA_963921515.1 Calotriton arnoldi | reverse complement strand
ACACGTTAGTGACAGATTCCTCACCTTAGAATAGATACCCCAGCAATACCAACCCCGGTGGTGGGTCTGCGAACAAAGATCAGACAAGGAAGTCCTGGAGGACAGAACGGCCAAAGAAGCCGTCCCTCCGGACCTGACTGTCAAGGCAGTAATGCTTTGTAAACGTGTGCAGCGAGGCCCACGTAGCTGCCTGACAGATAACCGGCAGCGGAACACCGCGGCCCAAGGCCGTGGTAGCAGCCGTTGCCCTGGTGGAATGGGCACGCAGCCCAACAGGAGGCTCCTTTTTAGCCAAAGAATAGCAGGTCTTGATGCACAAGGTAACCCAGCGGGAGATGGTCCTCTTGTGCACCGCCCGACCTTTTTGGCGCCCACGTAGCCAATAAAGAGCTGGTCATCCACCCGGAAGTGTTTTGTGCGGTCAATATAGAAGGAGAGCGCACGTTTTGGGTCCAGACGGTGGAGCCTCTCTTCCTCTCTGGAAGGATGCGGAGGCGGAAAGAAGGTGGGCAAAGTGATGGTCTGCCCAATGTGGAAAGCAGTAACCACCTTTGGCAAGAAGGACGGACGCGTCCGAAGAACAACCTTGTCTGGATGAACAGACAGAAAGGGAGGTTTGCAAGATAGAGCCTGGAGCTCACTCACCCGCCGAGCGGAGGTGATGGCCACCAGAAAGGCTGTCTTCAGAGTCAGAAGACGAAGAGGACAGTTATGTAGAGGCTCAAAGGGAGCGCACATTAAAAAGGTAAGAACCAAGTTTAAGTCCCACTGAGGCATCACAAACGGAACAGGAGGGAAGAGGTGAGTAATGCCTTTTAAGAACCTGTTAACAACAGGGGACTTGAAAAGGGAGGGCTGATCAGGGAGCCTGAGGAAGGCCGAGATAGCACAAAGATAACCCTTGATGGTACCCAGGGCAGAACCCTGTTGGGCCAGAGAGAGAAGGAACAGAAGGACCTCAGAAAGAGGGGCAGAAAGGGGATCCACAGCCTTTGCTGTGCACCATGCCACAAATTTGTTCCACCTGCAGGCGTATACCACCTTAGTGGAGGGACGCCTGGCTGCCAGAATCACATCACAAACTTCGGGAGGCAAGTC
This sequence comes from Calotriton arnoldi, assembly GCA_963921515.1. Classification (NCBI taxonomy): domain Eukaryota; kingdom Metazoa; phylum Chordata; class Amphibia; order Caudata; family Salamandridae; genus Calotriton; species Calotriton arnoldi. The sequence continues at coordinate 1,258,337 of CAWUFW010005835.1, read as the reverse complement.
GAAAGGAATCAACTGCCGCCGCTCAATCTCCACGCAAGCAGGTGTAGACTGGACAGGTTCGGGTGGAGGACCGTCCCCTGCTGCTGCGACAGAAGATCCTCCCGAAGAGGCAGACGGATCGGGGATCTACGCTCATATTGAGTAGCTCGGGATACCAAACTCTTCGAGCCCAGTCCGGAGCCACAAGAATGACTTGGGCCCGGTCGTGCCGAATCTTCTTCAACACTCTGGGTAGAAGTGGTATAGGCGGAAAGGCGTACAATAGACCGCAACTCCACTCGTGACGAAAAGCGTCGCCGAGCGAGTGCCGCCTTGGAAATTCCAACGCGCAGAACTGATGACATTGCGCGTTCTCTTCGGTGGCGAATAGATCTAACCAAGGCTCTCCCCACTGTAGAAAGAGTCCTTGCGCCACTTCCGAGTGAAGACGCCATTCGTGATCCATCATGCACCTGCGGCTGAGTTCGTCCGCCCTGGCGTTCAGGGAACCTGCCAGGTGTTGAACCACCAGGAACATGCCCTGGTGTTCCAGCCATGTCCAGAGGCGCAGAGCCTCCTGACAAAGGGTCCACGACCCCACCCCGCCTTGTTTGTTGCAGTACCACATGGCAGTGGTGTTGTCTGTGAACACCTGCACTACCTTCCCTTTGACAGAGGGAAGGAATGCCTTGAGTGCAAGTCGGATCGCCCGGAGCTCCAGAAGGTTGATATGGAGCCGGGACTCCGCCGGAGACCAGAGGCCTCTGATCTCCGCCTCTCCCATGTGACCGCCCCATCCCAGAAGGGACGCGTCCGTCACAACTGTGTGCTCTGGCTGGGGAAGGGAGAGGGATCTGCCCATGACCCATTGCCGGTTCGAGAGCCACCACTGCAACTGTTTTGCAGTCCCCTCCGAGATCTGGACGTGATCGGACAGGTCGCCCTGGTGCTGCGCCCACTGGAACTTCAGGTCCCACTGCAGAGCCCGCATATGCCATCTGGCATGAGTGACCAGCAGGATGCAGGAGGCCATGAGGCCCAGCAGCCTCAGGGTCATCCGTACCGAAACCCAGGATAAGGGCTGAAAGATCGGAATCATAGCCTGAATATCCCGGACTCGCCGTTCGGGAGGATAGGCCCGAAACTGCGTCGTGTCCAGAACTGCTCCGATGAAAAGGAGCTGTGGAGAAGGAATCAGATGCGACTTTGGCACATTGATGGAGAACCCCAGCGAGTGCAGGAGTTCGGCCGTGAGTCTGGAGGTGGGAGACAACTGCCTGGGACGAGCCCGCCTTCAGCAGCCAGTCGTCGAGGTAGGGGAAGACTGAAACCCCTGCCCGGCGCAGATGAGCTGCGACCACCGCCATCACTTTTGTGAACACCCGAGGGGCACTTGTAAGGCCAAAGGGGAGCACGGTGAACTGAAAATGCTCGAGGCCTACCGTGAACCGAAGGTAACGCCGGTGGGCCGGCAGGACGGGGATGTGGAAATAGGCGTCCTGCAAGTCCAACGCTACCAACCAGTCTCCGGGGTCGAGGGCAGTCAAGACCTGAGCTAGGGTGAGCATCTTGAACTTCTCCTTCCGGAGGAAGCGATTGACGTTCCGGAGGTCCAAGATAGGACGCATGTCCTCCTTGTCCTTTTGGGCACCAGAAAGTAGTGGGAGTAGCAACCACGCCCTACTTCTGGGGTCGGAACATGCTCGATGGCCCTCTTGGCCAAGAGGGCCGTGACTTCCTTCTGTAGAAGCACCAAGTGATCCCCTGACATGCGGTGGAATTGAGGTGGCATGGCTGGGGGGTGGTCTCGAAGGGGAGGGAGTAGCCCCTTCGGACAATGTCCAAGACCCACTTGTCCGAGGTGATGGGACGCCAGTGGTGAAGGTGATGGCGGACCCTGCCCCCGACTGGCGTGCTGTGCACCTGAAAGGAGGGACTAGGAGGGCTTGGAGGCCGCGGACGGGTTGGAGGTGGTGGCCTGACCCGCACGCTGGTTGCCCGAACCGCCACGGCGGTATCCACGTCCTCGGCCACGCGAAGGCGCTTGCTGCGCGGGCCGTTGGCCGGGCTGTGGACGTGACTGGGCGCCCCTTCCGTGGCCACGAAAGGGGCGAAAAGCAGACGTATGCGGAGGGCGCACAACAGCAAGGCCCAGGGACTTAGCAGTAGCCCGTGAATCCTTGAAACGCTCCAGCGCATGGTCCGCCTTTGAACCAAAGAGACCGACTCCATCAAAGGGCATGTCCATGAGAGTATTCTGGACATCCCCTGAAAAACCAGTGGTTCTCAGCCAGGCGTGGCGACGCAGCGCCACCGTCGTTGCAAGCGATCTGCCCAGCGAGTCGGCGGTATCAAGGCCACAGCGGATGGTATACTTAGCCGCATCACGCCCTTCCGCAATAGCGCGGGTAAGCAGTGTCTGGACCTCCTCAGAACACTGCGGCAAAACATCAGCCACCGAATCCCACAGGGAGTGGGTGTATCGGCCCAAGAGGCAAGCGGTATTAACAGACCGCAAGCCAGCACTGGAGGAAGAGAAAGCCTTCTTCCCAAAGTGATCCAGGCGCTTGGATTCCCTATCCGGAGGGGCGGTAGGGAAGGCTGTTTGGGAGGCAGAGGCTTGGACAACCAAGCTCTCAGGGGTGGGGTGTTGGGAGAGAAACAGGGGGTCGCCCGGAGCCGGGCGATGGCGTCGGGCCACGTTCCTATCCACAGGAGCCCCTGTGGTGGGTTTGGACCAGGCACCCAAAAGAACGTCAGTGAGTGCATCGTTGAACGGCAGCACAGGCTCCGAAGAGGAGGCCGCCGGCTGAAGCACTTCAGTCAGGAGGTTAGTCCTGACGGCCACTGTAGGCAACTGGAGATTTAAGGCTCCAGCAGCTCTACGCAACACCGTTGCAAAATTAGCCCCCTCCTCCGTTGCCACGGGAGGAGACAGCATGCCAGAGTCGGGGGAGGTATCCAGCCCACTGGCATCCCCAAGTTCCTCAACCCAGTCCGGGTCAAACTCGCACTGTTGTGTGAGAGGGTCGTCAGACCCCTCCCAGCTCTCCTGGTCCTCCTCAGGTTGAAAAGATGGAGGAGGAGGGACATAAGGGACCCAAGGCCTCATCGGCGCCGGAACCGGCGTCGGGCGACGCCGGTCCGGCTCCATGTCCGGACCCGGGAGAACCGGGAACGACGCCGCCCGGAGCCCCGGACGGCGTCGGAAACGGCACCGGGGACATCGGCGTCGGGCGGAGGCGTGGTTAGGTCAACCGGCGTCGATGGAGGTTGCGGCACCACCGGAACCGGGGTCGAGGCCGGGGCCGGAGCCGAGGCCGGGACGAAGGCTGGTGGGACAGGCGACGCCGGGACCGGAGTCGACGGCGACGCCGGAGCAACCCCATCTGGGCCCGCGGGGCCCGAAGGCGCACCGGAGGGACCTTGAGGCCCGAAGAGGCGGGCCATGGCCGACAGGAATTTCTGTAGCTCGGCCGGAGTCGCCCCCGAACCCGGGAAGGACGGGTAATGCGGGGGCAACTCGACAGGCACGTCCGGGGCCGCGGGGGCGGGGACGGTGCCGACAGGGACCTCAGCCGAGTCGCGCGACCGGCGAGGCGAAGTCTTAGAGCGATGACGCCGCTTAGACTTCTTGTGCTTCGACTTACCGGAGGAGCGCGAAGACTTGGATTCCGACGAACGGCGGGGACTCCGCGTCCGGCCCCTCGACCTCTCCCGGGACCGGGGCTTGCTGCGGCGCGGAGCCGACTGCCGGACTTCAAGGAGCTTTCGAGACCGCTCTCGCAAAGCCTTCGGATGAAGTTTCCGGCAGTCAGGGCACGACTTCGTGTCGTGGCCTCGGCCGAGGCAGAAGAGACACTCGAGGTGGGGGTCCGTGATGGACATCATACGACCACATACCGCGCAGGGCTTAAAGCCGGGCATCCCTACGACACCTTAGGAGTCGTGAAGACTCGTTGAAGAGAACAGTGAAAAATTTCACAAAAAGATAGTCAAAAAGTGACTAGGGCACTGCTCTTCCCGGATCTGCGCTTACTGGCGCGGAAAAAGAAGAACTGACGTCAGCGCGCAGGGGCGGCGCCTAAGTACTGCCCGCGACGTCATCCCGGCGATCACGACGCCGACGACGGACGCGGAGCCGCACGACGCCGCCTACCGACGCGCAAGGGTACTGCTACGCAAAAAACTTTCCGGATCCAGCCTGACGCCTGGGGATATTCTAAGGTGAGGAATCTGTCACTAACGTGTCTCTTTCAGATATAACTTTTGATACACCCACTCTAAATTACAGACTGCCATTCTCAAAACCATAGACACTCCAAAACCAAAAACTACATACCCACTCACTGATTCTTAGGTCTACACACACATCCACTCACTCACCCGTACAGTCACTCATACTTAGTCACTCAGTACAGGACTATCATATGCACTAATACACCTATATAAACACTCACACACCGCCACTCATCCATAGAGGTACTCACACACCTAGTCAGTCATGCAAAAACTTAATCACACACCCATTTACTCACCTATACAGTTATACACACACCAGCTCACTTACTCATACAAATACTAGCACATTCTTACACTCTTATACAATCACTGATACAAGTACACACTCATCCATACAGCCACTCTCACAATCACACACTCACTTATAGCCATTTCATATATACTGCCTTTCACATCCCAAGGCACTTTCCAATTTTTCATATATACTGCCTTTCACATATGTAGTTACTCACACATGTACCACTGAGATATACATTCAATAACTAACACACCCATACACACACTCACCCACCCATACAGTCCATCACAGATGCACTCTTGAAACCATGCACCCAGTGAATCACCAACTCGCACATCTATGCACAGAGTCACACACACCCCACCCACACAAACACTCAGGCACCCATACAGATACTCAGACAATCAATCAATAACCCATGTAGACACTCATGTAGCTATTCAGAAAGCTCATGCAGCCGCTTACAAACCAACAGACAGACGGATACAGACATTCACACAGTTTAGTCACTAACCCATGCATTCAGTAAGATACATTTAATCACTCACTTGTAGAGTCAGTCACTCACGTACTAAATCATCCATTCAGACACTTATACACCCACTCATTCTTCAATACGCCTTTCCCTATATATATTAAACATATTTAAACTTTACAGAAACACACAGTCACTGGATGATGTCATCAGCGATGTCATTTGAGATGTCATCAGTGATGTCATCAGTGATGTCACTGACCATGTCATGAGTGATGTAATATGTGACGTCATCAGCAGTGCATTGCGGGGCGCGAGTTATAGTTAGCTGAACTAACTATAACGGGGGAATTTCTATGGTTTTGTACGAGTGAAATGTCCAACTAACTATAACTGTCCCTAAAACCTATGGTTTTTTCAGTGAATTTCAAAGGTTTTTTAAATGCTAATTTCAAACTATAACGTGTCTGAAACCTATGGTTTTTTCAGTGAATATATATATATATATATATATATATATATATATATATATATATATATATATATATATAGTGCGAAATCGAGTGAGGCAGAAACGAGTCATGAATTTATGCTGCGAAAAATAAACTCCAGCGAGATTTCACCGCAATGCCACTGCATGAGCGCTTTTTCCGTGTCAGGCTGCACTTCACATTGAAATAACACTAATTTGGTTATTAATGGGATTTACTCTGCCACCTTTTAGTGTATCTGTATAAATTAAAGTTTCCACCCACCTCAGATTGACCACTTAAATTTTTGTGCAGATAGGTAAAAATAAGAAGTCGTTTAGAAGATTTCTATGAGGTTAAAAAGCTGAAGGTAATGGGGACTGACTTGAGGAGGCCAGTTATGGTGTGCCATGCTTGCTACGCCACCAGATTCAAGCTAGTCTGGCTGATAAGGGGTGAATCCCTAAAACCGGTCCCAGGATGCTGGTTTTTGGTTCAGGGAGGACCTGGCGTGGCAGTTCGGGCTGGACTGTTCCCATGGGAAGCTGGGTCAAGACTGATTTGCATATGGCTGGGTCTAAACTGGAATGGCATGGTGTGCAAAAAAACGATGGATTTACCACAGATCTGTTACTGGGGGTGAATGTTTCTTTGGTTCACCATTCCGTCCATCATCTGTTCTTTTTGCACAGGTCAAGGGAGATGAGCAGGCAACATCTGTTTAAGTCTAGGGATTTAAGTATGTCATCTGTTATATTCAGTATAGCTCTTTCAGTGCTGTATCCCTTCCTGAAACCTAACTGGTGTGAGTTGAGTAGGTTATTGGAGTATAAGTGTTGATTGAGTTGAGAGAGAACACATTTCTCGAGAGTTTTTGCCAGGAAGGGTAGGTTGGTGATGGGTCTAAAATTCTTGAGATCATTTGGGTCTGCATTGGTTTTTTTTTTTCTTTCAACGGTGGATGATTTGGCTCTGTTTGAGGCAGTCTGGCATCAGACCGCTATTCAGGGAGCTGTTAATCTTGGTCCATAGGGGGGGTTAGGGCGTAGTTGAGTCTTTTTGCGAGGGATGCAGGGAGTGGGTCTGCGTAGTGGGAGGAGGGCTTGGAATTGGCAATCACCATGGAGATGTCCTCCTCTGAGTTGTTTGAAAGCCTTCAGTTCTTGAGGGTCGAGGAGGGCCTTGAGCATTAGATGATGCTGGTCATTGCTGTGGGAGGGGCCTTTGTTTTAGGGCTCAAGGAGGGATCTAGGGTTGAGTTTTCCTCCGTTGTGTGGGAAGAGTTGCTAGAGTGAGTCCGTGAGTGACCGTCCAGTCAGGTGGTTTTAAGTCGGGGGTATTCTTTGAAAGGTTTGCAATCGGATGTTACAAAGCTCTTTGGAGCTTTTTTTGCTTTGTCTAGGGCAGCATGGAAGAAGGTGGCCTTCTCTTTTTTGAAGTGTTTTTTGTAGTTCTGAGCTAGCAGAGGTGGGTAGTGGATGGGTTGACTCTCCGGAGTCTTTCAGCAGCTGTTACATGTCTTCTTTTAGAGTTTAGGTCTTTATTGAACCAGGATCTTGAGGGGGTGTCTCTGATCCTTTCTATTTTCAGGGGGGCTAGTTGGTCCAGGGCAGTTTTCATCGTCGAGTTGTGAGCTCATCTGTGTTGAGGTTGTCTGTGGTAGGCGGGAGTAGGGATGACATTTTTTCTTCTAGGTCAGTTAAAGGGATCAGAATGAGGTTTCTACACCCCTGGCGGGTTTTCGGAGATCGATAGGGAGGTGCTATTGTTTGGTTGTGTTGCAGGGATTCTTCACATACACAGAACTATGCGCAGGATTATGGGACCTCGGTGTATAGGGGCTAAGCCTTCCTACCACCTTAGTGCCCACGAGCCCAGGACCTACTAGCTATAGTGTCTCACTCACTCTCCTACTCACAAACGGAGAAACCAATGATTAGACACCCCAGAACACAACACTCCCGGATCTCTCAGGAATCGCTTACACTCTCGTACTTGTCCACAATAAGATCTGACAGACACACGAAGATAGTTTAAAATCTTTATTTGAACTAATGTGCTGTAAAATGCAGTATACGGCCACAACAAGCGTAAAGATACAGAATACTAATATCGTTAGCATTGCAGTAAGGCCGGATATCATAAAGGGAGACGTCATTATACAAAGACTATGGAGAAAGGACTACAGTGCCTATGCCCCCCTACCTTGGTAAGTAGAAGTATTATTATATAATAGAAGATCTCTGGGCTTTGTCAGCAGACCCCATACCTCAGGCCATAGATCATATTTCTACATCACAGGTGCGGGTTGCTCTTCTCCCTGTCAAGGTCCCTCTCCAAGTGTGTGTTACCTAAACATGCATCCCCATAATATCAAAGTACGAGTCTCCCGCAAAAACAGCTGCATTGGTATGTTTTGTCTAAGTGCTAGGGCCAGAACAGAACAACAATAGGCAGTGTTTATCGACCTTGCTCACAATGTTCAGACTAAACTCCAGGAACAGGCAGAGAATGAGCACAGCAGAGAGTTCTCGTGTGAAAGGCATAAACAGAGTCTTGCAAAAATAAAGACATGTAGTGTCATACGCAAAAGCGGCATCATGGCTACCGGGCTCATGCTAACCTAAAGATGTCGACAATGCCTCTAGCGATCACGTGACACCCTCCCCTTGGCCAGGTTGTAGTGCATAGACAAACAGGTGTCAATAATAAGCAGAGCCAATTCGCATCATGTTCGACCCAAATAGAATCAATCCAAAAAGGATAAATAAAAAATAAAAAAATTTAAAAAAAATATATATATATATATATATGGTCTAATCTGAAAAATCCAAAGAGATTACGCGCACCGTGGAATGCAAGGCGTTCAAAAAGGCTATCATCGTTGTTAAAAAAGAGGGATGCCATCCAATTCAGCAGGGCGAATGAACATTCATGTTCCTCGTAATCCAGTGCATCCAGCAGCAGAATAGGGCAACTTGCGTGATATTCGATGAAACTCTACTGCAAGAGGCGCTGGGCAGCCTCACAGGTATTCCAACACTCCAAGTGCAGCCGCACGCATCATACAGGCGTCACCAGAACAGTCCTGGTCATGTGCCAGCAATGGACCCACCAACAGATCATAATCTGGGTCAGCATCTGATGTTGTGGAGAGGCAGATATCCAAGGCCCAATAGAAAGGGCACCGTTGGAAATGAAACACAGGTTGCACGCAAGTGAAGTATGCAAAGCGAAAAGTAAGCCTATAGCGCACACTCAGTGTTGTCAGTGGCAAACATCGAAAAAGTTGCTGAATTCTTTCACTGTATAGTCGCCATGGGCCTGGTCTGTGCAGAACCACAGGATGGGCATCCATTGCTTAACAGGAGTAAAAGTACCAGCACTCCACACGCCAGCAAGAGGATAAGTGGAAAACCTCCGAATGCACTGGAAAAAATAGAATGTATAAAGGCCGGTATTACTCCAAAAATCGTCTGAAAAGATGAAACAAGGCCGGAACCTACAAGTTTAAAAAAAGTGCAATGCCTTCAGTATCGGATGCATTCAAGTTCTGATTAATTAGTTCCCCAAAATGTAGTGGGAGATTCGTATTCAGCAGTGACTGAATCTCACTAGATGTTCTAGCCACCTGCAGCTCAAAGGTCTCTCGAGCAGAAGTGAGAGCCACTTCTTGTTGAAACAATAGCGCTTTGAGTCTGCTTAGTTTATTGAAGTCTGTTTTCAAAGTGGGAATGGAAGGCCACAGAGAGCTATTCACAATCCCTTGCGGGGGAGGAAAAAGAACATTGCTGCAACAAGTAACTCTTGCGGAAACTGTTACTATATACGGAATGCCTGCCCGTAACCCGCATCAGTTGTGGTTATTTAGGATAAGATAACTATCGTTAGAAAGCACTGCGAGCGTGGTAATTATTGAGGGAACTGGCGTTCCTTTTATAAAACTTGCCAAATTGGGCGCTGATCCGTTGCAAGCGCAGTGAAGCTGAACTTGTGTGCAGACTAACGCTTGTCCTACTGTAGAATCACAGTCCTCCCCTGTCAGGAAAACCTACTTATCCTCACGTAGACAGTGAAACGTAAACGGTAAAGACCACATTTCGTGCAGAAAAGTACTACCCAGGGGTTCAAATCTCCCTATCGGATAATGTTTCATACATGGGGTAAATTGAAAGAGGGATATGGGCAAAGAAATAACCCCATGGATTAACCATACAGAGGAATCGGTCCCTGCTATTGAGAATGGTGGTAGTTCTAACTTCTCAATAGGTAACAAGGTGTATGTGGAATCTTTCATTGACATAAGCTTCTGTTTATCGGTCAAATTAAAAGAAAAAACAGGGCAGTTGTGTTCAGATAATCCCAAGGCACTTTCCAATTTTTCAATGTTTGCAAAGTCCAGCCAAACTGCATCACAGAGCGCAACTGATTTTGACCATGATACAAAAACAGACATCATTCTGCAACAATGTCAATAACAGTTGAAACAATATTGTCCAAAGTGTACATACGAGGAGACAAAGTATTAATGCTATTGTCTACCACATCCAAAACTTAATGCAAGCTGTCTTGATCTAGTTGTCGCAATCTGAAAGCTGTTTTCATTTGCAACAGCTTCCAGATTTCATTATATGCTGCATAAGCAAAACGTTTTGGACGAGGAGACCTGGGACCTAAAAGGAAATCTGCCAGATCAATGTCTTCCTTTAAACGTGAGAGATGTTTCACAGATGATAACGATGACTGACCCAACCACTGTTGACACAATTTACCCACAGAATATGTAGTAACTCTGTGTTTGGGGAAAGCAAAGGTCAGGTCTACTTAGTATAAACCCCCCTGTTGAATTTGAAAAACGCAACTGGCAAGCATTAGTACTGAGCGGCCATATTAACCATCCCAAGGGAGTAATAGCGGACGTATTAAAGGTACCATTGTGGATCATACTGTGTAAGTCCTCTAGAGAAGAATTTGTATACTGCTGCCAGTCGTTGTAAGCTGCTAATGACAAAAATGAGGGAATATTTAAATTCTTAGCAGTAGCTAAACCAAAACATGTAGTTTGTTGCACTGTCTGATTTAAGAATAACAACTGTGACGGTATCAAACATACACGATGTAATGATACAGTTCCCTTCACCTGCCAATCTTTGGTACCCCATATTAATTTTATATCAATCATGTCTTTCCAATAATCATAACCTTTTAAGGACAAATCGGCTATGAAAGTCGAAGAATATACCAATTTAGTATGGGTCAGCATGAATTGTGTGTGTGTTTGTTCAGCTAATTTATAATAATAGGATCACGGGTCAGACAGATTATAGCCGGAAAAGTAGACAAATGTATTTTTCTGTGTAAGGAAAATACCTTTAAAAGGAACAGGACAATGTTCCTATTGTGTATAATGAATCTTACTCCCGACAGTGTTCGACTTATGTAAGAAATGATGACCATAATGTTGGAAACAGAATAAATCATTATAATTGGCAGAATTTAAATACAAATCTTCAGTTTTAAAGGCAGTGTAATATTTTAAATCAGAGAACAACGAACGTACGGCATTAACATCCCAGTCGTCGGAATGCATCCCAGGTGTGATGACGTCACCTAATGAGACACAAAAGACGTATGGCATTCAAATCGTTTCCATTGGGCCGTATATTTTGTATGGAACTTTATCCCAAACAATGCCATCCACTACTGGCACAGCTGAAATGTTGACGTGGGATTGATCCCTTTTCATTATATGAGATGACGTCTGTGGGGCTAAAACACCATCAACCAAGTGTACATCAGAGCGTTCAGGCAAATAATGACCATTAATTAAAAGGAAAAAGACAGTGTCACACCCAATCCACATGAAGAGAAATACCATTGTAAGTACCATCCAAATGTAGGTCCAAGGAGGAACCAAATAAACTCTGCGAAGCCAGGAAAAAAAAAAATGAAAAAAGGAGTGGGGGGTTCCTCCATAGTAGAATTCGATGAAGAAGACGAAGTTAAAGAAAAGTTGTCTGTGTCCATGTAATAACCAACAGTTCCTAGTCGATACAAAGGTGGTCGGTCAGCATTAAAAGATGATTGGAGCGCACGTGCAGGAATATCCACAGTAAGCTCCATATGCGGCAAGACATGATTTCGAGGTGTAGTAATTGAAGATGATGCCGAAACGGGCAGCACATCAATTGAGGTTTCCACCTCACGCTCCCGGTGTACGGTAGTCGATGTTGAAGACCTCACAGGAAGTGCAACATTTCTCCGCGGGATGGTTTTGGGCATACTATTCAGTATCGGCCAAATGGTGCAACTTGACATGTTCAATGTAAATGTAGCGATTTTCCTTGCGTCCAGGTAGTGGAGGCAAAATCGCAGTTCGGGTGCCCTTTAATCCAAGAACAGGGACTCGTGCATGGTAGGAGGGACCAAATTCTTTTTTGTTCTCTATCTTCTCCCGGACCAGATATCCAACTTTAGGAAGCCACCCTGTGACTGGGATCAGCACCGCTGTGTCTTCAGACAAGTGCAACTCAGCTTTAGCAAGTGTCTCTCGAGTCTTTTGTAGATCCTGTAACATAGCACAATGGTGATCTACGTCAAATGTTGCGGCAGCCGCCACACTGTCTAGACCATCAAGGTCTGGCACAAACATTTTGATGCCAAAGAGCATTTCGTATGGGGTCCGCCCACCCAGAGACCTTCTCGGGAGATTATTTAGTGCACGTTGAACCCCATATAAATAAGTCAGCCAACCCTTGCCAGTACCTAAGACTCTAGCTGTCAAAGATTGCTTTAAGTCATGGTTCATTCGCAACACTATAGAATTGCCCTCAGGCCTGTATGGAGACGAAAATTGCAATAGCACCCCCAGCGCCCTCATCACATCCTTGTAAGCTTTATAGGCGAACGTAGGACCTTGGTCAGAATGGAAGGTACCAAAGGCAAATGTTCCGATAAAGACACGCAAATCTCTAATGACATTTCGAGCGTCAGCACTACGTTGCGGCCAAACCCAAAGGAATCTAGTGCACGAATCCACTGCAACGAGAATATGTTTATAGGCAGTGTCGGACGTCAAAGGACGCAGTGATCAAGATAAATACATCCAAATGGTCGATTTGAAATGTACAGCTGCGTGTAAGGTGGACATGCAACCGTGGACGGTTTAATCTGTTGACAAATGTCACAAGAAAGTACATAATTACGAGTCTGTCTATACAGACCATGCCACCAATAAAGCTGCTGCAAAAGAGACACCGTCGCTGAAACTCCAGCATGTGCAGACGCCATGCCTTCGTGCGCAGCAACTATTTAAGGAAGCCTGTGGTCCTCGTTGGGAATCAGCCGATCCCCAACGGACGGAATGGAAGCGAAGGGAACTTGTTCCGGTGATAAATGATAAGAATATTTAGAAGGGAAACCTTGTGGGAACGCCGTCCCATCCCTCGTAGCAGCTTTAGCTGCCAGAATGTCATTATCAATTTTAGTCATGGACCTTGTAACTGCTGCTACTGAACACGTGGCAACTGCAGATTTGGCTGCCTCATCAGCCAAAGAATTACCAACAGCATGTGCTCCCACACGCTGATGGCCAAGAGTATGTATAACATGTGTGAGCGGCAAGCTTTCTTTAAGAGCTGCCACTCGAACCCAAAGCGTCTTATGCTTGATTGCGCTACCTTTAGAGTCCCGATTATCGTTTTGAGACCAAAAGAAAAGATGGTCATTAAAGGACTGTACACAATAGAAAGAATCGCACACTATAAGTGTAGGTACATCTGGATCAGCGAATTCGAGAGCCAATACCAAAGCCCACAGCTCAGTCAACTGAGCCGTGCAGTCACCAAGAGACTGTGTATGGACTAAGGAAGCCTTAAACTCACAGTCAACCATAGAACCCACCACAATAACACAGGCGGCCGAGTAAGCATGTTTGGAACCAACGGCCGGCTGCGCAGATCCATCGGTATAAACTATACATTTGTATTGGTCAAGAGGAAGCAAAAACTGGGGCGCAGGATGAACCTGTTCGTACTGTAAAATCTCCTGCATCGGCAAGGATGGGTCAAAGATAAAAGTGACATCAGCCGATGTCAAAGAACTCACCCACTAAATCCAACGCTGGTGTAAGGCCTTAGAATTCGGTACGCTCGCCTTTGTGACCGCCTCTAGAGTAGGCACAGGCGATACCATAAGAATGCGTTTCCCCTGAGCCTAAGAGCGTTCCTTCAGGATCGCCATCTGTACTGCTGTAACAATTTTCTCAATAGGGGAAAAATGCATCTCTGTTGATGTGTACAAATGCGATTTGTAGGCAATGGGGACTGTATCTCCCTCATTGAATGTCAGGTAAGTGAAACCCACTGTACCAGGTACAATCCGTATGACTAAGTTAGTTGTGTTGTCACGAGTTAACAAGAAGTTGGTCGCAAGCAGATCAGACTGCAAAGACCGAAGAATTTCTGGATGTATGTTCCGGAAGCCAGCTGGAAGACGAAACAGAGGGTTGCATCCACGCGTAAAGCGGTTTGATACGCTGAGCATAATCAGGAATGTATGTCCTCACAATATTCAAAAAACCCAGCAAAGATTGCAACTTTTTAAGAGTAAAAGGAGGCTGTAACTGAGCACATTTCTTCAGAATGTGGGGGCCAAGCCCCTCCCTTCATTATTGAGTTTGTAACCCAAAAAGAGAACCACCAAATAGGAGATATGAGACTTAGCAAAATTAAATTTGTACCCTAAGTCTGCAAAGGACAATATGATGCGGTCAACACGCACCAGATGCGGTATCAATTCATCATCAGTCAACTGTCATCGACGTAAGAGAAAGCATCAGGATCTATGTCGTGTAAAAGTGACAACACGCGCAGCAAACGCACCAGAGCTATTCTTATAGCCCATGGGCAATCATGTAAATCTTTTCTGACTGCCGACCGCAGTAAATGCAGTCCAGTCACGGCTCTCAGGAGCCAAATTGTAACTGTAAAATCCATTGGAAATATCTGAAGTGGTTTTATACTTTTTTCTGACAATGTTATTTATTAACACAGAGCTGTGAGTGTTCTGCACGGCAAACGTACGAACATGACTGTTCAGATTTCTATAATCCAAAACTATGCGATATGAACCGTCCGGTTTCGATATCGGAAAAAGAGGATTATTCATTGATGAAACACAGGGTTCAATTACACCCTGATATTCCAACTGGGCCAAAATGTCACTAACAGACGCTTTCGCCTCCCGTTTGATCGGATATTGTGCCTGAGGCGGTGGCATTGATAGCAAAGGGATCTCATGTGCCGGTGAATCTCTATCCCAGCCCACCTGATTACGATATACAGCCGGCGCAAGGGCTAAAGCCCATTCCGATGCGTAAGCCTGTTTAGCCTCCTCAGAGACGTAACGTGAAAAACTCGGAAGTATCACATCCTCACCTCGGGAAGAAGCTAAAACAAATTGAGGAGGCCAATCCGTCTCCGCCAACAAAATCTCGTATGACGAGGTAAGGTTATCCCAAAAGATACCCTTAATTGTACGATGTATATCACCTTCGCTTGGAGGACTATCTCATAAAGTCTATTAGGGGGTGCAACTCTTGTATCAGCTGTTTCCACTGTAATAAGTGTCAGTAGCTCTCGCCTCCAGGCAAGGACGGAGGACCTCCCGTACTATGGTAACTTCCGCAGCGCTGTTGTGTCACAGCCCATCTCCAAACGAGGAGCAGGGTTCTCACCGTCTGAGGCATACTTCGCTGTCAAAGCGGCAACTTTTTTCTTTTGAAACGAGGCACGGTATGGCAGTTGTCCCTCCGATTTGGCCTTTACATCAAAATGGCATGGCGGATCACGAAGTTGTTGCGTGGTCTCGCCTTGTCTACGATCTTGACGCGCCCCTCCACCGGACTGTTGATCCGACGAGTCCTGCAAGGAACGAGGAGAGCGAGGATCAGGAACCTGAAACATCTCTGGTGTCTTAATCTTAGAGCGGTCACGCAAATCATACCTACGCTCGGAAGCATCAGGTGTCAGTGAACCAGTACGTGAGCCTTGCTTCTGTTTATTCTTGTTCCAATTCTTTTTGGAAAGAATTGACGCCCCTCCTTCTCAGGAGGGGGTTTATTCTGCGGTTGAGTAAAAGGTTTAATCCCCAAATTATTAAGCCCTAATGATTTATACACTTTAGCGATAATCTTAGGCAATTCGTGTTGTTTATCCACGTCAGCTACTGCCTCAAGGTGCTGACTCACTTGCAAACTAACTGCTTCTCCCTTTATATTGGCTAGTATCATATCAGAGACTATAGGGAATACTCCAACCAGTCTCATCCCCAACTCCAGGGCGGCGACCACCCTGTGTTCCTCCTGAACCTTCTTAAGAACTGTCGGAAGCACTGTCATGGACGGGGTGCGAAAGCATAGAGAATACAGCGCTTCAAACACCTTCCCCCAAGTGGTGCAGTCTGCTAAATTGGGAATAAGACCTTTTGGAAAAATTCATCGTAAGTATCCTGTGTTTATCCAAAGGAGTAGTATTGGGAAATACAGCTTCGAGTTGCTCAAATGTCTCTGCTAACCAGAACGGCAAATCATCCCTATTTTGAGGACATTTTCCGATCACTTAATTAATCATGATCGGCTAATTACCATGCCTCCATGTCCCGGTTGCTCAGGAGGGGCTCCAGCTGGAGCCGCCTGGACAGTGCAAGACATATATTGTATCACGCTTCTGTGTATATGAACTAAAGATTCATGTAATTGACGCAGCGCTGCGTGTGTAACACCACGATAATTTGGGTGTGGTGTAAATCCCGCCAAAACGGGCCATGTGGCCCCGTCAACTGATAAAGGGCCTAAACAGACCACTGTAACAGGGTGAGGTAGGGTGCCATTAAACCAGATGGTGTGCTCCCAAGTGGACAACAGAACCTCAAGTAACCGATAAGGTCTATAACCCAGGGGAACTGCGACATGTTCATATTCATGAAAGAAATTATCATTCCCATCCACCGCCGGAAACTTAACCCAAGAGTAAAAAACCTCGAAGCGAAAAGCAGCGTTCGCTTCAACCACAAAGATTATGTCAGCTTCCATAACCGGGACTCCATGTTGAGTCAAATGAGCAGTTAGTGCTGCTCGATTATGAGCAGCTATAGCCATAATCGAAACAGAGTGGAAAAGAAGGAAAACGGTAGCGCAACACTGGGTTTAAAATAAACCAACAAAACCTTTTAAAATCCAAGCTTGAAAAACCTATAATCTCTAATATAGGAGGTAAATCCCTCGCAAAACGGACGTCTCTGGTAATTGGTGAGAGAGTTTTGTGGACCAGCACAAGCGCTACTCAGGGGCCTCGCGAATAAGTACCAAAACAAACGTTGGTGGCGCCATGTTGCAGGGATTCTGCACATACATAGAACTATGCGCAGATTTATGGGACCTCAGTGTATGGGGGCTAAGCCTTCCTACCACCTTAGTGCCCACGAGCCCAGGACCGACTAGCTATAGTGTCTCACTCGCTCTCCTACTCACAAACTGAGAAACCAATGAATAGACACCCCAGAACACAACACTCCCGATCTCTCAGGAAACGCGATAATAAGACACCCCTTTTCGCTTACACTCTCGAACTTGCCACAATAAAGATTACAGAGACACGAAGACGCCGCCCACGCGCGCTGACGTCAGTTCTGTACACGACTTTCCGCGCCAGGAACGCAGAGCCATGCAAGATACTGACCACTGGTGCATTGAAACTAGGGCCCTGAAAGGGATGACCTTAACCCTAGAAATCAGTTCGCAGAGCGGCGAGGATGGGTGGGGCGGTAAGGAATCTATCACTACTAATGTTTCTTACAGATATATCGTTACCGAAGGTAAGTAACTTGTTCATCTGAAAGAAACACAGTGATAGATTCCTTACCTTAGAATAGATACCCCAGCAATACCAACCCCGGTGGTGGGTCTGCGAACCAAGATCACACCAGAAAGTCACAGAGAACAGAACGGCCAAAGAAGCCGTCTCTCCGGACTTGGCTGTCCAGGCAATAATGCTTGGTAAACGTGTGCAGCGAGGCCCACATGGCTGCCTGACAGATGTCTTGCAGGGGGACACCACGTCCCAATGCAGTAGTGGCTGCAGTAGCTCTGGTGGAATGAGCACGCAGCCCCACCGGAGGTTCTTTTTTAGCCAAAGAGTAACAGGCTTTGATACATAAGACAACCCAGCGGGAGATAGTTCTCTTGTGTACCGCCCGACCTTTCTTGGTGCCAACGTAGCTAACAAAGAGCTGGTCATCCACCCGGAACTGCTGTGTGCGGTTAAGATAAAATGAGAGCGCACGTTTTGGGTCCAGACGGTGGAGCCTCTCTTCCTCTCTGGAAGGATGCGGAGGCGGAAAGAAGGTGGGCAAGGTAATAGTCTGCCCAATGTGAAAGGCCGTAACCACTTTTGGCAAAAAGGAAGGACGGGGCCTGAGCACTTTGTCCGGATGGACTGAAAGGAAAGGAGGCTTACAAGAAAGAGCCTGGAGCTCACTCACCCGCCTAGCGGAGGTGATGGCCACCAGGAAGGCAGTCTTCAATGTCAAGAGACGAAGAGGACAGTTGTAAAGAGGCTCAAAGGGAGCGTACATCGAGTATGTAAGAACCAGATTCAAGTCCCACTGAGGCATCACGAAAGGAATAGGAGGATAAAGGTGTGTAATGCCTTTGAGAAATCTATTTACAACAGGGGACTTGAAAAGAGAGGGCTGATCAGGTAGCCTGAGAAAGGCTGAAATTGCAGAAAGGTAGCCCTTGATAGTGCCCAGAGCAGAGCCCTGCCGGGCCAAAGAGAGAAGGAACAGTAGGACCTCAGAAAGAGGGGCAGAAAGGGGATCCACAGCCTTTGCTGTGCACCATGCCACAAACTTGTTCCACCTGCAGGCGTATACCACTTTAGTAGAGGGACGCCTGGCTGCCAGAATGACATCACAAACTTCAGGAGGCAAGTCGAAAGGAATCAACTGCCGCCACTCAATCTCCACGCAAAGAGGTGGAGGCTGGACAGGTTCGGGTGGAGGACCGTCCCCTGCTGTTGCGACAGAAGATCCTCCCGAAGAGGCAGTCTGATCGGAGGATTGATGCTCATACTGAGTAGCTCGGGATACCATATTCTTCGAGCCCAGTCCGGGGCCACAAGGATGACTTGTGCCCGGTCGTGCCTGATCTTCTTCAGCACTCTGGGCAGAAGTGGTACAGGCGGAAAGGCGTACAACAGACCGCAACTCCACTCGCGACGAAAAGCGTCGCCGAGCGAGTGCCGCCTTGGAAATTCCAACGCGCAGAACTGATGACATTGCGCGTTCTCTTCGGTGGCGAATAGATCTAACCAAGGCTCTCCCCACTGTTAAAAGAGACCTTGCACCACCTCCGAGTGAAGACGCCATTCGTGATCGAGCATGCACCTGCGGCTGAGTTCGTCCGCCCTGGCGTTCAGAGAACCTGCCAGGTGTTGAACCACCAGGGACATGCCCTGATGTTCCAGCCATGTCCAGAGACGCAGAGCCTCCTGACAGAGGGTCCACGACCCCACCCCGCCTTGTTTGTTGCAGTACCACATGGCGGCGGTGTTGTCTGTGAACACCTGCACTACTCTCCCCTTGACAGAGGGAAGGAATGCCTTCAGTGCAAGTCGGATCGCCCAAAGCTCCAGAATGTTGATATGGAGCCTGGACTCCGCCGGAGACCAGAGGCCTCTGATCTCCGCCTCTCCCATGTGGCCGCCCCATCCCAGGAGGGACGCGTCCGTCACCACTGTGTACTCCGGTTGGGGAAGGGAGAGGGATCTGCCGCTGACCCAATGTTGGTTCGTGAGCCACCACTGCAAGAGTTGTGCAGTGCCCTCCGAGATCTGGACGTAGTCTGACAGGTTTCCCTGATGCTGCGCCCACTGGCACTTCAGGTCCCACTGCAGAGCCCGCATATGCCACCTGGCATGATTGATCAGCAGTATGCAGGAGGCCATGAGGCCCAGCAGCCTCAGGGTCATCCTGACGGAAACCCAGGATAAGGGCTGAAAGATTGGAATCATAGCCCGAATATCCCGGACTCGCTGTTCGGCGAGGATAAACCCGAAACCGCGCCGTGTCCAGAACTGCTCCGATGAAGAGGAGCTTCTGAGAGGGGATCAGGTGTGACTTCGGCACATTGATGGAGAACCCCAGCAAATGCAGGAGGTCGGCCGTAGTCTGGAGGTGGGAGACGACTGTCTGGGGCGAGCCCGCCTTCAACAACCAGTCGTCGAGATAGGGGAAGACTGAAACCCCTGATCTGCGCAGATGAGCTGCGACCACCGCCATAACTTTCGTGAACACCCGAGGGGCGCTGGTAAGGCCAAAAGGGAGCACGGTGAACTGAAAATGCTCGTGGCCTACCGTGAACCTGAGGCAACGCCGGTGGGCCGGCAGGATGGGAATATGAAAGTAAGCATCCTGCAAGTCCAACGCTACCAGCCAGTCTTGTGGGTTTAGAGCAGACAAGACCTGAGCAAGTGTGAGCATCTTGAACTTCTCCTTCCGGAGGAAGAGATTGACGTCCCGAAGGTCCAAGATAGGACGCAGGCCCTTGCCCTTCTTTGGAATCAGAAAGTAGTGGGAATAACAACCACGACCTACTTCTGGCATCGGAACGCGCTCTATGGCCCCCTTGGCCAAGAGGGCCGCAACTTCCTGCTGGAGAAGTGCCAAGTGATCCCCCGATACGCGGTGGTACTGAGGTGGCATGGCTGGAGGGGTAGTCTTGAAGGGGAGGGAGTAGCCCCTTCGGACTGTCTGTAAAACCCACCTGTCCGACGTGATGGTGCGCCAGTAAGGGAGGTGATGGCGAAGCCTGCCACCCACTGGCGTTTGATGGGCCTGAAAGGTCGGACTAGGAAGGTTTGGAGGCAGTTGTGGCGGAGGTGGACTGACCCTGCCGCTGGCCCCCTGAACCGCCGCGGCGGTTCCCACGTCCGCGCGTGGACTGTTGCGCTGGCCTGTGGCTCTGTTGCGAACGTGTGGGTTGCCCCTTCCGCGAGCACAAAAGGAGCAAAAAGCAGAAGGCGGAAGAGGGCGCGTGGCCGAAAGGCCCAAGGACTTGGCCGTAGCCCGTGAGTCCTTAAAGCGCTCCAAAGCACTGTCTGCCTTATTGCCAAAGAGGCGAATGCCATCGAAGGGCATGTCCATCAAAGTGTTCTGGACATCCCCCGAAAAGCCAGTTGTCCTCAGCCAGGCGTGGCGTCGGAGCGCCACTGTCGTGGAAATCGCCCTGCCTAGCGAGTCGGCGGTGTCAAGGCCACAACGGATTGTGAACTTGGCTGCATCTCTCCCCTCAGCAACAGCCTGAGAGAGTGCCGTCCGGGCCTCCTCCGGACAGCTAGGCAGCACCTGCGCTACCGTATCCCACAAGGAGTGTGAATAACGGCCCAAGAGGCATGCGGTGTTCACAGCCCGCAGCCCTAGGCAGGCGGAAGAAAAATCTTCTTCCCGTACTGTTCCAGCCTCTTGGACTTCCCTATCCGGGGTGCGGGAAGGGAATGTGCTTGGGGAAGCAGAGGCTTGGACAACCAAGCTCTCAGGGGTGGGGTGTTGGGAGAGGAAAAGGGGGTCGCCCGGGGCTGGGCGATGGCGTCGGGCCACGTTCCTGTCCACAGGAGCCCAGAAGAACGTCAGACAGTGCTTCATTAAAGGGCAGCAGTGGCTCCGCAGAGGAAACTGCTGGCTGAAGCACTTCTGTCAGGAGGTTAGTCCTGATGGCCACAGTAGGTAGCTGCAGGCGGAGTGCCCCAGCAGCCCTACGCAACACCACAGAAAAACTAGCGCCCTCCTCCGTAGCCACGGTAGGAGGAGACATCATGCCAAGGTCTGGAGAGGTGTCCAGACCACTGGCGTCCCCCAGCTCCTCAGCCCAGTCCGGGTTATACTCACATTGGGCTGTGAGAGGGTCCTCAGACCCCTCCCAGTCCTCCCCTTCCTCCTCCTGATGTTGAAAAGGAGGAGGATGGATATAGGGAAACAGACTCCCAAACGGCGTCGGAATCGGCGTCGGTCGACACTGTTCCGGCACCGTAACCACGTCGGGCTGAAACTGGGGCCGACGTCCAACGTGGTGCCGGTGGGGTCGACGTCGGTGGAGGTGTTACTAGGTCAACAGGCGTCAACCGGGATCCACGACGGGATCCATGGGAGTCCTGCGGTGCCGAGGCCGGAGGAGACGCCGGGGCCGGAGTCACCGGTGTCAAAGGGCGAGGACTCCCAGTCGGGCCCGCGGGGCCCGAAGGCGCACCGGAGGGGCCCGACAGCCCAAATAGGTGAGCCATAGCGGACAGGAATTCCTGTACCTGGGCCGGAGTCGCCGATGAACCCGGGAAAGGCGGGTAGGTCACCGACGACTGTGTAGGCTCCGCCGGAGCCGCGGGGGTGGCACCACCGGCTCCCTCAGCCGCGTCGCGCGACCGGCGAGGGGAAGTCGAAGAACGAGGACGTTTCTTCGACAGCGACGCCGGGGCCGGAGCTGCCGGCGATGAAAGGCGAGGACCCCCAGTCGGGACCGCTGGGCCCGAAGGCGCACCAGCGGGAGTCGACGGCCCAAAGAGGCGAGCCATGGCCGACAGGAATTCCT
Organism: Calotriton arnoldi; assembly: GCA_963921515.1. Taxonomy (NCBI): domain Eukaryota; kingdom Metazoa; phylum Chordata; class Amphibia; order Caudata; family Salamandridae; genus Calotriton; species Calotriton arnoldi. Next base: position 1,236,234 of record CAWUFW010005835.1, on the reverse strand, counting down.
GTATTTGGGCCGGAGTCGCCGACGAACCCGGAAAGGGCGGGTAGTGCGGCGGCGACTGCCTAGGCTCCGCCGGAGCCGCGGGGGAGGCACCACCCGCACCCTCAGCCGCGACCGGCGAGGGGAAGTCGGAGAACGATGGCGTTTCTTCGACTTCTTGTGCTTTGCCTTACCTGACCCCGAGTGCGAAGACTTTGATCCCGAAGACCGATGGTGAGGACTCCGCGCACGGTCCCTCGACCTCCCACGGGACCGGGACCTCGAACGGCGCAGAGCAGACTGCCGGGCTTCCAGCAACTTTCGGGACCGCTCCCGCAAAGTCTTCGGCGCCATGGCCCAGCAGTCGGGGCACGACTTGGGGTCGTGGTCGCGCCCCAGGCAGAAAAATCACACACGGTGCGGGTCCGTCACCGACATCATACGGTGACAGTCCCCGCAGGATTTAAAACCGGGCATCCTATCTGCACCAGGAGTCGAAGACTCAATGAAAAAACAGACAAAAAGCCTCAAAAAGTCAGTCAAAAATTGACTGGGGGTTCCTGCTCTTCCCGGATCTGCGCTTGCTGGCGCGGAAAAAGAAAGAACTGACGTCAGCGCGCGTGGGCGGCGTCTAAGTAGTGCCCGCGACGTCATCTCGGCGACCACGACGCCAACGACGGACGCGGAGCCGCACGACGCCATCTACCGACCCGCAGGGGTACTGCTGACGAAAACTTTCCGGATCCAGTCTGACGCCTGTGGATATTCTAAGGTAAGGAATCTATCACCATGTGTTTCTTTCAGATAGATCAGATAGTTGTCACCGAAGACGGGGGGTATTTCCTGGAGGGTGGTAGATGAGATGACATTTTGTCACTTCGTTGTGTTTTAGCTTTAGGGTGAGGTTGTTCTTATGTATGATGGCTACGCTACCACCGTGGCGGTCCTTCCTGTCTTTTTTGATGATGGAGAAATCTGGGAGGACAAGAAGAAAAGAAATGGAGCGGATGATTAGTTGAGCCAAGTTTCTGTGATGTATGCGATGTGTTGTAGGATGGCTTTAGCAAGCTCTGTTGCGTGTTTGGTTGCTGACCTACAGTTTAATAGCATGCAATTCATCTTGCTGGTGGTGGTTTGCTTTTGGGAGTAGGTAGCCAAAGATATTTCAGCGTGTTGAGATGGTGATCTGGTAGCCCTAGGTGGTTTGATGTCCCTGCCAATTCCGGTGACCACCTGGATGTTTGAGGTGGGGAATTTAGGAGTATCATAATGTTGTAAGATTCAGTTAAATCCGTTGCCTCTCTCAATGACATCTTGGGGCTCTTTCTTTTTGGCTTGTGTGAATGGTTGTTGAGAGGGGTAGAGCACCAGCTGTTCGGTTGGGATTTAGTGTTAAGGATTTTGTTGATGCTCTCTGTAACTAGGTCTAGTTGTTTATAGAGGCGGGTTAGACTTTCTGTTATGATATTGATGGGCATTGGGTTCCGTGGAGAGTGACTCTACTTGTCTTTCTATGTGAATTAGACGTTCGGCTAGTTCGACCATAGACACCAGGTTCAGTGTAGAGAGAGTGGAGGTATTAAGGAGCGAGTTAACCTGCGAGCGTTGTTCAGGGCTAGGGGGTTGTGGGTCATTGGGAGTGGGCGTTATATTGCCACATATTTCTTCCTGAGTGTGGACTATAGAGTGTGCATTCAGAGTGCACTTTTTGTTTTCTTGGCTATAGTTAGGGTTGTGGTTATAGGTAAGTTGAGGTTTCCAGGGGCAGGTATCTCTAGCAGAGTTCCCTGTAGGCTGCGCGCGCGCGCACATCCTTAATACTTCCAGCACCCAGACTCTTTCAGGTAGAGTGTGCATCGTTCCCAGGCTCAATACACATTAAAGGGAGGTGTGAAAACTTCCCTTTTCTCTTTTTGTGGCAGGCAGCGCAACAGGACACCCAGCAAATCAATCAATGACAAAAGGGGCTGTTTTTGTTTTAAATTCTGAGTGTTTTATGAGGCCTGCAGCAGGCAGTGTGAAATAAACACGTGTGATTGTTTCACACAGCGATGAGAGGGTTAGTGTGGGAATTACTGTCAGAGCTGCGGACTTTGGAACTGAGAAAAAGGGTTCCAGTCTTCACACTCCGGTAAAGTGCTCCAATACTTTCCGGTCGTGCTTACTACATAAAACTACAAAAAAAAAAAAAACCTTTCAAGACGTTTTTCAGTTCGGTTTAAAAACTTAAATAAATCCTTCTCACATAATCTGATATATTAAGGTCAGGTCCACTGAAATTATGCTGGAAGGAAGCACCAAATTATGTGGCAGGGTTGACTAAGTTATGCGGCAAGAAAAAGCACCTTTTTCAGCATAATGCAGTACATATTTGATAGTATTACGTCATTATTTTCTCATTTTTGCACATGATAAAACTGTCTGAGCAAAGATATCACCTCATTACTACCAGCTTAACAACCAAATGCAGAAATAAGGTGCTAAAAGAAGACCAGTTAACATTTGTGAAGGGCCTTCCATTGCGTATGAACACATCTAGCCACATTTTTAGTAACTTTTGATCTGTCTGAGCTAGAAACAAAATCTTTTTTGTCAAAATCTGCAGATTATACAGCAGGTGATGGATTATGTGGCACGTACAGCAATTCCATAATTCTGAGAAAAAAGCCACAGCCGGAGAATCAAATACTTCCAGTGGCCCTGGATGAGGTGAAACAATTGCAAGTTTTTATTTTTTTAATTCTGAAAACACTTTACCATATTCTTACATGATCTGTGCTGCATAATTGATATGTCACATATTTTCCAGGCTCAGCTTGTGTGAGGGCTCTTGAACGAGTGCCGACCCTTGGCTCAATTGTCCCTGTTAATTTGTCGGCTTGTCCCTCCTGTACCTTGCACCATACTCAGGGCCACTAGAATTATGCGGTAGGAGAGGACCAAATTATGCGTCAGGGTTCAATTATGCGTCAAGTAAAGGCAAATTATGCGGCGTAAAGAGGCATATTTTGTGACAGTATTACTATACCATTTTCACACATGCCAACACTGCCTAAGCAAATGTTGCACCTCATTACTACCAATTTAATACCCAAATACAACAATCAGCAACAGAAAGGTGACCAATTAATCATTGCAAAGTGTTTTCCACTTCACAGCAATACAGCTAGTCATGGTTTTAGTAAGTTTTGATCCATTCATGCTAGAAACAAGTGTTGGGGTTAAAATCTTCAGATTATACAGCAGTTGATGAAATATGTAGCACATGTGGCAAATCCATAGTTATGCTGAAAAGGCCACAGGCTAGCATAATTCCAGTGGCCCTGGCCTTAGTCCAAGGGTGTGGGGGTTCTCTCAAGCATAGGTTTTGTACTGGAAGTGGACCCTTGTAGTATTAAAAGTATCCTTTAAGACTTGCCCCACTGTGTGTGTGTGCAGTACAGTGCAACACACGTACAAAGTTTGACAAATATGGCGACTTTTAACAGTTGCTCCACTGTTATGCCTCCCTTGAGGAGACATACTTTTTTGGATCAAATCCCTGCATGTAAATGTTAGTGGAGAAGGATTTACCTCAAAACCAATGGGTGGTTGCATGGGAATGCCCATGTACCACCCATGGTACGCTTCCCTGATAGAAAGAGGCGCAAGGTAGGGAATGTTGCTACTTTGTGTTAATGTGGGCAACTTTCCCTCACAAATCATTTGCATTGAAAAGTAAATCTCACCACAACATTGTGTGCTGGGATTGCGTCACTTTTGTGATGGAAACTCATCGCAAAGTGTTAGTAAATCTGAACCAGAATCTCTAAACAGGTATTTGTCAATATTAGGACGCTTTGTGTTCTTACTGCAAGCTAATGCAAGGTTACTAAATGACCAATGCAGAGCAAATGTTTCTGTACTGTGTAAAATCAGAAGGCAATGAAGAAGCCAAAGTGGTTTGTGCATATAATTAAGCATGCCAAATTTCTGTAGTCGTGTTCCGGATTGAAAAGAAGATCTAAACTTGCTTGAACAGCTATTATTTAATGTTCTTGCAGAGAGGTAAATCAGAAAATGTATAAAGACCTTACATTTCAGGGGTGACTAAAAAAGTAGCTGTGCCAATTCACTCAACTGGCATATTAGTGTTTTCATCAAAATAGTAGGTCAATTTTCACTCTCTCTGCTACACCAAATTGCAGCTATGTTCACAGAAGTATGTTTGAATCATGTCTTTGAAATTCATGTGCCTCACCCAACACCTCCCATATAGGCCACACTACATCCGACATCCTTATCAACCATGCAGTCCAAAGGGGTGTCCAGAATCACAATGCAAATCAGAATACATCAAAGCAATGTCCAGAGTATTAAACACTATATAAATACAAGAGGACCAAACAACCGCTTGACTTTTTCTACTCTTTAGCCATCACAAGTGGTGAGATGATGTGGATGTGGGCTTCTTAGTGCTGGCAAGGTTGAGGGCACCTGGTCGGGCCAAGGTCGCCTGACCCATTGCCTTGTGAGGATTCTAGAGGAGATAGTGAGTGCCACCCTGTACTGTTATGTTAACATGTGATTTTAGTCAGAGGCATGGCTATTTCTGCTGCAGCCAGTGCAAAGGCACCCTGGGCCAGACGTGAGAGAGGCCCAGTCTTTTCTGCACTGGCTGCAGTTAAGTTATTATCAGACACACAAAAGGTGATGGGAGGAATGTTTGCAATAAGTCTAACCACTGGCAATCACTCCGGGGAGCATTCAAACCCATTGTCTTTTTGCCCAGAATGCCACCTCAGTTTGGACCCAGCCATATACAAATCAGTCTTGAGCCTGCTGCAGTGGGAACAGTCCAGTTTGAACTGCCAGGTCCTCCGAAAATGGAACAAAAGCAACCCAAGACCGGTTTCACTCTGTCGGGTATAGCTTGGTTCCAGTGGCACAGTGAGCAAGGAGTCCACTTCTCAGCATACCCTTGGCCTCTTAGTGCGTTATATCAAATGCACAGAAGGTAATGGGAGGAAGGCTTGGCATAAGTCTAACTACTGGCAATCACCCAGGGTAGCATTCCAAGCCGTTGTTCTTTTGCCCACCATGCCAACTCAGTTTGGACCCAGCCATATGCAAATCAGTCTCGACTCTGCTCCAATAGAACCAGTCCAGGCAAACTACCAGGTCAGCATCTCCCTGAACCAGAACACAAGCAAGCAACAAGCATTGGCATAGCCAATAGGTCTCGCTTTTGGGACCTTATAAGTATTTAGTTATGCAGCACAATATCCTTGGTGCAACAACACCAACTGTTGCATGGCTAAACACTTATAAAGTCCCAAAGACCTATTTCATTGCAAATGCTTGTTTCCATCTACTGTAAAGCAGAGTAGAGTGCATATAACAACAGTCCAGACAGCTGACTCAGCAGTAGACGTGGTTTAATGCTTCCTTGCTTGTAGTTGGTAGACGGCGTTTACCCTCGACTCGAGCCCTGGCCTTAGTAATTCCTCCGAACTGCCAGCCTAACAACTGATCGACTCACACTGCACACGAGATCGATTAGAATGCATGAAACTAAGACAAAAGACGGACTATGGAAGGGGCGGGACATCATCCAGTTGTAGAGTCAGAAACTCGATGGAAATGGCGCAGCCATCTTGGAATCTTTTTGCAAACGTTTGAGACGTATTAAAGACAATAAGTGAAAAGGAAATCATAGAAAACAAGTCAGCTATTTTTTTCCTACTAAAGAATCAAGAATCCTGTATTTCCACGTTATCCCTCTTAATTTGGAAAATAAAATATACATTCTTACCTTGGAAAACACAGGGAGATTGAGCGAGAGCGGGAGAGATGCACAGGCAGAAAGGCATCCCGGGCGGCGGTGGCAACGGAAGCCGGGCAGATGCTGACATCCCGGTAGTCGTAGAGTCAGACCATCAGGGACTTGGGCTGAGATCCTAAAGGGGATCAGAGGACGTGACCACCAAGACTGAGGTCCCCAGGGACAGAGGCACCAACAACCGTCAGTCCTGGAACCATGGCTTCACTGACTACGGTGAAGAGAAGCCGCAGCCTGGGGTACAGCCCTGTGGGCACCGCTGAGAACACCAAGGGGGTCGTAAGTGAAGGCTCGGGTGAGTCACGGGGAGCAATAGGTCGTGGTGGGGATAAACAAGTATTATGGGTTGGGGGAATAGTGCTAGGTTATAGAGGAAATATATTGGGGAGTAAGAGGCAAATGGGTGAGAAGAGTTAAAATGCCGAGGAGAACAAGGGAATTGGTGGGAAGAAATAAAAAAAATATCCAGTTGAATGGAGGGGAGCAAGAGTCGAAAATCGTGGGAAACAGAGGAATAGGAGTCGCATATAGAGGCGTGAAATAACAGTAAATAGTCGAGAGAAATTAGAGAAGCAGGAAGAAATAGAGGGAGATAGCAGGAAAAATAAAGGGAGCATTTGGGGAGAAATAGGAGATGAGTGGAAATAGCGGAGGACAACAGTTGAGAATGTTGTGGAGCAGTAGAGGGAAAACAGTGGAGAGAAATAATTCTGTAAACTGACAAAAACATGAAATGCTTAATTATCATGCCAGATGGCGCCTCGGACGGTGAGAGGCTGCAGCAGCGCTCCGAGCGCATGAAGCTGACGAGGAGGCAGTGGGAGAAGGGAGGGGGTAGGGGAGGGGATTCACGCGCTGAAGAAAGCCAGATGGCAGCTGTGCACGTCGCGCGCGCTTGTGCGCGTAACAGCAAGCTGGTGGCCGGCTTGGTAGCACTTTGAAAACCCCTTTACTAAAAGTCGAGCAAGCAGCGCATGCGCTGCTCTAGGCTCGACCTAAAAATCGGCTTAGCCTTGATTTTTTCTAAGAATCTTTTGAAATGTGTCTTTAGCTCTGTGTGGTCTCTTCCTCTAGGAGGGGTTGGGGAAAGGTAATTCATACAGAGTGAAAATGGTCCCTGGCAGGCCCTGGTAAAACTCTGAACAGAGGATACAGCTGAGCAGAGGCCAAACAGTCATTTAATGGGTCGAGCAGGAGCTTGTCATAAGGTAGAAAAGAGGACAGGATACAGGGTGGAAGCTGACTGATAGGCGAAAAGGCAGCAAAAATTAAGTAAATTGAAGGGTGAGATTAAATAGAGGTGGATAAAATGAGGTTGGGAGGAGGTGGTCAACTGCGGAGGCAAGATATTAAGGAGGGAGCGAATGGAGGGGTGAGATCAGGATATGAAGTTGAGAATAAAGATAGAGGAGAGACAGCATTAGAAAATGAACAAGGCGAAAGAAAAGAAAGTAGATAGAAAGATGGTAGAGTAGAGAAAAGGAGAAAAGATAAGTATGAAAATTGGAAAGAAAGAAAAGGTATTGGGTAGGAAAGGGGCACATAATAGAAAGATAGAGAGGAAAGAAGATTTGGGAGTGTGATGGAGAGGGGAGATTTGAGTGTAGAGAGAAAAGGAGACATATGGAGAGGATGAGTTATGGTAGTGAGATAGAAAAAGCAACAAGTGAATAAGCAAGAAGTGGAGAGGAAAAAAAAAGAAAGGGGAGTTAAATGTGGAAAGGAAATAGGGAGGCAAAGAAATAAGAAAAGGATGATAAAACAACCAAAAGTGATGAGGTGACAACAAGGCCGTCTGAGACAAGAAGAGGAATGAGGTGGGAGAGAGAGAGGCATATTCAAGATATAGATGTTCTAGAGTACGGTTGGAAGGAGAGATAACATGGAGATTAGAGGGAGTCTGTGGTAGAGAGAAGAGGAGGACGTTGATTGAAGAGAGGAGACAGGATGAGGGAGAAGTGGAGCAGAGTAGAAACGGATAAAGAAAAGTGGGAAGGGTAAGGAGGGGCAAGGAGAGAAGAAAAAACTAAAAAGGGAGGAAGGAGATGAGGACAAGCGAGAGAGATTGAGTGGTAGTGGATTTATTTTACAGAGTTTTATATAGCGCGAACTTGACCCGAATCGGGTATCAGAGCGCTTTACATAGCACCAGTTGCTTTACATGAGGACACATTCATTTTTGTTAGGCACAGGGAGATTAAGTGATTTGCCCAGAATCACAGGATGTTCAGCGTCATTGCCGAAACTCGAACCCAGTTCCCCAGATTCGAGGTCGACCGCCCTAGCCGTTAGGCCAACTCCTCTCCCCAATAAGGATAGGGATAAGAAAAGGTGCAAGGAGGAGATAAGAGCGGCAGGGAGATATCAAATAGAGAGGAATTGTAGGTAGAATGATTAGGGCACAAAATGCAGTGGAACCCATGGACAGGGGTGCGAGGAGCCCACTGTGCGCCTGTAATGGGCATCTTTTAATACCATCCCATTGGTGAGGGGGGCTTTTTTCTGATTTGCATTAGGACCCATGGCACCCTTATTAAGCCACCGATTTTGGTAGCTTGTACAATACCCCTGCTTGCATATTAAGTTGTTGCTTGCCTTTGGCACACACAGACTTGGCTGCAGTGCATGGAGCACTTTTATTGCCGCAAATAGAAGGAAAAATTAGAGGGAAAATAGATCTCTAAGTCAGTATTTTGCATGGTGTGGAGCAGAGATCGGGAGGGGTGACCTGGGGTGCAGGTTGTTCATGGGGTTGTAGAGCGGAGGTCTGGTGATGGTGTGGGGCACAGCTATGGCTGATGGGGTGTGTTTGTTACAGTGGTCAGTTTTGAGGGAGAGACGAGCTGGGATGGAGTTGTGAGGGATAGGGGTAGTAGACGTAGGGGCTCATGTCGTTAGAGTGGAGTGAAGGTGGGAGGCAGGGACAGAGTGTGAGCTTCTGGTGAGATTCATGTGTATTATTCCCAGTGATGTGCCTTCGAGAGCGGGATGGGTTGTGGAAAGATTATTGGAGGGATGAGGGATGTAGTTGCGTAGCATAGAGAAAATGTATTCAAATGAGCGCAGGCTGATGTCATTGGCTTGTGTCATGACCTTGCCGTTTCTTTATATTGTGATGGTAGCGTTGCCTTTGAGAGTGGGTGAGAGGAGATCAGGAGTTTTTGGCCGTAAGGGATGTTGGTGGCATTTGTTATTCGTAAGTAGTTTGCTAGATTATTTCTTCATTAAGCCGGGTGGGTAGTGTAGAAGATGAAATCCGTTTTTTCTTGTCCTTTGGAAGTGTTGTAGTGGAGGTCTGTTATGAGTGTTTCGGGTGTTGTTTGACTAGTCTATCTTTGAATATTTTGGTGGTGTTGGCCGAGAGGTAGGGGGGTAGGTAATGGAGAAAGATTGTGGACCGTGGAGTTTCAGGCAGTTGAGTTGTATAAGGGTGAGGGGTTCCGAGGAGGACTGCAAGTGCCGTCATGTGTTTCTTGTAATCTTCTTAATTTTAAGGGGGTCTCGTGGAGGGGCCCTCAAATTGAGTCTAAGACTGTAGGGTATTCAAGGAGAGATAGAGACGCTATGCTCCATGGGCAGGACAAAACACAGGAAGAGAAAGGTAAGCCTTAGATCAGGAACAAGCAGATAGACAATAAAGGCAGCCAACTTGTAAACCAATTTTCTTAAGTTGGATGAGAGAACCCAGTCTTCTCAGTCTTTGTAGCAGAGGGAAGCTGAAAAACACCTATCAGGGATGGCCGCCCCCCAGTAACGAGTTAGTCCTCTTGCTATTGCCAGATAGAAGATTCAGAAGGCTGTGGTTAGGAGGCTCATACAGGTTTATTAGGCAGGTTGTCATCTATAATTTAGCCACGAGGTGGAGCTCCAGTGCAGTGGATTGAGCATTGTCCTTTTTAGGTCTCACCTGAGCCAGCGCATGCGCTGGGAGGCTTCTAGTAAGGACTTCCAGCTAATACATCTTTTGCTCAGGTTTTTTTTTCTTTTTCGCCCACGCATTTGATTGGCCATTTGCGTAAGGCTTTCACAAAAGAAAGCACGCAAATGGCCAAAGGCTCGGGTATGTCCCACCTTATCTCTAAATGTTCCCTCCCATGGCCTAGGGGTCTCGGGAGCGCGCTGGGTGCCATCTGTATTTTTTCTAATGAGCTTTCACTTGCACTGCTCCCGAGCAGTTCCACGAGCACGCTGGTTTCCCTTTCATTCTTGTGCATTTGCTCTGCTCTCTCTCCCCCTTCCAATTGGTCAGCAGGCTGAAGCCTGGCATGCCTCAACGTTGTCCCTGCCTCTCCTGCTGCTGTAATTAACTGTTAATTGGATCATCTGTGCTGAGCGGAATGATTCATTTACACTCTCGCACCTGGCTGAGAGACCTCTTTGGTCGTTTGTTATTATTTGTAGCGTTTACACAATTCCTTCAACAAATGAGCTTGGAATAAAAAAAAGCTAAAGTATTCCTGTTGCAGTTTGCAAGAATATTCCCAGTCGGGGTCTCTGAATAATCCTGAATATGTGTCGCCCTCTGTGTGCTTCCAGGAGCCCAAGGTCACACGTGCATTGCATGATAATATGTCCAGGTCCTGTGAGGTCACTGGCTGATTACTGTAGCCCCCCTGCTTTCTGATATCCTCGGGTCAGGAAGCGAGCAGGACACCCCCCACGACTGGGCCAGCAGTGCATTTGCACCCCGAAGAGACAAATTACCATCACTCTGCCCCTCTCATCCCCAGACAAACATTTAAGGAGCAGCTAAAGCGCTAAACCTGGCCCAATCCACTCCCCCCCCCAGACTAGAGGCCATGGTGGCAGGGGAGCAGGGTGTGCGTTTTTTCATGGCCCCCTCCCTTGAAATGGGAGTCGAGCTTCCCTTTATTTAATGCATTTTTATATAGCGCGGACTTTACCCGAAGGTGTCAGAGCGCTGTACAATAGAACCAGTTACGTTACATGAGAGAAATGCACAAGTTACTAACTTGTGTAACGATATATCTGTAAGAGACAGTAGTTAGTGACAGATTCCTTACCTTAGAATATCCCCACGCGTCAGGCTGGATCCGGAAAGTTTTTGCGTAGCAGTACCCTTGCGCGTCGGTAGGTGGCGTCGCGCGGCTCCGCGTCCGTCGTCGGCGTCGTGATCGCCAGGATGACGTCGCGGGCAGTACTTAGACGCCGCCCCTGCGCGCTGACGTCCGTTCTGTACACGACTTTCCGCGCCAGGAACGCAGAGCCATGCAAGAAGCTGACATAGGTGTCTGAAAAATACTAGGGCCCTGAAAGGGATGTCCTTAACCCTAGAAATCAGTTCGCAGAACGGGGAGGATGGGTGGGGCGGTAAGGAATCTGTCACTAACTACTGTCTCTTACAGATATATCGTTACACAAGTTAGTAACTTGTGCATCTGAAAGAGACACGTTAGTGACAGATTCCTTACCTTAGAATAGATACCCCAGCAATACCAACCCCGGTGGTGGGTCTGCGAACAAAGATCAGACAAGGAAGTCCCGGAGGACAGAACGGCCAAAGAAGCCGTCCCTCCGGACCTGGCTGTCAAGGCAGTAATGCTTGGTAAACGTGTGCAGCGAGGCCCACGTAGCTGCCTGACATATATCCTGCAGCGGAACACCGCGGCCCAAGGCCGTGGTAGCAGCCGTTGCCCTGGTGGAATGGGCACGCAGCCCAACAGGAGGCTCCTTCTTAGCCAAAGAATAGCAGGCTTTGATACACAAGGTTACCCAGCGGGAGATGGTTCTCTTGTGCACCGCCCGACCTTTTTGGCACCCACGTAGCCAACAAAGAGCTGGTCATCCACCCGGAAGTGTTGTGTGCGGTTGATATAAAAGGAAAGCGCACGTTTTGGGTCCAGACGGTGGAGCCTCTCTTCCTCTCTGGAAGGATGCGGAGGCGGAAAGAAGGTGGGCAAAGTGATGGTCTGCCCAATGTGGAAGGCAGTAACCACCTTTGGCAAGAAGGACGGATGCGTCCTAAGAACAACCTTGTCTGGAAGGACAGACAGAAAGGGAGGTTTGCATGATAGAGCCTGGAGCTCACTCACCCGCCGAGCGGAGGTGATGGCCACCAGAAAGGCTGTCTTCAGAGTCAGAAGACGAAGAGGACAGTTATGTAGAGGCTCAAAGGGAGCGCACATGAGAAAGGTAAGAACCAAGTTCAAGTCCCACTGAGGCATCACAAAGGGAACAGGAGGGAAGAGGTGTGTAATGCCTTTTAGGAACCTGTTAACAACAGGGGACTTGAAAAGGGAGGGCTGATCAGGAAGCCTGAGGAAGGCTGAGATGGCACAAAGATAGCCCTTGATGGTACCCAGGGCAGAACCCTGTTGGGCCAAAGAAAGAAGGAACAGTAGAACTTCAGAAAGAGGGGCAGAAAGGGTTCACAGCCTTTGCTGTGCACCATGCCACAAACTTGTTCCACCTGCAGGCGTATACCACTTTAGTAGAGGGACGCCTGGCTGCCAGAATGACATCACAAACTTCAGGAGGCAAGTCGAAAGGAATCAACTGCCGCCGCTCAATCTCCACGCAAAGAGGTGGAGGCTGGACAGGTTCGAGTGGAGGACCGTCCCCTGCTGCTGCGACAGAAGATCCTCCCGAAGAGGCAGTCTGATTGGGGGATCGATGCTCATACTGAGTAGCTCGGGATACCATACTCTTCGAGCCCAGTCGGGGCCACAAGGATGACTTGTGCCCAGTCGCGCCTGATCTTCTTCAGCACTCTGGGCACAAGTGGTATAGGCGGAAAGGCGTACAACAGACCGCAACTCCACTCGCGACAAAAAGCGTTGCCGAGCGAGTGCCGCCTTGGAAATTCCAACGCGCAGAACTGATGACATTGCGTTCTCTTCGGTGGCGAATAGATCTAACCAAGGCTCTCCCCACTGCTGAAAGAGACCTTGCACCACCTCCGAGTGAAGATGCCATTCGTGATCCAGCATGCACCCGCGGCTGAGTTCGTCCGCCCTAGCGTTCAGAGAACCTGCTAGGTGTTGAACCACCAGGGACATTCCCTGATGTTCCAGCCATGTCCAGAGACGCAGAGCCTCCTGACAGAGGGTCCACGACCCCACCCAGCCTTGCTTGTTGCAGTACCACATGGCGGTGGTGTTGTCTGTGAACACCTGCACTTCTCTCCCCTTGACAGAGGGAAGGAATGCCTTCAGTGCAAGCCGTATCGCCCGAAACTCCAGAAGGTAGATATGGAGCTTGGACTCCGCCGGAGACCAGAGGCCTCTGATCTCTGCCTCTCCCATGTGGCCGCCCCATCCCAGGAGGGACGCATCCGTCACCACTGTAAACTCCGGTTGGGGAAGGGAGAAGGATCTGCCGTCGACCCAATGCCGGTTCGTGAGCCACCACTGCAACTGTTGTGCAGTGCCCTGCGAGATCTGGATGTAGTCGGACAGATTCCCGATGCTGCGCCCACTGGAACTTCAGGTCCCACTGCAGAGCCCGCATATGCCATCTGGCATGATTGATCAGCAGGATGCAGGAGGCCATGAGGCCCAGCAGCCTCAGACTCACTCTGACCGAAACCCGGGACAAGGGTTGAAAGATGGGAATCAGAGCCCGAATATCCCGGACTCGCTGTTCGGGAGGATAGACCCAAAACTGCGCCGTGTCCAGAACCGCTCCGATAAAGAGGAGCTTCTGAGAGGGAATCAGGTGCGACTTCGGCACGCTGATGGAAAACCCCAGCAAGTGCAGGAGGTCGGCCGTAGTCTGGAGGTGGGAGACGACTGTCTGGGGCGAGCCTGCCTTCAAAAATCAGTCGTCGAGATAGGGGAAGACTGAAACCCCTGATCTGCGCAGATGAGCTGCGACCACCGCCATAACTTTCGTGAACACCCGAGGGGCGCTGGTGAGGCCAAAAGGGAGCACGGTGAACTGAAAATGCTCGTGGCCTACCGTGAACCTGAGGCAACGCCGGTGGGCCGGCAGGATGGGAATATGAAAGTAAGCATCCTGCAAGTCCAACGCTACCAGCCAGTCTTGTGGATCGAGAGCAGACAAGACCTGAGCTAGAGGGAGCATCTTGAACTTCTCTTTGCGGAGGAAGCGATTGACGTTCCAGAGGTCTAAGATAGGACGCAGGCCCTTGTCCTTCTTGGGTACCAGAAAGTAGTGGGAATAGCAACCACGACCTACTTCTGGCATTGGAACGCGCTCGATGGCCCCCTTGGCCAAGAGGGCTGCAACTTCCTGCTAAAGAAGCACCAAGTGTTCCCCCGACATGCGGTGGTACTGAGGTGGCATGGCTGGAGGGGTAGTCTCGAAGGGGAGGGAGTAGCCCCTCCGGACTATCTCTAAAACCCACCTATCCGAAGTGATGGTGCGCCAGTGGGGGAGGTGATGGCGAAGCCTGCCTCCCACTGGCGTTTGATGGGCCTGAAAGTTTGGACTAGGAAGGTTTTGAGGCAGTGGTGGCCGGGGTGGTGGTGGACTGACCCGCCCGCTGGCCCCTTGGTCCGCCACGGCGGAACCCGCGTCCGCGCTGGGATGCTTGCTGCGCAGGCCTGTGGCTCTGTTGCGAACACTGCGGGGCGCCCCTTCCAGTACCACGAAAGGAGCGAAAAGCAGAAGGCGGAGGAGGGCGGACTGCAGAGAGTCCCAAGGAGTGGCCGTAGCCCATGAGTCCTTAAACCGCTCCAACGCGCTGTCTGCTTTGTCGCCGAAGAGGCGACGGCCATCAAAGGGCATTTCCATAAGTGTGTTTTGGACATCCCCCGAAAATCCAGTGGTTCTCAACCAGGCGTGACGGCTAACCGCCACAGTCGTTGCAATCGATCTGCCCAGTGAGTCGGCGGTGTCTAGGCCACAACGAATCATGAACTTAGCTGCGTCTCTCCCCTCTGCAACAGCCTGGGAGAGAGCTGGCCGGGCCTCCTCCGGACAGTGGGGCAGCACGTCCGCCACCGTATCCCACAGAGAGTGGGAATAACGGCCCAAGAGGCATGCAGTGTACACGGACCGCAGCGCAGAACTGGAAGAAAAACAATTTCTTTGCAAACTGATCCAGTTTCTTGGATTCCCTATCCGGTGGTGCGGAAGGGAAGGCGATAGGGGAAGCAGAGGCTTGGACAACCAAGCTCTCGGGGGTGGGATGTTGGGAGAGGAAGAGGGGGTCACCCAGAGCCGGGCGATGGCGTCGGGCCACGTTCCTATCCACAGGAGCCCCTGTGGTGGGCCTGGACCAAGTGCCCAAAAGAACGCCAGAAAGGGCTTCATTGAAGGGAAGCAGCGGTTCTGCAGAAGTAGCTGCTGGCTGAAGCACCTCTGTCAGGAGGTTAGTCCTGACGGCCACCGTAGGAAGCTCGAGGTATAGGGCCTCGGCCGCCCTACGCAACACCACAGCATAACTAGCACCCTCCTCCGTAGCCACGGTAGGAGGAGACAGCACGCCAAGGTCTGGTGAGGTATCCAGACCACTGGCCCCCCCCCTTCTCCCCCCCAACCCCTCAGCCCAGTCCTGCTCAGACTCGCAAGCAGCTGCGAGAGGGTCCTCAGACCCCTCCCAGTCCTCCCCTGGCTCCTCAGGCTGTTCAACAGGTGTAAAATAAGGAGCAGGGACATGGGGATAGAAATCCCCGAGCAACGTCGAGAACGGCATCGATAGACGCCGGCTCGACGCCGCGTCCACTTCGGGGCTATAACCGGGGTCGACGTCGTCCCGAGGAGCGGGCGTCGTCAAAAGTGGTGACGTCGGTGGAGGTGTTATAAGGTCAACCGGCGTCGACCGGGATCCAGGCCTGGATCCAAGGGGGTCCTGCGGCGCCGAGGCCGGAGCCGACAGCGACGCCGGGGCCGCTGGCGATGAAAGGCGAGGACCCCCAGTGGGGACCGCGGGGCCCGAAGGCGCACCAGCGGGACTCGACGGCCCAAAGAGGGGAGCCATGGCCGACAGGAATTCCTGTATTTGGGCCGGAGTCGCAGACGAACCCGGAAAGAGCGGGTAGTACGGCGGCAACTGCCTAGGCTCCGCCGGAGGCACCACCCGCACCCTCAACCGCGTCGCGCGACCGGCGAGGGGAAGTCGGAGAACGATGGCGTTTCTTCGACTTCTTGTGCTTCGCCTTACCTGACCCAGAGTGCGAAGACTTTGATCCCGAAGACCGATGGTGAGGATTCCGCGCACGGTCCCTCTACCTCACACGGGACCGGGACCTTGAACGGCGCGGGGCCGACTGCCAGGCTTCCAGCAACTTTCGGGACCGCTCCCGCAAAGTCTTCGGCACCATGGCCCGGCAGTCGGGGCACGACTTGGGGTCGTGGTCGCGCCCCAGGCAGAAAAGACACACGGTGCGGGTCCGTCACCGACATCATACGGTGACAGTCCCCGCAGGATTTAAAACCGGGCATCCTATCTGCACCAGGAGTCGAAGACTCGATGAAAAAACAGAGACAAAAAGCCTCAAAAAGTCAGTCAAAAATTGACTGGGGGTTCCTGTTCTTCCCGGATCTGCGCTTGCTGGCGCGGAAAAAGAAAGAACTGACAGCGCGCGTGGGCGGCGTCTAAGTAGCGCCCGCGATGTCATCTCGGCGACCACGACGCCAACGACGGACGCGGAGCCGCACGACGCCACCTACCGACGCGCAGGGGTACTGCTGACGAAAACTTTCCGGATCCAGTCTGACGCCTGGGGATATTCTAAGGTAAGGAATCTATCACTATGTGTTTCTTTCAGATATACTTTATAGCATGCACTTTTTCATTTACAATGCCAGTAGCTCCAACAAATACAAGACCTATTGCAGAATTAAAAAACATGCCATTTACAAGGCCAAAAGCTCCAACTCCAACAAATGCGAGACCTATTGCATTTCCATTGCTTTTTTAGTTTTTGGGATAGATTGTGGCTGGTTGGAGGGGAAAAGGCTGCCGTGGGAAAGGGGAGCAAGTGGCATGGCAGAGGAAATAAACCCAAGGTGGCAGACCTGCTTGCAGGAAATCAAATGGTATGCTGGGTATGAATGCAGAGACTGAAACCTTCAGTAATGGATTGCAGGTAGGATAAGCGCGCTGTACATATGAATGTTCCGTATTGGAGGTATGAGTAACCTGGGAGGGGTTGGGGATCAAAAAGGCTCACCTCACAAGCGCTCCACTGGTTGCTCCTGGCAAAAACGGAGGCCTGTATTCTGTGGGGGTTTGCCATTGATATGAGAAAGGTCGCTGCTTGCGGAGGGGAAAATCGGGGGAGCGCTTGTCTAGAGAGAGGGGCTCAGAGGGTAGTTGCAGAACTCCTCCGAGGCGGTAGCCCGCCTAGAGAGGACTTGTGAGTGGTAACAGGGCTGCGGGCTCACCTTAGGGGCACCGTCGGTTCCTTCTGCCCAGATGCAACGGTCTCCCGGATGGTGAGGCGACCTGATGCATAAGGGCAGCCTCTAGGACCAAAGCTCTGCTCTCTGGAACGGAGATCGGGTGGTGCAGTGTCGGAGGGCTTCAGCACCAGTTTGCGTGATGGCAGGGGTTTTGTCCGCCATATCACTGCCAGAGATCAGAGTGGGCCAGAGGAGCATGGAGGCACTGCATAGGGGCCTCTGCTTTTTATATTCTCTGCGTTCAAAGATGTTGCTCACAGGAGGGGTGCGGAGTGGTAGGTAGTCCCGGCAACATTGAGGAGCAATTTGAGGCATCTGGAGGAGAAAGGAGACGCTGTCGCCTTCTCTGCAGAAGCAGCTGTTTCAAGCAGAGTGGGGAACCGCTGTAGGTGCTGGGGGAGGGGTGAAGTGTAACCACTGGCGAGGGTGAGCGGCGTGTGTTAGCAGCCGTGGTCCACTCACAGATTCACAACCGTGGCACAATTCTGCTCACACATGAGGGGGCCAAAACCCTCCAAAATTCAAAACAAGCTAGCCGAACAGTTTTTCCAATTTAGCGCCCGTGGGTTAACAGACAGTACTGGACGCGGGAGCCCCCTCTGTGATGTTCATCTCAGCACCCTGGGTGGGGATCAGGGTAGAGGGCGGCCAGCAGGTGTGGGGTTCGGCTGAATGCTGCTATTTGCGGGGTCGCAAAGGACAAGGGAACTGTGACGAGGCCTCTGCCAGGGTTAACTCGGACCGGTCGTGGTCCTCCTAAAACGTGGCATGAAGTTAGAGCATGAGAACAGGCCTTAGTTCAGCATAGGGTTTTTAAAGGGTTGGCATAAATCTGTTCAGTAGTTTGGTTAAATTGAACATTGTACTCCCTCTACCTCACCTCTACACCAACAAACACATTAAATACAAATATCACAAAATTTATATATAGATTTAACAGTATGCTTCTGAACCACACTTTAAAAATCTACATTTAATCTGATGGTCGAGAAGCTTTTTTTGTGTTACATAACTCATCAACTCGCAAGCAACTACCATGTTATGAAACATTGGCCAATATGGGTTGAAAATTGTTTCTTCTGGTAGCCATTGTAAAGTTATGTAAATATTTGAAGCATGAGAGACATTCCTTTGTAAGGAATAGTGTAGGAATCTGGCTCTGTATATACTATGCCAAAGTAAGGTATAGTGTGCACAGAGTCCAGTGGAACCCCAAAGGTAGGCAGAGGTAAATAGATAATACCTTACTCTCTATTTGTGGTAGAGTGGGCGAGCAGTAAGGCTTTATCAGAGGGTAGTGTTAAGCATTTATAGTACACACTCAGGCAAGAAATGATGTCACACACTCAAATACTGAACTCAGACCAATTTGTTTGTATAAAAATATTTAGTTATTTTACTTCTAGAACCAAGCCAGGCCTGGTGCTCGTAAGTGAAATAATGATTTGCAATATTTATGCAGTTTAAATACAATTGAAATGCAGTTGGATGCAATTGGTTTGTTTACAGGCAAGACAAGAATCAAAATTACAGTTACTTTTGAGATTACTCTATACGTTACCTTTCAGATTACTTTTTAAATTACTTTTTCTACTCAGTGTGATATGCCTAGATATCACACTGGGAGATTTCCTAGAGTAAAGGTAGGTAAATCAGTTTTTGTACATTTGCAGTTTCTTAGATTTCAATACAAACCAACTCCACACTTGGCAGATTTTTCACAGAAAAGCAGTCCATGCAGTCCTATGGAAGAAAAGGAATAGTTTCTTACCTGTAACTCCAGTTCTCTTGTAGGGGTATTTCTGTGATAAGTCATAAGCACTTGAATAGTCCAGCCCACGTGCTGGGACCCCGGAGCACTTCCTTAGATATATCTTCTTAAGTGGATAGTTTTCGCCTTTCTTCAGGAAGGCCTGCAAAGACACTTAAGAGATAGAAAAGACAATAATGCAGCCTAACTAACTAGGCTACACTGGCCACGACTTCATCCTGAAGTGAAAAAAGATAGCCAGTTAACTTATATTTTACAATTTTTTATGGAGTTTAATACACAGAGAAAACTCCCCTTCACAAAACTCCTTTTTTCATGATAGAGATGAAAGGGTTGGACAGAGTAGAGCCATAGGGCGCCATTATATGTCTCAAAATAGAAGCTGTGCCTTTAAGAATCTCCAGAGACCACCAGTATCCCATGATGCACAGCCAGTGACAGTTACTTCAGTTCTTTTTGAAGGCGTAGAGAAGTTAAAGCTTAGTTTATGTTATGAATATGTCTGTCTATTCCACGGGGAGGAGGGAGGGTTGCTTATGACTTATCACGGAAATACCCCTACAAGAGAACTGGAGTTACAGGTAAGAAACTATTCCTTCTCTTGTAGGGGATTTCCGTGTATAGTCAGAAGCACTTGAATAGACTAGCAAGCCCATCCCTACAAGAAACACGCGGTAGAAGAGACAGAGAATTAACATGCCAGTTTAAGCAAACCGGTTCCGAAGGGAAGCCTGTCCGACTTGAGCATCTGCCTTCGCATCAGAGTCCAGGCACTAGTGTTTTGTGAATGTATGGGCTGACTTCCAGGTAGCAGCCTTACAAATCTCAGAAATGGATATATTACGAAGCAAGGCCGCAGTAGCTGCTTTCCCTCTGGTAGAGTGAGCCCTAGGCTTACTAACAAGAGTTTTGTTGGCTTTCTGGTAACAGAGTAAACTACAGGAAACAATCCATCTGGAGATGGATTGCTTGGAGGTCGCTAGACCTGTACGGAGAGAGCCATAGTTTACAAATAACTGATGTGATCTCCTTAGATCTTTAGGTTTGTCCAAATAGAACTTCAAAACTCTTCTAACATCCAGAGAATGAAGCGATCTCTCCGCTGGAGAAGAAGGATGCTGGAAAAATGTAGGCAAGGAAATAGTTTGATTCACATGGAAGTCCGAAATTACCGTAGGAAGGAATTTCGGTGGAGTCCTCATGACCACTTTAGATGTATGGAAAAATGTGTATGGTTCTTGACAGCAAAGTGCCTGGTTATCGCTTACCCTGCGGGCGGAAGTGATAGCCACAAGGAAAGCTGTCTTCCAAGACAGATGCTGAAGGGTAGCCTTATGAATGGGTTCAAATGGCTCTTGCATTAGTCGGGAAAGAACCACATTAAGCTCCCAAGGAGGAGAAGGACTTCTAATGGGAGGACAAACTTTCTTCAAACCTTCCAAGAAATCTCTAATGACAGGAATTCTAAAAAAGGAAGTTTGTGCAGGGCATTTCCTGTAAGCAGTCAGAGCTGCCAGGTGGACCTTAATGGAAGAGAATTGAAGGCCAGATTGTGCTAGATGAAGCAAGTATGGAAGGATGACATCGTCCTGGCAAGAAGTAGGATCCTCATTCTTCGATGAACACCAGATACAGAATCTCTTCCATTTATACGCATAAGCGGAGCTTGTGGATGGCCGCTTAACTTCCTTAAGGATGTCCATGCAGTCCTGAGGTAAGTTCAAGTGTCCATACTGCACTAACTCAGGAGCCATGCTGCCAAATTCAAGGATGAGAGGCTGGGGTGCACCATCTGTCCTCCAAATTTCATTAATAGGTCTGATTTGCATGGCCGCCTGAGATGTGGAAGCATAGACCGGTGAAGATGGTCTGTGAACCACCACTGACGTGGCCACTCCGGGGCTATGAGAATCATCTTGGCCCGTGACTGAGAGCTTGATGAGGACTGCCGGGATCAGGGGGATTGGAGGAAAGGCGTAGAGAAATCTGCCTGACCAGTTTATCCATAGGGCATTCCCCAGAGTTCCCGGTTGGTAGAACCTCGAGGCAAAGTTTTGGCATTTATTGTTTTCTGCAGTGGCGAACAAATCAACCTCTGGAGTACCCCATCTTTTGAATATATCTCGCACCACGTCGTCGTTTAAGACCCACTCGTGATTTTCCTGAAGGAGTCTGCTTAGAGCGTCGGCCTGAGCATTTTGAACACCTGGGAGGTGAGTTGCTGTTATGGTCAGATTTCTGGCTAAGAGCCACTTCCAGAAGGTCTGGGCTTCTCGAGATAATGGTCTGGATCTCGAGCCTCCCTGCTTGTTGAGGTAGAACATTGTTGTCGTATTGTCCGTCTGGACAAGCAGGGAGCTGGCACGGAATGATGGCTGAAAAGCTTTCAGAGCCAAATGAACTGCTCGTAGCTCTAGCAGATTGATATGGTAAGTGGATTCCTTTGATGACCATTTGCCCTGAATTTGAAGGTGATCTATATGTGCTCCCCATCCTAGGGGAGAGGCATCCGTTACTATGGTTTGCATAGGTGTCTCCTTGTGGAAGGGAATCCCTCGTAGGAGATTGGTGGGCAATCACCACCATTTGATGGACCGGAGGGCATGTTGTGACAGTTGAATCCGGTCCCCCCAATCCCCTATTCGCTGGTCCCATTGGTCCTCCAGACATTCTTGCAGGGGTCTCATGTGGAGACGTGCATTCGGAGTGAGGAAGATACAAGACGCCATGGAGCCCAGAAGAGAAGAGACCTTCCTCACCGTTGGGAAAGACATTTTCGTGAGAGCCTGAGCCTTCTGAAGGATCGATAAGCATCTCTCCTCCGAAGGATACACGTTTGCCGTGCGAGTATCGATGGATGCTCCCAGATATTGCAGGCACTGTACAGGAGTCGAGATAGACTTTGCATGATTGATGTGAAGACCCAAACGAAGGAGAAGGTCGGAAGTCCAATTGAAGTGTAGTTGAGCCTCCTGACGCGTGGATGCCTTGATCAGCCAGTCGTCTAGGTATGGGTAGACGAACACTTTGTGCTTCCTCAGATGGGCAGCAATCCCCGCCATGCACTTGGAGAAGGTCCTGGGAGCTGACTTCAGGCTGAATGGGAGTACACAGTATTGATAGTGGTTGTTCCCTACTGTGAACCTCAGGAACTTGCGATGCTTCCTTATGATGGGAATGTGGAAGTATGCGTCTTGCAGGTCTATTGCGCATAACCAATCCCCTCGATGTAGTTGAGGGTAGATCTGGTGTAACGCTAACATTCGGAATCTCTCTCTCCGAATCCACTTGTTTGCCTTTCGTAAATCGAGAATGGGTCTGAATTCGTTCTTGTCCTTTTTGACAAGAAAGAATCTTGAATACAGCCCTTTTCCTCGTTGTAAGAGAATGTTGGCCTCCATTTGTAACTGGCACAGTTGGAGTCTTGACTGTGTTGGAGGTATTGATGGTGGAGGGCTGATGAAATGTTGAGAGTATCCATTGCGAACAATATCAGAACCCAATTGCCTTGTGTTATTTTTTACCACTCGGCCAAGAAATGTTGAATGCTTCCCCCTACCCGACTGGGTAACGGAAGAGGGGGAAGACAGGATTCAGGGTTTGGAATCAGTAGGCGCCTTGTTTCCTTGCGCAGGTTGCTGTCCTGACCTTCCTCTTGGTTGTCGCTTTTGGAAAGGTTGGCAAGATCGTTGGTACGACTGTTGTGTACTGGTTTGTCGGCCCGGATACCAGCGAGGGGTTTGAAACCTCTGTGTCGAGTATCTGCGCGAAAAAAGGGCGGAAAGATTTACGTCGGGTTTTTCGAGACCAACAACCTTTAGTGTCTCCATCTCTGCTTTCATTCGGGCCATCTC
The DNA here is from genome assembly GCA_963921515.1 of Calotriton arnoldi. Lineage (NCBI taxonomy): Eukaryota > Metazoa > Chordata > Amphibia > Caudata > Salamandridae > Calotriton > Calotriton arnoldi. The sequence continues at coordinate 1,213,478 of CAWUFW010005835.1, read as the reverse complement.
CTCATCTGCATGAGAGCCGAAAAGGGTTGTTCCTGAAAAAGGCAGATTCAGGATACGTTGTTGTGCTTCAGGCTTAAGTGAGGTTAAGCGTAGCCATGAATGCCTTCTGAGTGCCACCCCGTGGCAATATTCATGTGCAGACAGAAGGGATGTGTCCGCCGCTGCACTAATGACTTGGTTAGACACCATAAGGCCTTCCATTAGGATCTCATTAAAATCCTCCCTTTTGTCCCTGGGTAGGTGATCTGCAAACTGCTGGAGAGACTCCCACAGTGCCCAGTCATATCTGCCCAGCAGGGCTGTGGCACTCGCAGCTTTCATAGAGGTCGCTGCTGTGTAGCATACCTTCCTCCCCACTGAGTCAATCTTAAGTGCCGTAGTATGCTGTTTTTTCGCTGCCACCACAATGACAGAATCTGGAGTTGGGTCCGTCCATAGGAACGTGGGATCCTGCTCAGGAGGACGGTACTTCTTCTGCAGTCTGGAAGGAGCCGATTTAATGGAAGAAGGAGTTAGAAAAAGTTCCATTGCCGGTTCTAATAAGCCCGGTTCCAGAGGAAGCAAGGGACGAGAAGATTGTCTCTGTTGGAGAGTCTAAAAAAATCACAAAGAGGTTGATGGAAGCGGTGTGGACATTGGGATGTTCAGTTTGGAAGCTCCTCGCACCAAAACTTCTTGAAAAGTAGTACTGTCATCAATAGGTAAAACCCTTTGAGGAGGAGAATCTGATAATGTAGGGGAATATCTTCCAGTACTTGTAGAGGATGTGTCCCTGGTGTGTCTGGAGCGAGATCGCTCGACATGTCGGTGATGAGAACGAGTTGAGGAACGTTTATGGCTGCGAGAATGGTCCCTCGTATGAGACTTAGACCTTGGTCTTCGAGGTGCAGGAGGAGGAGGCGTAGTGGGCCGAGGAGTAGTAGTCCGAGGAGGTGGAGGAGGAGGATCATCTGGTCGATGAGAAGAAGACTGAGCTGGTGACCTAGATGGGGAATATGTCCGTAAATACTCCGAATCCAAAGAATAAATTAATCTCCTCTTTTTCCTAGCAGCCTGGAGTGAGGAAGGAGCCACAGATTCCGAGGAAGATCCATCTTTCCCCCTTGACGTCGACCTACTTGTCGACGGAGACCTTCGACGTCGTCTCGAACGAGAACTTCGACTCGACGTCGATCGAGTCGGAGATCGCCGGTGTCTTCTCGACGGCGACCGCCGGTGACTCCTCGACGGCGACCGCCGGTGACTCCTCGACGGCGACCGCCGGTGACTCCTCGACGGCGACCGCCGGTGACTCCTCGACGGCGACCGCCGGTGACTCCTCGACGGCGACCGCCGGTGACTCCTCGACGGCGACCGCCGGTGACTCCTCGACGGCGACCGCCGGTGACTCTCGACGGCGACCGCCGGTGACTCCTCGACGGCGACCGCCGGTGACTCCTCGACGGCGACCGCCGGTGACTCCTCGACGGCGACCGCCGGTGACTCCTCGACGGCGACCGCCGGTGACTCCTCGACGGCGACCGCCGGTGACTTCTCGACGGCGACCGCCGGTGACTTCTCGACGGCGATCGACGATGGTGAGTCGACGAGACAATGTTCTCGCTGGCGACCACCGCGGTGTAGGGTTTCTCGACGGCGAACGAGGAGGCCTCACCGTTGATTCCGACACCTCTTTTGAAGATCTTCTCCTCGACGTGGAACGTCGACGTCGTTTCGACCCAGAGCCCCGAGTCGACGGCGAACAGGTCGTTGATATACCTGCTCTCGACGTCGTAGTCTTCGACGTCGATCGGGACCTGCGCCGTTTTTCAGCCCTTCTTCTGGGGAGCCCCCCAGATGCTGAAGACAGAGCCCTGGTAGAGGACTGATCCTCTCCTCGCTCTGAAGTCCCACCTGTTGACTTGGCCTGCTGTTTTCCAATCTTCTCCCGGTCACGCAGGGTGCGCCTGGAAAAGGTTTTACAAATGGAACAGGCATCAGGAACGTGAGAAGCAGGCAGGCAAATAATACCCTGTGAGAGTCAGATTTGGCCTTTTTGTCTTCCACAGTCTGGACACTTATCAAAAAGAGATGGCATTTTTGACTGAAAAATGTGGAATTCCTGTCAGAAAAAGACAGCAAAGAGAAAAGAAAGACCAAAGACGTCGAGTTAAACTTAGAATTCAAATTCTGAAGAGATTTATGATGAAAAAACACAAAAATTGGTAGAGCTCAATGCTCCAGGGTCCTGTTAACAGGAGCCGGAAAAAAGAACTTTAGTAACTGCCACTGGCTGTGCATCATGGGATACTGGTGGTCTCTGGAGATTCTTAAAGGCACAGCTTCTATTTTGAGACATATAATGGCACCCTATGGGTCTACTCTGTCCAACCCTTTCATCTCTATCATGAAAAGAGGGGTTTTGTGAAGGGGAGTTTTCTCTGTGTATTAAACTCCATAAAAAATTGTAAAATATACGTTTACTGGCTATCTTTTTTCACTTCAGGATGAAGTCGTGGCCAGTGTAGCCTAGTTAGTTAGGCTGCATTATTGTCTTTTCTATCTCTTAAGTGTCTTTGCAGGCCTTCCTGAAGAAAGGCGAAAAGTATCCACTTAAGAAGATATATCTAAGGAAGTGCTCCGGGGTCCCAGCACGTGGGCTGGACTATTCAAGTGCTTATGACTATACACGGAAATCCCCTACAAGAGAACATCCACTTCCTGAACAATGTTTTTATGCCTGAAGTCTTTTTTCCACCTTTGACAGGTCCGTTTTTTTGGGAACACCCTCTCCCTTCATGCCATTTGCGGCATGTGATAGCACTATGGCTGCGGAAAAGCATCACTCTTTCTTCAGTCTAGAAAATAAGTAATATCCACTTCATCCTGCCAAAGCTGTGCAATTTAGGAGTCACCTCAAAATTCTGTGTGCACATTACAAAAATAAACATCATGTTCCCAGGTGGAAGGGATTGGACGGTGTTAGCATGTTAATCTAGGTAATTAATTTCAAGACAAAGAGGAGAGTGCGGTTAAAAGACATCCTATCCATTAAAAATATTACTCTGTCACAAACACTTTTCTTTTCCAAATGTGGACACCAAACAATTCTTAGAACATTAGAAAGCAGAAAAAGGAAAACAAGTCACTTCTACATCATGCAATATGTTTTCCATTTTCCACCTATCTCTCTATGTCCATATCTACCAAGAGGACCAAGTTATAGGTGACTGTTGCTGCCAGTTCTTGATTTTTAGCCAACAAAATTTTGCATTATGGGATTGTGGTTTTGCGTTTACCAACAAATGCACAAGTTACTAACTTGTGTAACGATATATCTGTAAGAGACAGTAGTTAGTGATAGATTCCTTACCTTAGAATATCCCCAGGCGTCAGGCTGGATCCGGAAAGTTTTGCGTAGCAGTACCCTTGCGCGTCGGTAGGCGGCGTCGTGCGGCTCCGCGTCCGTCGTCGGCGTCGTGATCGCCGGGATGACGTCGCGGGCAGTACTTAGGCGCCGCCCTGCGCGCTGACGTCAGTTCTGTACACGACTTTCCGCGCCAGGAACGCAGAGCCATGCAAGAAGCTGACACAGGTGTCTGAAAAATACTAGGGCCCTGAAAGGGATGTCCTTAACCCTAGAAATCAGTTCGCATAACGGGGAGGATGGGTGGGGCGGTAAGGAATCTATCACTAACTACTGTCTCTTACAGATATATCGTTACACAAGTTAGTAACTTGTGCATCTGAAAGAGACACGTTAGTGATAGATTCCTTACCTTAGAATAGATACCCCAGCAATACCAACCCCGGTGGTGGGTCTGCGAACAAAGATCAGACAAGGAAGTCCTGGAGGACAGAACGGCCAAAGAAGCCGTCCCTCCGGACCTGACTGTCAAGGCAGTAATGCTTTGTAAACGTGTGCAGCGAGGCCCACGTAGCTGCCTGACAGATAACCGGCAGCGGAACACCGCGGCCCAAGGCCGTGGTAGCAGCCGTTGCCCTGGTGGAATGGGCACGCAGCCCAACAGGAGGCTCCTTCTTAGCCAAAGAATAGCAGGTCTTGATGCACAAGGTAACCCAGCGGGAGATGGTCCTCTTGTGCACCGCCCGACCTTTTTGGCGCCCACGTAGCCAACAAAGAGCTGGTCATCCACCCGGAAGTGTTTTGTGCGGTCAATATAGAAAGAGAGCGCACGTTTTGGGTCCAGACGGTGGAGCCTCTCTTCCTCTCTGGAAGGATGCGGAGGCGGAAAGAAGGTGGGCAAAGTGATGGTCTGCCCAATGTGGAAAGCAGTAACCACCTTTGGCAAGAAGGACGGACGCGTCCGAAGAACAACCTTGTCTGGATGAACAGACAGAAAGGGAGGTTTGCAAGATAGAGCCTGGAGCTCACTCACCCGCCGAGCGGAGGTGATGGCCACCAGAAAGGCTGTCTTCAGAGTCAGAAGACGAAGAGGACAGTTATGCAGAGGCTCAAAGGGAGCGCACATTAAAAAGGTAAGAACCAAGTTCAAGTCCCACTGAGGCATTACAAACGGAACAGGAGGGAAGAGGTGAGTAATGCCTTTTAAGAACCTGTTAACAACAGGGGACTTGAAAAGGGAGGGCTGATCAGGGAGCCTGAGGAAGGCCGAGATAGCACAAAGATAACCCTTGATGGTACCCAGGGCAGAACCCTGTTGGGCCAGAGAGAGAAGGAACAGAAGGACCTCAGAAAGAGGGGCAGAAAGGGGATCCACAGCCTTTGCTGTGCACCATGCCACAAATTTGTTCCACCTGCAGGCGTATACCACCTTAGTGGAGGGACGCCTGGCTGCCAGAATCACATCACAAACTTCGGGAGGCAAGTCGAAAGGAATCAACTGCCGCCGCTCAATCTCCACGCAAGCAGGTGTAGACTGGACAGGTTCGGGTGGAGGACCGTCCCCTGCTGCTGCGACAGAAGATCCTCCCGAAGAGGCAGACTGATCGGGGGATCTATGCTCATATTGAGTAGCTCGGGATACCAAACTCTTCGAGCCCAGTCCGGAGCCACAAGAATGACTTGGGCCCGGTCGTGCCGAATCTTCTTCAACACTCTGGGTAGAAGTGGTATAGGCGGAAAGGCGTACAACAGACCGCAACTCCACTCGCGACGAAAAGCGTCGCCGAGCGAGTGCCGCCTTGGAAATTCCAACGCGCAGAACTGATGACATTGCGCGTTCTCTTCGGTGGCGAATAGATCTAACCAAGGCTCTCCCCACTGTAGAAAGAGTCCTTGCGCCACTTCCGAGTGAAGACGCCATTCGTGATCCATTATGCACCTGCGGCTGAGTTCGTCCGCCCTGGCGTTCAGAGAACCTGCCAGGTGTTGAACCATCAGGAACATGCCCTGATGTTCCAGCCATGTCCAGAGGCGCAGAGCCTCCTGACAAAGGGTCCAAGACCCCACCCCGCCCTGTTTGTTGCAGTACCACATGGCGGTGGTGTTGTCTGTGAACACCTGCACTACCTTCCCTTTGACAGAGGGAAGGAATGCCTTGAGTGCAAGCCGGATCGCCCGGAGCTCCAGAAGGTTGATATGGAGCCGGGACTCCGCCGGAGACCAGAGGCCTCTGATCTCCGCCTCTCCCATGTGACCGCCCCATCCCAGAAGGGACGCGTCCGTCACAACTGTATGCTCTGGCTGGGGAAGGGAGAGGGATCTGCCCATGACCCATTGCCGGTTCGAGAGCCACCACTGCAACTGTTTTGCAGTCCCCTCCGAGATCTGGACGTGATCGGACAGGTTGCCCTGGTGCTGCGCCCACTGGAACTTCAGGTCCCACTGCAGAGCCCGCATATGCCATCTGGCATGATTGACCAGCAGGATGCAGGAGGCCATGAGGCCCAGCAGCCTCAGGGTCATCCGTACCGAAACCCAGGATAAAGGCCGAAAGATCGGAATCATAGCCTGAATATCCCGGACTCGCCGTTCGGGAGGATAGGCCCGAAACTGCGTCGTGTCCAGAACTGCTCCGATGAAAAGGAGCTGTGGAGAAGGAATTAGATGCGACTTCGGCACATTGATGGAGAACCCCAGCGAGTGCAGGAGTTCGGCCGTAGTCTGGAGGTGGGAGACGACTGCCTGGGACGAGCCCGCCTTCAGCAGCCAGTCGTCGAGGTAGGGGAAGACTGAAACCCCTGCCCGGCGCAGATGAGCTGCGACCACCGCCATCACTTTCGTGAACACCCGAGGGGCACTGGTAAGGCCAAAGGGGAGCACGGTGAACTGAAAATGCTCGGGGCCTACCGTGAACCGAAGGTAACGCCGGTGGGCCGGCAGGACGGGGATGTGGAAATACGCGTCCTGCAAGTCCAACGCTACCAACCAGTCTCCAGGGTCGAGGGCAGTCAAGACCTGAGCTAGGGTGAGCATCTTGAACTTCTCCTTCCGGAGGAAGCGATTGACGTTCCGGAGGTCCAAGATAGGACGCATGTCCTCCTTGTCCTTTTTGGGCACCAGAAAGTAGTGGGAGTAGCAACCACGCCCTACTTCTGGGGTCGGAACATGCTCGATGGCCCTCTTGGTCAAGAGGGCCGTGACTTCCTTCCGTAGAAGCACCAAGTGATCCCCTGACATGCGGTGGAATTGAGGTGGCATGGCTGGGGGGTGGTCTCGAAGGGGAGGGAGTAGCCCCTTCGGACAATGTCCAAGACCCACCTGTCCGAGGTGATGGTGCGCCAGTGGGGAAGGTGATGGCGGACCCTGCCCCCTACTGGCGTGCCGTGCACCTGAAAGGAGGGACTAGGAGGGCTTGGAGGCCGCGGACGGGTTGGAGGTGGTGGCCTGACCCGCACGCTGGTTGCCCGATCCGCCACGGCGGAATCCACGTCCTCGGCCACGCGAAGACGCCTGCTGCGCGGGCCGGTGGCTGGGCTGCTGACGTGAAGGGGCGCCCCTACCGTGGCCACGATAGGGGCGAAAAGCAGAAGGCAGCGGAGGGCGTGTAGCAGAAAGGCCCAGGGACTTTGCAGTAGCCCGTGAGTCCTTAAAGCGCTCCAGCGCATGGTCTGCTTTGGACCCAAAAAGACCGACTCCATCAAAGGGCATGTCCATGAGAGTATTCTGGACATCCCCTGAAAAACCAGTGGTTCTCAGCCAGGCGTGGCGCCGGAGCGCCACCGTCGTTGCAATCGACCTGCCCAGCGAGTCGGCGGTGTCAAGGCCACAACGGATAGTGTATTTGGCCGCATCCCTTCCTTCCGCAATGGCGCGGGAAAGCAGTGCCTGGACCTCCTCAGGGCACTGGGGCAAAACATCCGCCACCGAATCCCACAGGGAGTGGGTATATCGGCCCAAAAGACAAGCGGTGTTAACGGACTGCAAGCCAGCACTGGAGGAAGAAAAACCTTTCTTCCCAAACTGATCCAGGCGTTTGGATTCCCTATCCGGAGGAGCGGTAGGGAAGGCGGTTTGGGAAGCGGAGGCTTGGACAACCAAGCTCTCAGGAGTGGGGTGGACAGAAAGAAACAGGGGGTCGCCCGGAGCGGGGCGATGGCGTCGTGACACGTTCCGATCCACAGGAGCCCCTGTGTTGGGCTTGGACCAGGCGCCCAAAAGAACGTCAGTGAGGGCGTCGTTAAACGGCAGCACAGTCTCCGCAGAGGAGGCTGCCGGCTGAAGCACCTCTGTCAAGATGTTAGTCTTGACCGTCAAAGTAGGGAGCTGGAGACGTAAGGCCCCAGCAGCCCTACGCAACACCGTACCAAAATTGGCCCCCTCCTCCGTAGCCACGGGAGGAGACAGCATGCCAGTGTCAGGAGAAGTATCCAGACCACTGGCCTCCCCTAGACTCTCTGTCCAGTCCTCATCATACTGACAGTTGCGTGTCAGAGGGTCATCAGACCCTCCCAGTCCTCCTGGTCCTCCTCTGGTTCAAAATAAGGAGGAGGAGGGACATTTGGGACCCAAGGTCCCATCGGCGCCGGAGCCGGCGTCGAGCGACGTCGCTCCGGGTCCATGTCCGGAGCCGGAAGGAACTGGGGACGACGCCGCCCGGAGCCCAGGGCGGCGTCGAGAACGGCACCGGAGACATCGGCGCCGGCGGAGGTGTCGTGAGGTCGACCGGCGTCGATGGGGGTTGTGGAGCCGGGATCGAGGCCGGGGCCGAAGCCGGAGCCGGGATCGAGGCTGGAGGCTCGGGCGACGCCGGGGCCGGAGCCGCCGGCGACGCCGGAGCAACCCCATCAGGGCCCGCGGGGCCCGAAGGCGCACCGGAGGGGCCTGAAGGCCCGAAGAGGCGGGCCATGGCCGACAGGAACTCCTGTACCTTGGCCGGATCCGCCCCCGAACCCGGGAAGGGCGGGTATGACGGGGCGACTCCACAGGCAAGTCCGGGGCCGCGGGGGCGGGGACGGTGCCGGGAGGGGCCTCAGCCGAGTCGCGAGACCGGCGAGGCGAAGTCCGAGAGCGACGATGCTTCTTGGACTTCTTGTGCTTAGACTTACCGGACGAAGAAGTCGACGACCGGTGTGCACTCCGCGAGCGACCCCTGGACCTCTCACGCGACCGGGGCTTCCGCGGAGCCGAATGCCGGGCCTCGAGGAGCTTTCGAGACCGCTCTCGCAAAGCTTTCGGGTTGAGGGCCTGGCATTCGGGACAAGACTCGGTGTCGTGGCCTCGGCCGAGGCAGAAGAGACACTCCCAATGCGGGTCGGTGACGGACATCATCCGCGCACAGGCGCCGCATCGCTTGAAGCCGGGCATCCCTACGACACCTTAAAGTTGGAAAAACCAGTGAAAAAATCACCAAAAAGTATGGTCAAAAATTGACCAGGGCACTGCTCTTCCCGGATCTGCGCTTGCTGGCGCGGAAAAGAAGAACTGACGCCAGCGCGCAGGGGCGGCGCCTAAGTACTGCCCGCGACGTCATCCCGGCGATCACGACGCCGACGACGGACGCGGAGCCGCACGACGCCGCCTACCGACGCGCAAGGGTACTGCTACGCAAAACTTTCCGGATCCAGCCTGACGCCTGGGGATATTCTAAGGTAAGGAATCTATCACTAACGTGTCTCTTTCAGATAGGATTTCTCATTGCTTCTTAAACATAAATCAGCTCTGTCAGTTCTAAACCATAAGGATTCTGACTGGCTAAAAAGCTTGACATTTTTGATCCAGTGCCTATTAAGGTTCAAGAAATATATCTTAGTTCAAGAACCTTGTTGAAAAAAGAAAAGCCCATTCATATAAGAAGGGACAGCTACATCAATTAGGCTCTGTTTCACCAGTGCAAAGTTGGGAAGACCAACAGCTGTACATATTATTAATGGAGGAACAAAATGCTCTAGATGGCTGTAACTAAAACTCACATAGGAAAAATGGGGTTCTCTTGAGCAGTGGGACTGGGTAAAAGGTGCTTCCGGGGGCCATGCAAAAAACCTAAAACAAAACCCAAAATACAGTGAAAAATGCCAGCTATTGTGATCAACACCAACATAACTGCTACCTCTGCTAATCACTGCAAATAACCTCACATATATCATAAATGGCAATCAAAACATCACCAATTACATTATGGTTGAGAGGTCATTCATATTACTCACTCTCTGGGGCAATGATGTTCTGGGGCCACTGACATCGGGGGGTCCTGATGCTTATGAATGTATGAAGCAAGTTTGCTTCTATATGGTATAAAATGCTCCAATAGATCAATTGGTAGTCTGTGTGTTAAAATATTTTCAGTCTGCCTCCTCGCAGAGCATAACAGAAAAAAAAGAAAATAACAAATATGGCCACAGAAGATGGGGGGTTGCCAGATACTTTGCCAGACAAGAGCTCCTCATTTGTTTAAGTGTCCAGGCCTCTGCCACTTAGCTTTTTCACCGTGTTTATGAGCTGTATGAATTTTTTTCTCTGATCTATTAACCACTCAATATAATTGCACAATATTTGGCACTAAGATAGAATTTTACTCGATATCCGCGGATCTCATTGTATGGCTATAAATAGAAAATGGTACTAAAACTGCACTGTAAATTGAAAAATGCAATGGCTCAGATTTCGGATGGATGTTGCATCACTGAAATTAGAATTATAGGGGTATTACTAGTATGTGAAGCATGTCCTGGAAACGCTGGGTTTACAAAAGTGCTGATCCTGTGCTCAAATTATATTAAAAACTATATCGTTTTCTTTGTTCTCAAATCCAAGGATCAAATGGGCAGTCATTTTCATGGCTGCCATTTCACTATGCAATTGACCAATGTAGATTCAAGGATCAAGCTTCAGGGTTGAAATATTCGTGGAAGGTATATTTGAGATATCTGCATTCTGGCCATCACTTGCCCCTTCTAGCAAAAGTACTATTTTCCCTATTTTATGTACTATTTGAACAAGTTACTTGCCTTCGGTAACGCATTATCTGGTAGAGACAATATTTAGCTGCAGATTTCTTACTTTTGATTTCCCCAGGCATCAGGCTGGATACGGAAACCTTTGCACAAGCAGTACCCCTTGCGCGTGCCGTTGGGTTGCTCCATGATGTCAGTACTTTTCATTTTTCCACGCCAGAAGCGCAGAGCTATGAAGTGACTGGCTTGATGGTGTGTCATAACTAGGGCCATGAAAAGGGAGCAATCCTAGCCCTAACAAATGAGTCATCAGAGCAGGGAGGCATGGGTGGTCTGTAAGGAATCTGTAGCTAGACATTGTCTCTACTAGATAATGCGTTACCGGAGGTAAGTAACTTTTCCATCTGAAAGAGACTTCTAGCTGCAGATTCCTTACCTTTGACTAGATACTCAAGCCATACCGTGCTAGCGGTGGACTGCGGACAGATTTCTCACAGACCCAATGGGCAAAATGCCTGTCCCTGCGGACTCGACTGTCCAGGCAGTAGTGTTTGGCAAACGTGTGCAAAGATGCCCACGTTGCTGCCTGGCAGAGGTCCAGGACTGGGACACCCAGAGCCAACGCCATGGTCGCAGCCTTCCCCCTGCTGGAATGAGCTCTTAAGCCCTCAGGGGCTGGGCTGCTTCTTAGCCAGGGTGTAGCAGATCTTAATGCAGAGAATGACCTAGCGAGAAATGGCCCGATTCTGCACTGCCCGACCTTTTTTTTTTTTTAGCTCTCACGTACCCCACAAAGAGATGGTCATCCACCCAGAACTCTCTTGTGCGGTCAAGGTAGAAGGACAATGCTCTTTTTGGGTCCAGACGGTGGAGATGCTCCTCTTCCTTAAAGGGATGCAGGGTAGCAAAAAAGGTGGGCCGCGTCATTGAACCAGATAGAATGGGGTCACCAACTTTGGCAAAAATGAAGTCCGGGTGCGAAGCACCACTTTATTTGCAAAGACCATCATATATGGAGGTTTGGGTGACAATGCCTGCAACTCACTCAGCCTCAGGGACGATGTAATTGCCACCAGATAGGCCGCTTTAATAGTAAGAAGCCAGAGGGAACAATAATGCACAGGCTCGAAAGGAGTGCACATAAAAAAAGTGAGAACCAAATTAAGGTCCCACTGTGGCATGACAAAGGGTGTTGGTGGAAACATATGTACAAGCCCTCTTAAGAATCTTTGTAAAACAGGAGATTTGAACAGAGGGTTGGTCTGGCAGCCACAAGAAAGCAGACAGAGCAAAAAGATAACCCTTGAGAGTACCAAACGCACAGCCCTGCTGGGCAAGGGTAAGAATAAAAAGAAGAGTAGTAGGCAGAGAAGCAGAAAGAGGGTCAATAGACCTTTCTGTACAATATTTTACAAACTTTTGCCAACGGCAGGCATATACTGTCTTAGTGAAGGGCCGCCTGGCCGCCAAGATAACCTCACATACTTCAGGAGGAAGGTCGAAAGCTATCAGCTGTCACCGCTCAATCTCCACGCATGGAGGCGGAGAGTTGACAGGTTCGGGAGGTGGACCCTCCCCTGCTGCTGCGACAGAAGATCATCCCGAAGGGGCAGCCTGCTCATTTTCAGAAGCTCTGGATACCAGAATCTCCTTGCCCAGTCCGGAGCCACAAAAATGACTTGGGCCCGGTCATTCTTGATCTTCTTGAGAACCCTGGGCAGAAGTGGTATGGGTGGAAAGATGTACAGAAGGCCTGAGCTCCACTTGTGTCAAAAAGCGTCACCGAGCGACAGCCGCCTTGGAAACTCCAGCTCGCAAAACTGCTGACATTGCGCATTCTCTGCTGAGGCGAACAGATCTCACCAAGGCTCACCCCACTGCTGAAAGAGACCTTGCGTCACCTCCAATTGGAGACGCCATTTGTGATCCACTAGGCATAGACAGCTGAGTTCGTCTGCCCTGACATTCAGAGGACCTGCCAGGTTCTGAACCACCAGGGTTATGCCCAGCTGTTCCAGCCATGTCCAGAGATGCAGGGCTTCTTGACAAAGAGTCCCCGGCCCCATCCCGCCCTGTTTACTGTAGTACCACATGGCCTGGTGTTCTCTGTGAACACCTGCACTAACTTCCCCTTGACAGAGGTAAGAAATGCTTTAAATGCCAACTGGATCGCCCAAAGCTCCAATAAATTGATGTGGAGCCCCGACTTCCCCAGAGACCAGTGTCATCTGATATCCACCTCTCCCAGATGGCCGCCCCATCCCAGAAGTGATGCCTCTGTCACTACTGTGAAATCTGGTTGGGGAAGGGAGAGGTGTCTGCCTCTGACCCAATCACGTTTCTACAACCACCACTGCAGGTCTTTCGCAGTTCCCTCTGAGATGTGGACCATGTCGGAGAGATTCCCCCGATGCTGCGCCCACTGGAACTTCAGGTCCCACTGCAGAGCCCGCATACGCCATCTGGTGTGTTTTACCAACAGGATGCAGGAGGCCATGAGGCCCAGCAGCCCCTGAGTCAGTCTAACCGAAACATGTATGGGGCTGAAACATCGGTATCATAACCTAAATATCCTGGACTCGCTGCTCGGGAGGATAGGCCCGAAACTGCAATGTGTCCAGAACTGCTTTAATGAAAGGGGGCGTCTAAGAAGGAGTCAGGTGTGACTTTGGCACGTTTATAGAGAACCCCAGCGAATGCAGGAGGCTCGCCGTAGTCTGAAGGTGGAAGACGAAGACCTGGGATGAGGACGCCTTCAACAGCCAGCCGTCGAGGTAGGGGAAGACTGAAAGCTCTAACCTGCGCAGATGTGCTGCGACCACTATCACCTTGGTGAACACCCGAGGGGAATGGTAAGGCCAAATCGTAGCATGGTAAACTGAAAGTGCTCGTGGCCTACCTTGAACCACAGGTAACGCCTGTGGCCCAGCAGGATGGGGATGTGAAAATACACATCCTGCAGGTCCAACGCTGACAGCCAGTCTGCCTAGGAGATCAATTAGTGCCTCATTATAGGGCAATAGGGGTTCAGAGGTAGAAGCCCCAGGCTGAAGCACTTTGGTCAAGATTAGTCCTGACCTGCACGGAGGGCAACTCCAGTCCAAGGACATCAGCCACACCTCCTTACCACCTTGGCATAAGAAGCCCCCTCCTCCGTAGCCACAGTTGGCAGAGAGAGCATGCCAGTATCTCGGGGTGTGTCCAGATCACTGGTTTCCTGGTGTTCCAAAGTGTCCATAGACCCCTCCCAGTCTTCTCCCGTGCCTTAAAAGTCCTGAAAATGACCAGGCGACAACATAAAACCTCTGGGTTCTACCGGTGCCTAGGTCGGCGTTGAGCAACACTGGTTCGACTCCGAGTCGTCGGGGATAAGGATGAGGCTGGCACCGCCGGTGGGCGCCAGCGGCACCGAAGGCACCGACTTTGGGTCAGACGCTGGGGAAGGTCGCATTGGAACGACCGGCGTCTTCCCAGATTGGATCCATAAGGCCCCACCGGCAAAATGGCAGGAGCAGACTGAGCTGAATCCGATGGGGCCCCTTCCGACCCCACGGGGCCTGAAGGCTCACCAGAGGGGTCAGCCAGCTCAAATACACAGCACATGGTCACAGAAAATTCCTTTATTTGAGCGGGGGTCGCTCCGGCTCCTGGAAATGGAGGGAGGCGCGGAGTCGGCTCCGGCTCTGCACAACCGTGCCTAGACCGTCGGTGCTCCTGACCTCGTTCGCCAATGGACGATAGTCGAGGCGAAGATGAAGTCCGTTTAGACTTCCATTTCTTGTGCCTCATCCCAGAGTGTCCCGAAGACCTCAAGTGGGAGGAAGAGGACTTGGGGCTCTGGGAGCGGTCCTGGGTACTCCTCTTCTTCGATCAGGACCGGGATCTCCATGGAGTCTTGCTGGCTGGTGTCGACTGCTTCAAAGCTAGCTCCAGCAAGACCTTCGGAGCCATGGCCCAACAGTCCGAGCACGACTTGGAGTCGTGGTTGCGCTCCGGACACCAAAGACATACGAGACGGGGGTCAGTTACGGACATAGAATGGTCTACATTAGAAAAAAGTTTAACGCGAAGAAACCTGCCAAAATGCGACAGATGGGTAGCTCTTCCCAAATCAGCGCTTAACTGGTGCAGAAAGCAAAGAACTGACGTTCGCGCACCTGGGTCGCACCTATGTAGGTAAGCGCGAAGTCATAACCAAGGCTAACAATGCAGACGTCACCCTGAGCCGAATGGAACCACCCGACGGCGCGCGCAAGTGGTACTGCTCACGCAAAAGTTTCCGGAATCAGCCTGGCGCCTAGGGAATTCAAAGGTAAGAAATCTGCAGCTAGAAGTCTCTCTCAGATACATCTGGTAAGTTACACAGAGGACAAACAAAAGGAGGTTTAGCAACACTGTACAATCAAGTATATGTGGAGGTTCCTCCCAAGCCTCAGTAACTATGAGGGCTGCTGCAGCTCATATCAACTTTGCCTTAGTCACTAGGGATAAACACACCAAGTTACTTTTTTATTCACCTTTTTTCGGCACGTCCCTGTGCCCTTACAAATGGTAGAGCTAACAAAGAGCAAATCAGTCCAACTCCCAAATAAACGGGGCAATGTGGCCTAAACTGTTAGGACATGTCCTCTGTATAAAAAGTAAGCATGAAAAGCAAAGAGGTTCAGCTTATTAAATGAGCTGTAACTTAAATTTATAAGGACTTCCAAAACCAGAGGTCCATGCCAGGATAATCCTGACCTGCCAGATTGCACACGGAAAACTCTCATTCAGACTATGATTCTGGGCCGCCTTGATTACTGTAATGCTCTTCTGCTTTCTGCAAACGAGTCTTCCCTTAACAGGCTTCAGGTGGTCCAGAACACTGCGGCTCGGCTCATTACGAATTTCACTCCTGGAACCCCTTCTTTGCCGCTGTTACGTAGACTTCATTGGTTACCAGTCCGTAAGTGGATAAAGTTTAAGGCTGGCTGCATAGTCTACAGAGCTATCCATAATAAGGGTCCTTCTTACATCTCGTGCAAGCTCAAGCCTTACTCTCCGTATAGGACACTGAGATCTAGCTGTAAACTTCTTTTACAGGTACCAAGTGTCAGGAAAGCCAGACTTGGTGGGAAATCTTTTCCCTCCTCGCCCCTCTTTACTGGAATGAGCTCCCCCTACAGCTCCGACAATGCCCGGACTATCTACGCTTCAGGAAACTGCTAAAAGCCTCCCTGTTTTAATCTGTCCTTGCCCGCCCGTAGGTTCGCCTCAGCGCAGAGATACCCCTTCGGGAGTGATTCAGGCGCTCTACAAAACCCTTAAATAAATAAATTAAGGCGATAACTGAAATTCTTAAAAAATAAAAAAAACAAAGTTCAATACAGTTGTTCCATGTGAGCTCCTGGGAAGCATCATCTGAGCATCAGTCCATCTTTTTTTGCATCTATGTTTTCATGAAAGTAGACCAACCAAATGTAAATCAGTATAACTCAACACAGAGAAGCAAGCATGCCATACATACATGGAACTCCACCACACAGGCACATCTGTGTGCCTTTGAATCTACTAACGATATAGTTTCTCAGATTTATTGCATCACTTTTTATCTTCTATGGGTACATTCCCTAATTTACTATGCGAAGTCTAGGAATGTTTTGCTGTAAGGAGCCAAAAGAAGGATCTTGCTAATTAATTATTTCAGCAATTTACTCACATCTTCAATGATTTACTGTTTTCAATTCCAAAAACAATAGCTCCTTCTAAATCTTTACCTGATTGGTATCATTCCTATCATGATCAGAGGAAAGATCATTTTCATGTAAGGCAGGGGCGACATTCCAAAACCGCAAAGGATAATGAGCTGGAGAACCTGTAATCCTGTGAAATAGTGGATCTTTCTCTGAGGAACTCTACGGATATAATGAGTTGGTGGGTAAGCAGTCTGTAAGGAAATAGATAATAAAAATATTTAAGATAACTTATTTTCCATAAGGTTGAATACAATAGAATACAAACTGAAATGTCTTTACAATAGTGCTCAAAAATGTTTCTTTTTAATGAAAATGTCAAAATGTACATTTTAACTTCCTGTAATCAGAAAGAAAATTAGCATGTGTAAGGTATAGTTTTCATTAACAGCCAATAACTTTGTTCACATCTTGGAAGCTAGCTATTCTTACATTATCTATTTATGAGGCAGGAGTGGTGCAAGGATTTTCAGCACTTGAGACCAAATATATTTGCTGTAAGAGAAAAACATTGCAAATGCTATGCAACAGCAAACCTATTGGTGCAATTAGCTACATACAATACTTATCAAGTATTCAAATGGATTCTTGTGAATTGCCCAAAAAAGCGCCAAACACCATCCTGGAACTTCAGAAATCTTGCCACAGCTTGGCCATCTTGTGCTATATTGCAGTTATATAACACTTTGTCCTCCAGACAAAACACTTGCTTCTGATGGCCGTGCTTTCTTGGAAGTGTAGAACGAGTTACTTACCTTCGGTAATGATGTATCTGGTAGAGACACAGTCTAGCTGCAGATTCCTTAACGCACAAGTTACTAACTTGTGTAACGATATATCTGTAAGAGACAGTAGTTAGTGACAGATTCCTTACCTTAGAATATCCCCAGGCGTCAGGCTGGATCCGGAAAGTTTTTTGCGTAGCAGTACCCTTGCGCGTCGGTAGGCGGCGTTGTGCGGCTCCGCGTCCGTCGTCGGCGTCGTGATCGCCGGGATGACGTCGCAGGCAGTACTTATTCGCCGCCCCTGCGCGCTGTCAGTTCTGTACACGACTTTCCGCGCCAGGAACGCAGAGCCATGCAAGAAGCTGACATAGGTGTCTGAAAAATACTAGGGCCCTGAAAGGGATGTCCTTAACCCTAGAAATCAGTTCGCAGAACGGGGAGGATGGGTGGGGCGGTAAGGAATCTGTCACTAACTACTGTCTCTTACAGATATATCGTTGTGCATCTGAAAGAGACACGTTAGTGACAGATTCCTTACCTTAGAATAGATACCCCAGCAATACCAACCCCGGTGGTGGGTCTGCGAACAAAGATCAGACAAGGAAGTCCTGGAGGACAGAACGGCCAAAGAAGCAGTCCCTCCGGACCTGACTGTCAAGGCAGTAATGCTTTGTAAACGTGTGCAGCGAGGCCCACGTAGCTGCCTGACAGATAACCGGCAGCGGAACACCGCGGCCCAAGGCCGTGGTAGCAGCCGTTGCCCTGGTGGAATGGGCACGCAGCCCAACAGGAGGCTCCTTCTTAGCCAAAGAATAGCAGGTCTTGATGCACAAGGTAACCCAGCGGGAGATGGTCCTCTTGTGCACCGCCCGACCTTTTTGGCGCCCACGTAGCCAACAAAGAGCTGGTCATCCACCCGGAAGTGTTTTGTGCGGTCAATATAGAAGGAGAGCGCACGTTTTGGGTCCAGACGGTGGAGCCTCTCTTCCTCTCTGGAAGGATGCGGAGGCGGAAAGAAGGTGGGCAAAGTGATGGTCTGCCCAATGTGGAAAGCAGTAACCACCTTTGGCAAGAAGGACGGACGCGTCCGAAGAACAACCTTGTCTGGATGAACAGACAGAAAGGGAGGTTTGCAAGACAGAGCCTGGAGCTCACTCACCCGCCGAGCGGAGGTGATGGCCACCAGAAAGGCTGTCTTCAGAGTCAGAAGACGAAGAGGACAGTTATGTAGAGGCTCAAAGGGAGCGCACATTAAAAGGTAAGAACCAAGTTCAAGTCCCACTGAGGCATCACAAACGGAACAGGAGGGAAGAGGTGAGTAATGCCTTTTAAGAACCTGTTAACAACAGGGGACTTGAAAAGGGAGGGCTGATCAGGGAGCCTGAGGAAGGCCGAGATAGCACAAAGATAACCCTTGATGGTACCCAGGGCAGAACCCTGTTGGGCCAGAGAGAGAAGGAACAGAAGGACCTCAGAAAGAGGGGCAGAAAGGGGATTCACAGCCTTTGCTTTGCACCATGCCACAAATTTGTTCCACCTGCAGGCGTATACCACCTTAGTGGAGGGACGCCTGGCTGCCAGAATCACATCACAAACTTCGGGAGGCAAGTCGAAAGGAATCAACTGCCGCCGCTCAATCTCCACGCAAGCAGGTGTAGACTGGACAGGTTCGGGTGGAGGACCGTCCCCTGCTGCTGCGACAGAAGATCCTCCCGAAGAGGCAGACGGATCGGGGGATCTACGCTCATATTGAGTAGCTCGGGATACCAAACTCTTCGAGCCCAGTCCGGAGCCACAAGAATGACTTGGGCCCGGTTGTGCCGAATCTTCTTCAACACTCTGGGTAGAAGTGGTATAGGCGGAAAGGCGTACAATAGACCGCAACTCCACTCGCGACGAAAAGCGTCGCCGAGCGAGTGCCGGCTCGGAAATTCCAACGCGCAGAACTGATGACATTGCGCGTTCTCTTCGGTGGCGAATAGATCTAACCAAGGCTCTCCCCACTGTAGAAAGAGTCCTTGCGCCACTTCCGAGTGAAGACGTCATTCGTGATCCATCATGCACCTGCGGCTGAGTTCGTCCGCCCTGGCGTTCAGCGAACCTGCCAGGTGTTGAACCATCAGGAACATGCCCTGATGTTCCAGCCATGTCCAGAGGCGCAGAGCCTCCTGACAAAGGGTCCACGACCCCACCCCGCCTTGTTTGTTGCAGTACCACATGGCGGTGGTGTTGTCTGTGAACACTTGCACTACCTTCCCTTTGACAGAGGGAAGGAATGCCTTGAGTGCAAGTCGGATCGCCCGGAGCTCCAGAATGTTGATATGGAGCCGGGACTCCGCCGGAGACCAGAGGCCTCTGATCTCCGCCTCTCCCATGTGACCGCCCCATCCCAGAAGGGACGCGTCCGTCACAACTGTGTGCTCTGGCTGGGGGAGGGAGAGGGATCTGCCCATGACCCATTGCCGGTTCGAGAGCCACCACTGCAACTGTTTTGCAGTCCCCTCCGAGATCTGGACGTGATCGGACAGGTTGCCCTGGTGCTGCGCCCACTGGAACTTCAGGTCCCACTGCAGAGCCGGCATATGCCATCTGGCATGATTGACCAGCAGGATGCAGGAGGCCATGAGGCCCAGCAGCCTCAGGGTCATCCGTACCGAAACCCAGGATAAAGGCTGAAAGATCGGAATCATAGCCTGAATATCCCGGACTCGCCGTTCGGGAGGATAGGCCCGAAACTGCGTCGTGTCCAGAACTGCTCCGATGAAAAGGAGCTGTGGAGAAGGAATCAGATGCGATTTTGGCACATTGATGGAGAACCCCAGCGAGTGCAGGAGTTCGGCCGTAGTCTGGAGGTGGGAGACGACTGCCTGGGACGAGCCCGCCTTCAGCAGCCAGTCGTCGAGGTAGGGGAAGACTGAAACCCCTGCCCGGCGCAGATGAGCTGCGACCACCGCCATCACTTTCGTGAACACCCGAGGGGCACTGGTAAGGCCAAAGGGGAGCACGGTGAACTGAAAATGCTCGGGGCCTACCGTGAACCGAAGGTAACGCCGGTGGGCCGGCAGGACGGGGATGTGGAAATATGCGTCCTGCAAGTCCAACGCTACCAACCAGTCTCCAGGGTCGAGGGCAGTCAAGACCTGAGCTAGGGTGAGCATCTTGAACTTCTCCTTCCGGAGGAAGCGATTGACGTTCCGGAGGTCCAAGATAGGACGCATGTCCTCCTTGTCCTTTTGGGCACCAGGAAGTAGTGGGAGTAGCAACCACGCCCTACTTCTGGGGTCGGAACATGCTCGATGGCCCTCTTGGCCAAGAGGGCCGTGACTTCCTTCTGCAGAAGTACCAAGTGATCCCCTGACATGCGGTGGAATTGAGGTGGCATGGCTGGGGGGTGGTCTCGAAGGGGAGGGAGTAGCCCCTTCGGACAATGTCCAAGACCCACCTGTCCGAGGTGATGGTACGCCAGTGGGGAAGGTGATGGCGGACCCTGCCCCTACTGGCGTGCTGTGCACCTGAAAGGAGGGACTAGGAGGGTTTGGAGGCCGCGGACGGGTTGGAGGTGGTGGCCTGACCCGCACGCTGGTTGCCCGATCCGCCACGGCGGAATCCACGTCCTCGGCCACGCGAAGACGCCTGCTGCGGGGGCCGGTGGCTGGGCTGCTGACATGAAGGGCGCCCCTACCGTGGCCACGATAGGGGCGAAAAGCAGAAGTCAGCGGAGGGCGTGTAGCAGAAAGGCCCAGGGACTTTGCAGTAGCCCGTGAGTCCTTAAAGCGCTCCAACGCATGGTCTGCTTTGGACCCAAAAGACCGACTCCATCAAAGGGCATGTCCATGAGAGTATTCTGGACATCCCCTGAAAAACCAGTGGTTCTCAGCCAGGCGTGGCGTCGTAGCGCCACCGTCGTTGCAATAGACCTGCCCAGCGAGTCGGCGGTATCAAGGCCACATCGAATTGTGAATTTGGCCGCATCCCTTCCTTCCGCAATGGCGCGGAAAGCAGTGTCTGGACCTCCTCAGAACACTGGGGCAAAACATTCGCCACCGAATCCCACAAGGAGTGGGTATATCGGCCCAAAAGGCAAGCGGCGTTGATGGACCGCAAGCCAGCACTGGAGGAAGAAAAACCCTTCTTCCCAAATTGATCCAGGCGTTTGGATTCCCTATCCGGAGGGGCGGTAGGGAAGGCGGTTTGGGAAGCAGAGGCTTGGACAACCAAGCTCTCAGGGGTGGGGTGGACAGAGAGAAACAGGGGTCGCCCGGAGCTGGGCGATGGCGTCGGGACACGTTCCTATCCACAGGAGCCCGTGTTGGGCTTGGACCAGGCGCCCAAAAGAACGTCAGTGAGGGCGTCGTTAAACGGCAGCACAGTCTCCGTAGAGGAGGCTGCCGGCTGAAGCACCTCTGTCAAGAGATTAACCTTGACCACCACAGCAGGGAGTTGGAGATGTAAGGCTCCAGCCGCCCTACGCAACACCGTTGCAAAGTTGGCTCCCTCCTCCGTAGCCACGGGAGGAGACAGCATGTCAGGGGAAGTATCTAGACCACTGGCATCCCTAGACCCTCTGTCCAGTCCTCATCGTACTGACACTGTTGTGTCAGAGGGTCATCAGACCCCTCCCAGTCCTCCTGGTCCTCCTCAGGTTCAAAATAAGGGGGAGGAGGGACATTTGGGACCCAAGGTCTCATTGGCGCCGGAACCGGCGTCGAGCGACGTCGGTCCGGGTCCATGTCCGGAGCCGGAAGGAACTGGGTAACGACGCCGCCCGGAGCCCCAGGCGGAATCGAGAACGGCACCGGAGACATCGGCGCCGGCGGAGGTGTCGTTAGGTCGACCGGCGTCGATGGGGGTTGCGGAGCCGGGATCGAGGCCGGGGCCGAAGCCGGAGCCGGGATCGAGGCTGGAGGCCCGGGCGACGCCGGGGCCGGAGCCGTCGGCGACGCCGGAGCAACCCCATCAGGGCCCGCGGGGCACGAAGGCGCCGGAGGGACCTGGAGGCCCGAAGAGGCGGGCCATGGCCGACAGGAATTCCTGCACTTTGGCCGGATCCGCCCCGAACCCGGGAAGGGCGGGTATTGCGGGGGCGACTCCACAGGCATGTCCGGGGACGGGGACGGTGCTGGGAGGGGCCTCAGCCGAGTCGCGAGACCGGCGAGGCGAAGTCCTAGAGCGATGATGCTTTTTGGACTTTTTATGTTTCGACTTACCGGACGAAGAAGACTTCGATGCCGACGACCGGTGTGGACTCCGCGATCGACCCCTGGACCTCTCACGCGACCGGGGCTTCCGCGGAGCCGAATGCCGGGCCTCGAGGAGCTTTCGAGACCGCTCTCGCAAAGCTTTCGGGTTGAGGACCTGGCAGTCGGTACAAGACTCCGTGTCGTGGCCTCGGCCGAGAGCAGAAGAGACACTCCCAATGCGGGTCGGTGACGGACATCATCCGAGCACAGGCGCCGCAACGTTTGAAACCGGGCATCCCTACGACACCTTGAAGAGAAAAACAGTGAAAAAATTCACCAAAAAGTATGGTCAAAAAATGACCAGGGCACTGCTCTTCCCGGATCTGCGCTTGCTGGCGCGGAAAAAGAAGAACTGACGTCAGCGCGCAGGGGCGGCGCCTAAGTACTGCCTGTAAGAAAGTGGCTCTGTATATACTGCACCAAGGTAAGGTTCAGTGTGCACAGAGTCCACAGTCCCCAGAGGTTTGGCAGAGGCTAAAGTTAGATATAACCTTACTCTCTAAAGTGGTAGCTTGGTCGAGCAGTAAGGCAGTATCAGAGGACAGTGTAAAGCATTTGTTGTACACACTCAGTCAGCAAATGAAGCCACACACTCAAGAACTGAACTCTAGGCCAATGGTTTGTATATAAAAATATAGTTGTTTTATTTTAGAACCAACAATGGGTGTCAAAATATACTTTCTCAGAATGAGATGCTTTAGTTAACTACTGTTCAATTGGCAATAGACTTTTGAATGCAATAGTTACAGTTGTTGCAATATGCAACACAATTTTAAACACAATTATACATTGAGCTCAATGGAAATTTCTGGTTAAATGCAATAGATTACTTTTGGATTACTTTTCTAACCACGGGACTGGATCTTGGATTCAGTCCCGGGACACTTCCTGTAAACAGGTGAGAAAAAGCGTTTTGGTTATGGTAGTGATTTTTGAGGAATATTACTGTATTTCAAAAGTTGACACTTAGAAACTTTTCTGGGTAAAATTACCAATGTTATCCTAGGGAAGGAAATACAGTTTGCAAGCAAAGTATGTTTACGTTACTTTTGTAATCCAGTGCTGGACTCCTAGGTTCAGCACTGGGACATTTACTTAAAACAGGTAAGTAATTACGTTTTTGTAGTTTGTACGATTTTTAAAGAATATTTGTATGATTCAGAAATCGACACTTAGAAACTTTTTCAACAAAAAGCAGGCAATGATATCCTATGAGAGGAATTTCCAGTTACTGGTAAGTACGGTAAAAATTACTTTTCATGGTCGGTACTGGACTAAAAGATGCAGTACTGAGGTCTCTCCTGATAGTAGGTGAGTAATTCGGAATTCGTTACTGTTGTGATTTTTTAGCAATATTTTGGTATTTCAAAAGTGGACACTTAGAAGAAATTTCACAGAAAACCAGTCAATGGATCCCTATGTAAGAAAATTCAATTCGCCGGTAAGTTACTTTTAACGTTACTTTTGTAATCCAGTGCTGGACTCCTAGGTTCAGCCCTGGGACATTTACTTAAAACAGGTAAGTAATTACGTTTTGGTAGTCTGTACGATTTTTAAAGAATATTCTTGTTTTCAAAAGTCGACACTTAGAAACTTTTTGGAAGAAAAAGTGTCCATGTTATCCTATGAGGAAAAATGAGTTATCGGTCTCGAGGTAAGTAATCGGTCTTTTGAGTTAGGGTTCTGGGGTTAGACTCAGGGGTCTCCCAGGGTCAGTGATGCACTGTTGTTGCACCCTCAGCGGCACTAGGGCGGCCGGGTGCAGAGTGTTGAGGCCCAATGTTATCCTATGGAGGATAGGGGACTCCGGTTGGTGGCGGCTGGCAAGCAGGCCACGGGGTTGTGGGAGCAAAGCTCCTAGGGTTAAGCTCAGGGCACGTTGGGGACCAAGTTAGCACCAAAGAGGCACCCTCAGCGGCACTAGGGCGGCCGGGTGCAGAGTGCTGTTTTGAGGTCGGGTGCCCTGTTGATTTCAATGGAAATTTTCGGTTTTGGTTTTCAGCTGCAGGCTCGGTCCAGGAAGACTTCCAGGAGGAACCAACAGCTGGGCAGGTAAGTTGGAGGGCTCGGGGACGTAGGTGCACCTCGGGTTCCTTTCTCCAGGGCGCAGGGCGTCTGGATGCAGGGGTGTCTTTTGAGGTCGGATTTCACCTTACCGGGCCACTCGCGGTTGGGGGTTCTCCGTGCAGAGGCTGCAGGCGACGTCGGGGAGTCCTGGAGGGGTCAACCCACGGTGGACTCGGACTCTGGAGAGCTGGGGGACCTCGCTGGGACCGGTGGGCCACTTGAACTCGGGCTGTAGGCGACGGGTGCAGTGGTGGTTCCAGGCGTCGGGTTTCTTTCTCCTCAGCAGGCTCGGAGTCTTTGTTTGGTGTTTCTTTTGAACAGAGCTGCTGTTCACAGGAGATCCGGTCTTTGTTGAAGGCAGTCAGTCCTCCCTGGGGTTCTGGAGGTCGCTGGCTGCAGGACAAGACTATTTTTGGCGCAGGATCTCTGGAAACTGCAGACGGGCCGGTAGGGCTGGGGCCAAGTCAGTTGTTCTCTGCAGTCTCCTCTGCTGGGCGTCTTCTTTCGTCCTTTTTCTTCTTAGGTTGCGGGAATCTAAGGAAGGAAGGTTCAGGGTGCCCCTAAATACTAGATTTAGGGGCGTTACAGGTAGGTAAAGGGCAGGGACCAATGGGTCCCTGCCCTGGGGTGGGTACACCCCTATCCTGCCACTCTCCTGTGGGAGGGGGCAGGAGCCTAGTCCTGATTGGGCAGGGCTCCCCATCTTCAAGATGGCGAGAGCCCGGAGATGTGCTTCACCTCGCCTCCCCCACCTGAGGGGTGGGGTTGGCAGAGGGTGGCACACCCCCTTTCCTCCCTTGGTGTTTCCTCCAGTCTTCCCACCAGGATGGGGAGGAACCGGTGGGGACCAGTTGCTGAGTACAGCAAGTGGTCTGGGGAAGCTCACAAAGGCGGAATGCCTTGAAGCTTCCCCTGCCCATCCTGGGGGAGGGGCCTAGCACCTCACCCAGGACGTGCATTGTTGCAGGCCCGGGAGAGCGGATGGCTCTCTACCCAGGGGTCCAGCAACATGTCTGCTGTGTGGCAGCCTAGGCAGCCCCTCAGACAAGACGTGGATTGTAGGTTAGGTTCAGGGGGTAACTCTAAGTTGCCCTCTGACGTGCATTTTACAGTAAATCCCACACTGGCATCAGTGTGGGTTTACTGTGCTGAGGAGTTTGATACCAAACTTCTCAGTCTTCAGTGCAGCCATCATGGTGCTGTGGAGTACGTGCTGACGACCTCCCAGCACCATATACTCGGAATGGCAGCCCTGCACTTACAGTGCCCAGGAATGGGCCTGGGTACTGTAGGGGCACAGGGCTCATGCACCTGTGCCCTCACCACTGGCATAGGGCACCCAGCTAGAGGGGTGACTGAGGTATGCCAGGGCAGTGTGTTTAGGGGCATGGCACACAGGGATGTGTGCCATGTCGACTCTCTGTTTTGTTCTGCACCAAGACACTCAGCCTGCAAGGGCAGTGTGTGTGTGTCAGGGTACAGGGCCTCTAAGGGTGGCACAATAAGTGCTGCAGCCCTTAGGGTCTTCTCTGGTCACAGTGCCCTGGGTACCTAGGGTACCATTTACCAGGGGCTTACCTGTGGCCAGAGATGCCAATTGGGTTTAGGCTGAGTACAGTTTTTAGGGAAGGAACACAGGCCCTGGGTACCTGATTGGCAGGGATCCAGGGCACACCAAGGAAAAGTGCATCAGTTATCAGGCAAAAGTGGGGGTTACTGCAACAGAAACCCACTTTCCTACACAAGCCCCCCAGCCCAAAGGCCAGGAGACTCAGCCAACGCTGGGAGAGCCTGTCTAGTCTTTCAGGCGAGGAAGAGTTGGGGAAGTGGTTTGAAAGTTGCAGGGCCTACTCCGCCTTATATCCTTCTGTCCAGGTCAGTCCCTTTGGGGAGCTGGCCTACCTCATCAGTTTCAGGACCTAATTCCCAAAGCTCCTCTCCTTGCTCTTTAGTGTCTTCACCCCATCTTTTAAGTTTGGGTTCAGAGGTGCCCACCTCTGCAAAGTCTAACTTAGCCAGGGCAAAGCCCAGCTTACCCACAGAGGTCACCCACAGTTTGAGCAACCCCACCATGACCAATAGGGTCAGGGGGCCTAGCTTGTTATTTGGCAGGGGGTTAGGCCACCATGCCAAGGATAGGGCTGCCATGAAGGCTAACACCCAGCAGAGGCTGCTGACAGCTGTCAGTGCCCAGAACCACACCTTTAGCTCCTGTCTGGCAAGTGAAGGGGCTATCTTACAGGTCTCTTTGGGTCCTGGCTGTCTGCCTGTTGCTTTAGGGTGGGGGTCACTAAACTTTGTAGTGAGCACCCTTCCTCCACCCTTTGTTCTGCCAGCTGAGGAGCCACCAACTCAGGCTGGACAGTTGCCTGACTAGTCAGGTCTTCTTGTTGGCTAGGGGGCTTTACCAGGGCCACTTCTGGAGTTTTCCCTCACTGGGATAGAATCTCCCTGGCCCTCTGGGACTGTGGCTAACAGTTGCCCACCTTTCCTACCCTGTTCCTTTTACTCTTTTGGGGCTCAGCTGCACTGACTGCAGGTTGAGCCCCCCAGGTTTCTTGGGTGAGGCCTGGCATTGGGCCAGTGCCTCTCTTTGGCTCAGGTCCACCTCTAAGTGGTCATTCCCCAGGAGACAATCAAGGGGGAGGTCTTTACTGACTACCACCTTTCTCCATCTAAGGGACCCAGCTATGACTAGGGGCACTACAGCCACAGGCCTAACAGTGACTCCCCTGGGACAGCCCTTACTCTCCTTGATTCCCCTGGGACATACTGGTGTGGGAGTACCAACCTGTCATGCACCACAGTGTGACTGGCACAGGTATCTCTCAGGGCAGTGGCTGGGATTCCATTCACCAGTAGGCGGTGGAAGTGTCTACTCCCCTCTGGGATCTCCAGCTTACCTCTTGGGCCCATTTTCCAGTTGAAAGCTAGGAGGACTTCCTCATCTGAGGACCCTTCCTCCAGAGCTACACTGGCAACTCCTGGGGCTACACTAGTCACCCCTGGGGCTGTACTAGGGATCTTGTTTTTAGGACAGCTAGGGTCCTTGGTGTGGTGTCCTGACTTCTGACAGTTGTGACACCATATTCTGTTGGGATCCCAATTCTTACCTTGGTACCCTGGTTTAGTTTGTGAGGTGTCTTTGGGCCCACCCTCCTGGACAGGTTTTTGGGGGCTGCCTGGGACTCCTTACTTTTATCCTTAAGGGGTTCACTATCTTTCTTCTGGGGAGGCTTTGTGACCCCTTTCTTTTGGTCACCCCCAGTGGATGTCCTAGTTACCCTTGTTCTGACCCAGTGGTCTGCCTTCTTTCCCAATTCTTGGGGAGAAATTAGACCTAGGTCTACCAAATGCTGATGCAACTTTTCGTTTGTGCAATTACTTAGTATGTGTTCCTTCATAAACAAATTGTAAAGTCCAGGAAAATCCTGCACATTATGTCCAGCTAACCAACCATCCAGTGTCTTTACTGAGTAGTCTACGAAGTCAATCCAGGACTGGGTCTGGGTTTTGTGAGCCCCCTGAATCTAATTCTATACTCCTCAGTAGTGAGCCCAAATCCCTCAATCAGAGTATTCTTCATGAGGTCATAGGACCCTGCATCTGGCCCAGAGAGGGTCAGAAGCCTGTCTCTGCAGTTACCAGAGAACAGTTCCCACAGGAGTGCCCCCAGAGAGGTTTCTTTACTTTTCTTATTTCACAAGCCCTCTCAAAGGCTGTGAACCATTTGGTGATGTCATCACCTTCCTCAAATTTAGGGACAATCCCTTTGGGGATTTTAGGATCAGAAGTTTCCTCCCTATCCTTAGTTTTAGTATTGTTGCCACCATTGATGGGTGCTAAACCCATCTCCTGTCTTTCCTTCTCTAGAGCCAGGAGTCTGGTCTCTAGGTCCAGTCTTTTGGCCAACCTTGCTAAAAGGTGGTCCTCCTCACTAAGGCTATCCTCAGTGTCCTCTCTGGGACCTGAACCACCTAGGTGGCCCCTAGGTCCCCAGAGGTTTACTCTTGGAAATAAGGGTGCAGTGACCCTGTCTTCCCTAGGAAGTGGTGGAGGTGGGTTACCATCCCCATCCTCCTCACTCCTTTCCTCCTCTGCGTGGTCATCACCATGCTCAGAGGGGTGGGCCTTAGCATACTCAGCCAGGAGCTCCTGGAGCCCTTGTTTGGTTGGATGCTGGCCCATTGGTATATTTTTAAGTTTACCTAAGGACCTTATCTCTTTGAAAGACAAATGAAGATAAGGGGTGAGGTCGAGCTCCTCAACCATGTCCTGTATGTCATTATTATTTTCACTAATAGCTGGGTTGTTTTCTTGAGACATTCTAACAAAAAGTTCTAACCCCTCTACCCTTGACTATAGTGACTTTTTATTTTCTACAATTTTAAAGGGACTTAAGCAAGGCTCTAACAAGACTTTTAGTAATTTGGTAAAAATGCCAATTTGAAAAATCAGAATTCTAAAGGCAATTTAAGAGTTCTGTCGTGTGATCAGATGGTAACCAAGTAGTCCAACAATGCAAGTTTGTATCCCACCGCTGATCCACCAATGTAAGAAAGTGGCTCTGTATATACTGCACCAAGGTAAGGTTCAGTGTGCACAGAGTCCACAGTCCCCAGAGGTTTGGCAGAGGCTAAAGTTAGATATAACCTTACTCTCTAAAGTGGTAGCTTGGTCGAGCAGTAAGGCAGTATCAGAGGACAGTGTAAAGCATTTGTTGTACACACTCAGTCAGCAAATGAAGCCACACACTCAAGAACTGAACTCTAGGCCAATGGTTTGTATATAAAAATATAGTTGTTTTATTTTAGAACCAACAATGGGTGTCAAAATATACTTTCTCAGAATGAGATGCTTTAGTTAACTACTGTTCAATTGGCAATAGACTTTTGAATGCAATAGTTACAGTTGTTGCAATATGCAACACAATTTTAAACACAATTATACATTGAGCTCAATGGAAATTTCTGGTTAAATGCAATAGATTACTTTTGGATTACTTTTCTAACCACGGGACTGGATCTTGGATTCAGTCCTGGGACACTTCCTGTAAACAGGTGAGAAAAAGCGTTTTGGTTATGGTAGTGATTTTTGAGGAATATTACTGTATTTCAAAAGTTGACACTTAGAAACTTTTCTGGGTAAAATTACCAATGTTATCCTAGGGAAGGAAATACAGTTTGCAAGCAAAGTATGTTTACGTTACTTTTGTAATCCAGTGCTGGACTCCTAGGTTCAGCACTGGGACATTTACTTAAAACAGGTAAGTAATTACGTTTTTGTAGTTTGTACGATTTTTAAAGAATATTTGTATGATTCAGAAATCGACACTTAGAAACTTTTTCAACAAAAAGCAGGCAATGATATCCTATGAGAGGAATTTCCAGTTACTGGTAAGTACGGTAAAAATTACTTTTCATGGTCGGTACTGGACTAAAAGATGCAGTACTGAGGTCTCTCCTGATAGTAGGTGAGTAATTCGGAATTCGTTACTGTTGTGATTTTTTAGCAATATTTTGGTATTTCAAAAGTGGACACTTAGAAGAAATTTCACAGAAAACCAGTCAATGGATCCCTATGTAAGAAAATTCAATTCGCCGGTAAGTTACTTTTAACGTTACTTTTGTAATCCAGTGCTGGACTCCTAGGTTCAGCCCTGGGACATTTACTTAAAACAGGTAAGTAATTACGTTTTGGTAGTCTGTACGATTTTTAAAGAATATTCTTGTTTTCAAAAGTCGACACTTAGAAACTTTTTGGAAGAAAAAGTGTCCATGTTATCCTATGAGGAAAAATGAGTTATCGGTCTCGAGGTAAGTAATCGGTCTTTTGAGTTAGGGTTCTGGGGTTAGACTCAGGGGTCTCCCAGGGTCAGTGATGCACTGTTGTTGCACCCTCAGCGGCACTAGGGCGGCCGGGTGCAGAGTGTTGAGGCCCAATGTTATCCTATGGAGGATAGGGGGACTCCGGTTGGTGGCGGCTGGCAAGCAGGCCACGGGGTTGTGGGAGCAAAGCTCCTAGGGTTAAGCTCAGGGCACGTTGGGGACCAAGTTAGCACCAAAGAGGCACCCTCAGCGGCACTAGGGCGGCCGGGTGCAGAGTGCTGTTTTGAGGTCGGGTGCCCTGTTGATTTCAATGGAAATTTTCGGTTTTGGTTTTCAGCTGCAGGCTCGGTCCAGGAAGACTTCCAGGAGGAACCAACAGCTGGGCAGGTAAGTTGGAGGGCTCGGGGACGTAGGTGCACCTCGGGTTCCTTTCTCCAGGGCGCAGGGCGTCTGGATGCAGGGGTGTCTTTTGAGGTCGGATTTCACCTTACCGGGCCACTCGCGGTTGGGGGTTCTCCGTGCAGAGGCTGCAGGCGACGTCGGGGAGTCCTGGAGGGGTCAACCCACGGTGGACTCGGACTCTGGAGAGCTGGGGGACCTCGCTGGGACCGGTGGGCCACTTGAACTCGGGCTGTAGGCGACGGGTGCAGTGGTGGTTCCAGGCGTCGGGTTTCTTTCTCCTCAGCAGGCTCGGAGTCTTTGTTTGGTGTTTCTTTTGAACAGAGCTGCTGTTCACAGGAGATCCGGTCTTTGTTGAAGGCAGTCAGTCCTCCCTGGGGTTCTGGAGGTCGCTGGCTGCAGGACAAGACTATTTTTGGCGCAGGATCTCTGGAAACTGCAGACGGGCCGGTAGGGCTGGGGCCAAGTCAGTTGTTCTCTGCAGTCTCCTCTGCTGGGCGTCTTCTTTCGTCCTTTTTCTTCTTAGGTTGCGGGAATCTAAGGAAGGAAGGTTCAGGGTGCCCCTAAATACTAGATTTAGGGGCGTTACAGGTAGGTAAAGGGCAGGGACCAATGGGTCCCTGCCCTGGGGTGGGTACACCCCTATCCTGCCACTCTCCTGTGGGAGGGGGCAGGAGCCTAGTCCTGATTGGGCAGGGCTCCCCATCTTCAAGATGGCGAGAGCCCGGAGATGTGCTTCACCTCGCCTCCCCACCTGAGGGGTGGGGTTGGCAGAGGGTGGCACACCCCCTTTCCTCCCTTGGTGTTTCCTCCAGTCTTCCCACCAGGATGGGGGAGGAACCGGTGGGGACCAGTTGCTGAGTACAGCAAGTGGTCTGGGAAGCTCACAAAGGCGGAATGCCTTTGAAGCTTCCCCTGCCCATCCTGGGGAGGGGGCCTAGCACCTCACCCAGGACGTGCATTGTTGCAGGCCCGGGAGAGCGGATGGCTCTCTACCCAGGGGTCCAGCAACATGTCTGCTGTGTGGCAGCCTAGGCAGCCCCTCAGACAAGACGTGGATTGTAGGTTAGGTTCAGGGGGTAACTCTAAGTTGCCCTCTGACGTGCATTTTACAGTAAATCCCACACTGGCATCAGTGTGGGTTTACTGTGCTGAGGAGTTTGATACCAAACTTCTCAGTCTTCAGTGCAGCCATCATGGTGCTGTGGAGTACGTGCTGACGACCTCCCAGCACCATATACTCGGAATGGCAGCCCTGCACTTACAGTGCCCAGGAATGGGCCTGGGTACTGTAGGGGCACAGGGCTCATGCACCTGTGCCCTCACCACTGGCATAGGGCACCCAGCTAGAGGGGTGACTGAGGTATGCCAGGGCAGTGTGTTTAGGGGCATGGCACACAGGGATGTGTGCCATGTCGACTCTCTGTTTTGTTCTGCACCAAGACACTCAGCCTGCAAGGGCAGTGTGTGTGTGTCAGGGTACAGGGCCTCTAAGGGTGGCACAATAAGTGCTGCAGCCCTTAGGGGTCTTCTCTGGTCACAGTGCCCTGGGTACCTAGGGTACCATTTACCAGGGGCTTACCTGTGGCCAGAGATGCCAATTGGGTTTAGGCTGAGTACAGTTTTTAGGGAAGGAACACAGGCCCTGGGTACCTGATTGGCAGGGATCCAGGGCACACCAAGGAAAAGTGCATCAGTTATCAGGCAAAAAGTGGGGGTTACTGCAACAGAAACCCACTTTCCTACACAAGCCCCCCCAGCCCAAAGGCCAGGAGACTCAGCCAACGCTGGGAGAGCCTGTCTAGTCTTTCAGGCGAGGAAGAGTTGGGGAAGTGGTTTGAAAGTTGCAGGGCCTACTCCGCCTTATATCCTTCTGTCCAGGTCAGTCCCTTTGGGGAGCTGGCCTACCTCATCAGTTTCAGGACCTAATTCCCAAAGCTCCTCTCCTTGCTCTTTAGTGTCTTCACCCCATCTTTTAAGTTTGGGTTCAGAGGTGCCCACCTCTGCAAAGTCTAACTTAGCCAGGGCAAAGCCCAGCTTACCCACAGAGGTCACCCACAGTTTGAGCAACCCCACCATGACCAATAGGGTCAGGGGGCCTAGCTTGTTATTTGGCAGGGGGTTAGGCCACCATGCCAAGGATAGGGCTGCCATGAAGGCTAACACCCAGCAGAGGCTGCTGACAGCTGTCAGTGCCCAGAACCACACCTTTAGCTCCTGTCTGGCAAGTGAAGGGGCTATCTTACAGGTCTCTTTGGGTCCTGGCTGTCTGCCTGTTGCTTTAGGGTGGGGGTCACTAAACTTTGTAGTGAGCACCCTTCCTCCACCCTTTGTTCTGCCAGCTGAGGAGCCACCAACTCAGGCTGGACAGTTGCCTGACTAGTCAGGTCTTCTTGTTGGCTAGGGGGCTTTACCAGGGCCACTTCTGGAGTTTTCCCTCACTGGGATAGAATCTCCCTGGCCCTCTGGGACTGTGGCTAACAGTTGCCCACCTTTCCTACCCTGTTCCTTTTTACTCTTTTGGGGCTCAGCTGCACTGACTGCAGGTTGAGCCCCCCAGGTTTCTTGGGTGAGGCCTGGCATTGGGCCAGTGCCTCTCTTTGGCTCAGGTCCACCTCTAAGTGGTCATTCCCCAGGAGACAATCAAGGGGGAGGTCTTTACTGACTACCACCTTTCTCCATCTAAGGGACCCAGCTATGACTAGGGGCACTACAGCCACAGGCCTAACAGTGACTCCCCTGGGACAGCCCTTACTCTCCTTGATTCCCCTGGGACATACTGGTGTGGGAGTACCAACCTGTCATGCACCACAGTGTGACTGGCACAGGTATCTCTCAGGGCAGTGGCTGGGATTCCATTCACCAGTAGGCGGTGGAAGTGTCTACTCCCCTCTGGGATCTCCAGCTTACCTCTTGGGCCCATTTTCCAGTTGAAAGCTAGGAGGACTTCCTCATCTGAGGACCCTTCCTCCAGAGCTACACTGGCAACTCCTGGGGCTACACTAGTCACCCCTGGGGCTGTACTAGGGATCTTGTTTTTAGGACAGCTAGGGTCCTTGGTGTGGTGTCCTGACTTCTGACAGTTGTGACACCATATTCTGTTGGGATCCCAATTCTTACCTTGGTACCCTGGTTTAGTTTGTGAGGTGTCTTTGGGCCCACCCTCCTGGACAGGTTTTTGGGGGCTGCCTGGGACTCCTTACTTTTATCCTTAAGGGGTTCACTATCTTTCTTCTGGGGAGGCTTTGTGACCCCTTTCTTTTGGTCACCCCCAGTGGATGTCCTAGTTACCCTTGTTCTGACCCAGTGGTCTGCCTTCTTTCCCAATTCTTGGGGAGAAATTAGACCTAGGTCTACCAAATGCTGATGCAACTTTTCGTTTGTGCAATTACTTAGTATGTGTTCCTTCATAAACAAATTGTAAAGTCCAGGAAAATCCTGCACATTATGTCCAGCTAACCAACCATCCAGTGTCTTTACTGAGTAGTCTACGAAGTCAATCCAGGACTGGGTCTGGGTTTTGTGAGCCCCCCTGAATCTAATTCTATACTCCTCAGTAGTGAGCCCAAATCCCTCAATCAGAGTATTCTTCATGAGGTCATAGGACCCTGCATCTGGCCCAGAGAGGGTCAGAAGCCTGTCTCTGCAGTTACCAGAGAACAGTTCCCACAGGAGTGCCCCCCAGAGAGGTTTCTTTACTTTTCTTATTTCACAAGCCCTCTCAAAGGCTGTGAACCATTTGGTGATGTCATCACCTTCCTCAAATTTAGGGACAATCCCTTTGGGGATTTTAGGATCAGAAGTTTCCTCCCTATCCTTAGTTTTAGTATTGTTGCCACCATTGATGGGTGCTAAACCCATCTCCTGTCTTTCCTTCTCTAGAGCCAGGAGTCTGGTCTCTAGGTCCAGTCTTTTGGCCAACCTTGCTAAAAGGTGGTCCTCCTCACTAAGGCTATCCTCAGTGTCCTCTCTGGGACCTGAACCACCTAGGTGGCCCCTAGGTCCCCAGAGGTTTACTCTTGGAAATAAGGGTGCAGTGACCCTGTCTTCCCTAGGAAGTGGTGGAGGTGGGTTACCATCCCCATCCTCCTCACTCCTTTCCTCCTCTGCGTGGTCATCACCATGCTCAGAGGGGTGGGCCTTAGCATACTCAGCCAGGAGCTCCTGGAGCCCTTGTTTGGTTGGATGCTGGCCCATTGGTATATTTTTAAGTTTACCTAAGGACCTTATCTCTTTGAAAGACAAATGAAGATAAGGGGTGAGGTCGAGCTCCTCAACCATGTCCTGTATGTCATTATTATTTTCACTAATAGCTGGGTTGTTTTCTTGAGACATTCTAACAAAAAGTTCTAACCCCTCTACCCTTGACTATAGTGACTTTTTATTTTCTACAATTTTAAAGGGACTTAAGCAAGGCTCTAACAAGACTTTTAGTAATTTGGTAAAAATGCCAATTTGAAAAAATCAGAATTCTAAAGGCAATTTAAGAGTTCTGTCGTGTGATCAGATGGTAACCAAGTAGTCCAACAATGCAAGTTTGTATCCCACCGCTGATCCACCAATGTAAGAAAGTGGCTCTGTATATACTGCACCAAGGTAAGGTTCAGTGTGCACAGAGTCCACAGTCCCCAGAGGTTTGGCAGAGGCTAAAGTTAGATATAACCTTACTCTCTAAAGTGGTAGCTTGGTCGAGCAGTAAGGCAGTATCAGAGGACAGTGTAAAGCATTTGTTGTACACACTCAGTCAGCAAATGAAGCCACACACTCAAGAACTGAACTCTAGGCCAATGGTTTGTATATAAAAATATAGTTGTTTTATTTTAGAACCAACAATGGGTGTCAAAATATACTTTCTCAGAATGAGATGCTTTAGTTAACTACTGTTCAATTGGCAATAGACTTTTGAATGCAATAGTTACAGTTGTTGCAATATGCAACACAATTTTAAACACAATTATACATTGAGCTCAATGGAAATTTCTGGTTAAATGCAATAGATTACTTTTTGGATTACTTTTCTAACCACGGGACTGGATCTTGGATTCAGTCCCGGGACACTTCCTGTAAACAGGTGAGAAAAAGCGTTTTGGTTATGGTAGTGATTTTTGAGGAATATTACTGTATTTCAAAAGTTGACACTTAGAAACTTTTCTGGGTAAAATTACCAATGTTATCCTAGGGAAGGAAATACAGTTTGCAAGCAAAGTATGTTTACGTTACTTTTGTAATCCAGTGCTGGACTCCTAGGTTCAGCACTGGGACATTTACTTAAAACAGGTAAGTAATTACGTTTTTGTAGTTTGTACGATTTTTAAAGAATATTTGTATGATTCAGAAATCGACACTTAGAAACTTTTTCAACAAAAAGCAGGCAATGATATCCTATGAGAGGAATTTCCAGTTACTGGTAAGTACGGTAAAAATTACTTTTCATGGTCGGTACTGGACTAAAAGATGCAGTACTGAGGTCTCTCCTGATAGTAGGTGAGTAATTCGGAATTCGTTACTGTTGTGATTTTTTAGCAATATTTTGGTATTTCAAAAGTGGACACTTAGAAGAAATTTCACAGAAAACCAGTCAATGGATCCCTATGTAAGAAAATTCAATTCGCCGGTAAGTTACTTTTAACGTTACTTTTGTAATCCAGTGCTGGACTCCTAGGTTCAGCCCTGGGACATTTACTTAAAACAGGTAAGTAATTACGTTTTGGTAGTCTGTACGATTTTTAAAGAATATTCTTGTTTTCAAAAGTCGACACTTAGAAACTTTTTGGAAGAAAAAGTGTCCATGTTATCCTATGAGGAAAAATGAGTTATCGGTCTCGAGGTAAGTAATCGGTCTTTTGAGTTAGGGTTCTGGGGTTAGACTCAGGGGTCTCCCAGGGTCAGTGATGCACTGTTGTTGCACCCTCAGCGGCACTAGGGCGGCCGGGTGCAGAGTGTTGAGGCCCAATGTTATCCTATGGAGGATAGGGGGACTCCGGTTGGTGGCGGCTGGCAAGCAGGCCACGGGGTTGTGGGAGCAAAGCTCCTAGGGTTAAGCTCAGGGCACGTTGGGGACCAAGTTAGCACCAAAGAGGCACCCTCAGCGGCACTAGGGCGGCCGGGTGCAGAGTGCTGTTTTGAGGTCGGGTGCCCTGTTGATTTCAATGGAAATTTTCGGTTTTGGTTTTCAGCTGCAGGCTCGGTCCAGGAAGACTTCCAGGAGGAACCAACAGCTGGGCAGGTAAGTTGGAGGGCTCGGGGACGTAGGTGCACCTCGGGTTCCTTTCTCCAGGGCGCAGGGCGTCTGGATGCAGGGGTGTCTTTTGAGGTCGGATTTCACCTTACCGGGCCACTCGCGGTTGGGGGTTCTCCGTGCAGAGGCTGCAGGCGACGTCGGGGAGTCCTGGAGGGGTCAACCCACGGTGGACTCGGACTCTGGAGAGCTGGGGGACCTCGCTGGGACCGGTGGGCCACTTGAACTCGGGCTGTAGGCGACGGGTGCAGTGGTGGTTCCAGGCGTCGGGTTTCTTTCTCCTCAGCAGGCTCGGAGTCTTTGTTTGGTGTTTCTTTTGAACAGAGCTGCTGTTCACAGGAGATCCGGTCTTTGTTGAAGGCAGTCAGTCCTCCCTGGGGTTCTGGAGGTCGCTGGCTGCAGGACAAGACTATTTTTGGCGCAGGATCTCTGGAAACTGCAGACGGGCCGGTAGGGCTGGGGCCAAGTCAGTTGTTCTCTGCAGTCTCCTCTGCTGGGCGTCTTCTTTCGTCCTTTTTCTTCTTAGGTTGCGGGAATCTAAGGAAGGAAGGTTCAGGGTGCCCCTAAATACTAGATTTAGGGCGTTACAGGTAGGTAAAGGGCAGGGACCAATGGGTCCCTGCCCTGGGGTGGGTACACCCCCTATCCTGCCACTCTCCTGTGGGAGGGGGCAGGAGCCTAGTCCTGATTGGGCAGGGCTCCCCATCTTCAAGATGGCGAGAGCCCGGAGATGTGCTTCACCTCGCCTCCCCCACCTGAGGGGTGGGGTTGGCAGAGGGTGGCACACCCCCTTTCCTCCCTTGGTGTTTCCCTCCAGTCTTCCCACCAGGATGGGGGAGGAACCGGTGGGGACCAGTTGCTGAGTACAGCAAGTGGTCTGGGGAAGCTCACAAAGGCGGAATGCCTTTGAAGCTTCCCCTGCCCATCCTGGGGAGGGGCCTAGCACCTCACCCAGGACGTGCATTGTTGCAGGCCCGGGAGAGCGGATGGCTCTCTACCCAGGGGTCCAGCAACATGTCTGCTGTGTGGCAGCCTAGGCAGCCCCTCAGACAAGACGTGGATTGTAGGTTAGGTTCAGGGGGTAACTCTAAGTTGCCCTCTGACGTGCATTTTACAGTAAATCCCACACTGGCATCAGTGTGGGTTTACTGTGCTGAGGAGTTTGATACCAAACTTCTCAGTCTTCAGTGCAGCCATCATGGTGCTGTGGAGTACGTGCTGACGACCTCCCAGCACCATATACTCGGAATGGCAGCCCTGCACTTACAGTGCCCAGGAATGGGCCTGGGTACTGTAGGGGCACAGGGCTCATGCACCTGTGCCCTCACCACTGGCATAGGGCACCCAGCTAGAGGGGTGACTGAGGTATGCCAGGGCAGTGTGTTTATGGGCATGGCACACAGGGATGTGTGCCATGTCGACTCTCTGTTTTGTTCTGCACCAAGACACTCAGCCTGCAAGGGCAGTGTGTGTGTGTCAGGGTACAGGGCCTCTAAGGGTGGCACAATAAGTGCTGCAGCCCTTAGGGTCTTCTCTGGTCACAGTGCCCTGGGTACCTAGGGTACCATTTACCAGGGGCTTACCTGTGGCCAGAGATGCCAATTGGGTTTAGGCTGAGTACAGTTTTTAGGGAAGGAACACAGGCCCTGGGTACCTGATTGGCAGGGATCCAGGGCACACCAAGGAAAAGTGCATCAGTTATCAGGCAAAAAGTGGGGGGGTTACTGCAACAGAAACCCACTTTCCTACACTGCCCGCGACGTCATCCCGGCGATCACGACGCCGACGACGGACGCGGAACGCACGACGCCGCCTACCGACGCGCAAGGGTACTGCTACGCAAAAACTTTCCGGATCCAGCCTGACGCCTGGGGATATTTTAAGGTAAGGAATCTGTCACTAACGTGTCTCTTTCAGATACTAACGTGTCTCTTTCAGATTTAGAATATCCCCAGGCGTCAGACTGGATCCAGAGAATCTTCACCAGCACCTCTGTGCGCCAGGGGCCGTGTTGCATGGCTCCGTCCTGACGTCGTCCACGGATATGTTGTCAATGGAGCCATATAAGTCCCTCCCGGCGCGCTGACGTCAGTTTTCTACTGTGAAGCTTTTCCGCGCCACAACGCGGGGCCACTAACAAAACCGTGAGAGTGTGGGAACAGTGTGCTAAAAAAGATCAAAAATCTTTGAAACAACAATGACAAGAAATCATAGAATGATGAGAAAAATCACAATGTATATCAATGAAAGAGTACTTTATACTGTAAGGGACTGAAGGGGGGAGAGCAGAGCACTCACCCCTAGAAACAGTGTCGCAGAAGCGAAGAGCCATGTCCTACTATGAGGCAAAACGGCATTGGAGATGAATGACACAGTAAACGATAGGCAGCCTGCAATCACAGAATGTAACTGTAACGGGCAACAGAACTGGAACAACATGACTCATGGTAATAGACCACATTTCTGCAACAACTGAGAATGTACAATCATACACCCCATAAATGACCTATTGACTGTAGCACAGTCAAATAGACCCTAAAGTAATTGACCGCAACACAGTCAAGGAGACCCCAAGTAATGGGTAAAAAATAGAAGAGGGTGGAAGGGAAGGTATAAGAACATGATCAAGCCCCACACGAAGAGCCAGGGTGGAGGAGCGTGGAAGGACATTGAACCCACCACCCAATGACGAGAATGGGTGGAGAAGCAACAGGTAAAACAGCATGAGACATCCTACCCTGGAGGGAGGTGAAGCATACCATCCTGCAGGAAGACAAAGGCCACCTGTAAGGAGGCCAGTGGGTAGAACCCACCCTGAAAAAAGCCCTCGCAGAGCGGAGAGGATGGGTTGGCGTTAAGGAATCTGCAGCTAGACTGTGTCTCTACCAGATACATCGTTACAGAAGGTAAGTAACTCGTTCATCTGATAGAGACATCTAGCCGCAGATTCCTTAACTTAGAATAGATACCAAAGCTATACCCCATTGGAGGAGGGTCTGCCACTGAAAACCACCAAGTTCCAAAGAGAACTCATCCGTCAATAACACTGACCAAAACACAGCAATGCCAGCGTGGCTGACACCAGACCCATTAAGCTCTGTAAGGGAGCATTAACAAGGGGAAGCCAAGGCACCACAATCCGTCAGAGAACGGTACGAGACCTCTCTTGTCCAGACAGGGATGAAAGGGAAGCACATATGTTATGTTAATTGAATTTGTAGGGCGCACAGCTACCCCGAGGGGTTTCCCGGCGCCAGCCTGACAAAGGAAGGAAAAGGAAAAGAACTACAAATTAAATAACCAAGTTTTCAGCTGTTTGCGAAAATTGACAAAAACCGTTTTTTTCGTAAAGAAGTGGGAAGGGAATTCCACAGGGAGGGTCCCAAATAGGCAAAAGAGCGACCGCGCACACGCCTCAATCTGATTCTGGGAACAGTAAATTTAAACTGAGTAGTGGAGCGAAGGGTACGTGAGGGTAAATAAGGTTGGTTCAGCCCCTCAGTACCTTCAGTCTTTGGACTGAAGGTACTGAGGGGCTGAACCAGTTTTAATTTTGAACATATAGCTCAAGGCTTTGAATTTAATGCAATTCTCCACCTTAAGCCAGTGAAGGCTACGGAGAAAGCCAGAAGTAGAAGCAGTCCTAGGGGCCTGGCAGAGCAATCTGGCCGCTGCATTTTGCACAATCTGCATTCTTTGTATAACTTCCTTATTGCAGCCCAGATATAGGACATTGCTGTAGTCAAGTCTAGATGTTATAAGAGCCTGAACCACAGTTTTCTGAGTGGAAAGGGGCAACATCCAAAGAATCTTCTTCAACCATTTAAGAATGGTAAAACAAAGAGGCCACCTTCACTACTTGTTGTCTCAGATAACTGTACATCAATAATCACCCCAAGATTGCGTACTTGATGAACAGGCTGGGGTAAGGCACCCATCTCCAGGGGCCAATACTGAGGACCCCAGAGATCCTGTTTTTTTCCCTAGGATCAGATCTTCCGTTTTTTCTCCGTTTAGCTTGAGTAGATTGTCCTGCATCCAAGACGCAATCTTCCTCAAACCGTACAGGAGAATAGAAGAATCAGATTCCATAGCTGTTGAAAGGGAAAAAATTAGCTGCGCATCATCGGCATACGAAAAAATGGCCAGCCTTGCCTCTTCGGCAATAACTGCCAGCGGGCGAACATAGATATTAAACAGGAGAGGGCTCAAAATAGAGCCCTGGGGCACTCCATATGGGGAATGATGTGTTTTAGAGCAAGCCATGGTGGAGAAGACCTGAAAGCTACGGTTATTAAGAAAAGAGGCCATCCACTGGAGAGCAAGGCCCTCAATACCCAGGGATTGCATAGCTGTCATTAACACGGTGTGAGACACAGTGTCAAATACCGCACTCAGATCGAGAAGAATGAGGGCCAACGTGTCACCAATGTCCAGACGGTGTCGCAACAGTTCTGTGACACCTAACAGAGTAGTTTCAGTGGAAAATCCTGCTCTAAAGCCGGATTGTGAAGGATGTAAAAAATTCTGAGCCTCAACAAAAGACATAACCAGAATGGCCAGTGCAGCATGGAAGAAAGACCTCAAACGTCTGCAAGAAGTTAAACTGAGCACAAGCCCCATGGATCTGCAAGAGACAAGGTCCCAGAAAGGAACAAAACAGTATGACAGTCAGGGCATACAAACGGAGCATGCACAACAGTGGATGTCAAAAAGGACATGTGGAGGGACAGGTGTCACCATGCAGCTATACAGAACCATGACTACCAGGAGATACATGTATGTGGATGACAGGGATACACATAAGCAGACAGTGTGGACCGTGAGAACTACACCACACATTTGCAAAATCCCACTGAAATGTAGCATCAACAGCACATATGCGTCGGCAGAAAGAGGCGGGCACACCACCAGGTAGTCAACCGGCCAGCCGTACCCGGAGGTACAACGGTTAATGGATACTGGCCAGGTCGGGCACACACATAAGGCTCGCTCCCTGGAGGGAGAGAGAGTGAGAAAGACGGGATCTGGGACAAAAACCCCAGATACCAGAGCAAGGAAAAACCTAGCATGCCTGCCTTCTCGCTGTGTGGATATCCCATGACATATATACATATAGACATATACGTATATATGAAAATATAGTTATTGAAAGACAAGGGGAACTCGAAGAGCACGCCCTACATAATATAGGAGGCCGCACAATAGGTACTAACGGCACCGATGCGAACCAGAACAGGATATAACACATGTCAAGACACTTAAAAGGCAACATCATCAGCCCCGTCGGGGAAGGAACCCTGGTCTCCCGCGTGACAGGTGGAGAGATTGACCACAACACTAACTACAAAAAGAGTAGTAGTACACATACATAGAAGTCAGAAAAATGCACATATAGTTATATATATATACAGATACTGCAGAAATGGCAATGAGTATCCTGAAGAAGAATACTCCCACTGATAACATCAGCCGGAGCCAGGAACAGGAGTACCTGAGCCCCCGCGCGGCAAGGAGCACAGGGACTAGAGCCCCTGCCTGGGAAGTGCATAGGGAAAAAAGGGCACAAGGCAACGTGCAGCAGTGACGTGTCTGGCATGGACCCTACTGCCCATAAGTGAAAACCAGACAGGGTCTGAGCAGCGAAAGAAGACCCAAGCACGTCCCAAAACCAGAGAATGAAGAGTAGACAATACCACAAGAAGAGAACGCAGCCAAGACAGTAGCACAAGGCGTACCGCAGGCACCCAGTGACTGTGATCAAACCCAGTGCGTACTCCCATATTTTGTCTGTATAGAACACAGAAAGAAACTGCTCCGGAGCGGAACAGGACAACATGCCCACAAGGGACACTTGTGTATGTCTAAGACCGCCAACATAGGCAAAAAGAGCACAGCGAAAAGGTGAAGAACACGCCAGGGTGAGCCAGAAAACCAAAAACACTCTGGAGCAGTCTGCCTCCATAGAGGTAGAAGAGTGCTACGGACCAACCGTAGACCACAACTCATAAGCTCCAGGAGAGAGCCACGCCAATCTTGTGGGTCTCACCAGAGGGTACGTCCTACAACAGTAGGAAGAGCGACAAAGGGAGGAGCCTACAGTATGAACTATAGGGCAATACCCCAGAGGGACAGAAAAAAACAACCTAAGAAGACTGCGCGGGAGCCTTCGAAGCTTCCTGGGCAAGGAAGAGCGGCTATACGAATATCCCACATAGGGTATGTCTTATCCCCGTAAAAAGCCAGGGACACCTCTTGAGACTAGCTCGTAGACAGAGGACTCAAAAAGATCAGACTGGATCCGGAACTTTTTCAGCAGTACCTCTGTGCAGCAGGGGGATGGCGTTGTACGGCTCTGTGATGTCTACTCCAGTTGTGACGTCACCGGAGCCACACAAGTCCCCTCCGGTGCGCGGACGTCAGTTTCTTGTTTTGCGGGCCTAACTCTGTTCTGGAGAAGTGTATCTCTGGCCGTTTATCGGCCTGCTGTGACGATTTTTCGTCTGAAACAGTGTGCCAGCTCTCTATGCTTTCTGGGTTTAAATCCTGTGGATCTTGTGCTTGAAAGATATAGGGTACGGATCCTCATTCCATATGCATGTGGTGCACGGACGAGCACCACGACGCCAAAGAGTGCAAAACCTGCGCCTTCGGCTGAAACCAAAGGGATCGCGAGAGCGACAAATGATGCTCCTGACGGCGCAATTGTCGAGGACTTCCAGTTATCTTATCCTTCGATGGACCGTGGTTCGACAACGGAGCTGCTCCAGAGGCCGTTCTCGTGGGCGTCTCTCTCCATCCAGTGAACGGCAGAAGTGGTCCAAGTCCCAGTCCACATCCCACGGTAAGCGTAGTCATAAGCGATCGAAGTCGGGGCCTTCCGGGGCTTCTTTGTCTTGTGGTTTCAAGTGGATCCTCACCTTGTGCTGAGGACTCCGTGCAAGAGTCGCTTCCGTGCTTCCCCACCTTTCCTGGGGCCAGGGCAACTCGGGCCCAGATGAAAGAGTATTATGATGCTCTTCATATCATATTTGGGTCTCCACCTTCCCCTGGAGCGCCCCCGGGCACAAAGTAGGCGATGGGTGCAATGACTGCGTCCTCGCCGACTGGCTCATCCTCAACTGCAGTTAGGTCTTTAGACTCAGTGACGCCAGTGCACAGCCCTTCGGGGTTCACACCTGGGGCGCCGACTGACTCTGGAGCGACCTCGGTTGTTCCTCCAAGATATGTTTCGTTGGCGCCGGAAGGTTCTGAACCGGAGTAGCTGCATGAACCCGCTGAGAGTCTTGAGGCATCGATATCCCCTGGACTC
Organism: Calotriton arnoldi; assembly: GCA_963921515.1. Classification (NCBI taxonomy): domain Eukaryota; kingdom Metazoa; phylum Chordata; class Amphibia; order Caudata; family Salamandridae; genus Calotriton; species Calotriton arnoldi. The sequence continues at coordinate 1,169,641 of CAWUFW010005835.1, read as the reverse complement.
ATTTGTCAGCGTCACCCGATGCCTTTCCACTTTCTCATCCCGAGGTTGATACGGCCCTGTGTCGATTGATGTCGTTTACGGAGCCGATAATTCATGGGTCTATGGGAGCTTCACAAAGTTTGTGGACAGAAATGAAGGGGTTCTTTTTGTGCATCCAGTGCCTACAGATCCTTCTATGATGGATAGCTGGACTTCTGAGTTAGCCAAAACAAGCGGGTTAGAATCCTCTCCAACTTCTGGCCTTCTATCTCCTCCTGGCCTTGCCTCGGAAGCCAATATTTCCTTGACAGATATGTTAAAAAGGGTGGCTGATGTTCTACATTTGACTCTGCCTTTGGTGGAGAAATCTACAGACCCACTCATTGAGGTTCTTCATTCGGGTCAGTCAGGGACTGAGCCAGTAGTACCCTTTTGTGAGGCATTCTATGATATTTTACTGGCGGCATGGGCTAGACCCTATACTAGTGCGCCTGTGGACCGTACTATTGCCTACAAGCACCAACCAGCCTCCGATAATCCTGTTTGCCTTCTTAGTCAACCGACACCACAGTTGTGTGGTTCAGATCACTAGAGCTTCCCACCATGTGGATAGTCTCCCTCATACTCCGATTGACAAAGATTCCCGAAAGCAAGACTCTTGTGGAAAATGTACGTTCTCTTCCACCAGTGCGGCTAGGTTAATCATTAGGTGTGGAATGGACACCACTTCTTCAATTGGTCGAGCCATGGCGTCTTCTGTGGTGTTATGCCAGCGAGCTTGGCTTCAGTCTGCTGGATTTTCAGAGGCAGTCCATTCAGCTTTAATTGATATGCCATTTGATGGTGTTCACTTGTTTGATGCCAATGTAGATGCCGCTTTGCGTAGGTTTAGGGACAGTCGGGATGGCTCAGACCCTTAGCCCTAGTCCCTTCTTTCAATTGTTGCTGTATTTTAAGAGAGATGTTCCTGTGCAGGTTTGTAATTTGTCTCAAAACTGCATTATAGTTTGCTTTTTTTTTTTGCAGTGTAACATCACCAGATGTGGTGTTCCTGCCTTTGCAGGCCTCATTTCTTATGGTATTTTTGCTGTTGATGACAGGTTGTTTTTCTTTGAGCCCCCAATGTTCTTTTACTCCCTGTAGGTAGGTTTCTTGGTTATCCCTGCTGAGGAGATACTCACTCAAGAGGTTTAGATCTATGGTTTCTTTCTGATGTGAAATCAATCACCTGTGTTACCTGCTTGTAGAAGCATTTCCAGTAGGCTCATTGCCTTTTCTTTTCACTAAGCGTGGGTCTGTTGGTACAGGACCTGACTTGGTACTTCCGTTTCTTGGTTCACGGTTTTCTTTTGATATCTTCTTGCCTTATTTCAGCAAGTTGTATCCCTTAGATGATGGTACACAGCTTTTGGTTCCCTTCTTTTGGAGTGTTTTTTCCTCTGCTTGTTTCAAGGGTGTATTCTTCAGCACTTCCATTTTATGGTATCAAGGCATTTTATTCCTGCAGGTTTACCATGCTACTCTGGTGGGATAAAGGGTGTATCCATCTAAGTGGATTATTGGTGTCTCTTACACTTAAGTTGTTTGTGTTTCATTTTGATGGTTTTCTTTTACAAGAAACATCTTTTCTAGTGTCCTTCCTGTGGGAGCACGTTACACTAATAACTCTTACGTTTAAATGGTTAGGTTGGGAAGTACTGCCAATTACCAGTTTTTGAGGTGGCAGGGTGTTTCCCCTTCCTTCTTTGAGTGATCCTCATTTGATTTACTGACAAGCTAAAGCCATGTAGTCGGCTGAAGAACTCTTTTTGGTCCCTCCATTCAGTGTTCTGTTATTTCCTGTTGTGGAGCTCCAACTCCTTTCTATTTGGGAGTGTGCATTTCTATTATGTACAGGCAGGTTTTCTGGTTGTACATTTTGGATGTAATTCTGCTCTTTGTAAGGGTACAGATTATGTAGCAATATGTTTTGCCTGTCTCTGGTTAGGAGACAGTGAGTGTTTTCTTCACTGGGGCCCGTATATTAATACACACATTTATTGGACAATGAATGTGCAGATTTGCATAGATATTTTGCATTTATCTGGATACACATTTATGGCAGATGTATATCGGTATAATTGTTACCTGTCTGTTGGGAGACAGTTGGTATTGGATTTTGGATAAGTTGTTTCTAGCTTGCAGCGTATTTATATATGCTGCTGTTCTTTTCCACCTCTGTGGGGTTACATGGTAGGTGAGCCTCGCAGTTCCCTATGGCAGTTCTTTTTATTCAGGGATAGGTCTTGATTTTAGCAGTCCTTGTTCTTAATGTTAGTCTCGTAAAGACTGCCATCTGCTGTGCTGAGGCCAACAGAGACCGGGCCAGGAGAAAGAACTTGCATTCCCAGGCCCCGCCGGTCTCCATCTACGCAACTTCCGCGCCGGGAGGAGCTTATTAGCATCGCGTGATCCCGTGGAGGGGGGCTTGTAAAGACTGCCATCTGCTGTGCTGAAGCCAACGGAGACCGGGCCTAACTCGCATTCCCAGGCTCCCCGGTCTCCATCTACGCAACTTCCGCGCCCGGAGGCGCTTATTAGCATCGCTGCGGTTCCGTGGAGGGGGGGCTTGTAAAGACTGCCATCTGCTGTCCTGAGGCCAACGGAGAACGGGCCAGGGGAAATAACTTGCATTCACAGGCTCCCCAGTCTCCATCTATGCAACTTCCGTGCCCGAAGGCGCTTATTAGCATGGCCGCGGTCCCAGACGCGCGCGAGGACGCGCCTGGGCCAAGGGCGGTCCCGTCCACGCCCGCCGGAGCCCGAAGGAGGCTGGCCCCCCCCAATCTAACGCCTGAGATCTGACGGCCATCAAGATGCAGGGAACCACTAGTGTGAGGATGAGATTGGGCCTACACCTTCACCTGTTTCATCTATAAAGGTACTATTTTATCCTCTGATGTCTTTTGTTGTTTGTCTGCCTGTTTCCGCTGGGTTGTGCTTTCCCCCTGCCCTTTAAAACGTTTTACTGGACCTTGCAATACTTTTTTGCAAAATGGGCAAACGCAAGGCAGGCAAAGCTGCCAAAAGTAAAACCCTGCCCAAAAAAACAAGGAAATAGGGTAAAGTTAGATCGGATGCGGTTCCATCAAACTTGCAATCTTTGGCCGATATCGACCACGAAATTGAGGAAGTGGAACAACTTCTGAGAACAAAGGGAAAGAAAAAAGTTATTTACCAAAAGTCCCAGCGATGTTTAAAAAAGTGAAAGCTTACAAACAATCAGATGCAACAACTGATCTCGGAGTGATAAGTACAGATCCCCATGAATCTTTGGAATCTCCGAGTCAATTGGTCCTTGATCGGGACAATTTGAACAGCACAGTGAAAGTGGACAAAACCTAGTGCCCCTTGTATCCTAAAATAAACAGTCACAAATGTGCCATGTCACAACTGTTTTGAACCTTTACAGCTGGATGATGAAATCACGGGTCCACAGGTCGCCTCTATGGAAACAAATCGAGTTTCACTGTCTAATAACACTGTTACTTTTACTAATCATGACGTGAATAGCTGCCTTGATATGTTGGATACTAAACTGGATCACCTAAAAAATGTAATTCTTTTGCTTTCGGCCCAAGTCACTAAATTATCAAATAGAACTTGTGATTATGACAGCAGGGAGGTTCATGAGTCTTTGACAACAGATCAGTCAAGCACGAATTGTAAACCCCCTTCTTCCAATATATCTAGTAATGTCTCACGACAGGCGAATTTCATGAACTACAACAGAACGCAACTTGGGAAAATGGCTGTTCCAGAAAAGATACTGAATAGTCCTCAATTTGCAGTCGACAAACATAGCTCTGAGACCACAAAATTACTCGGATTGCTTTAATAAGAAACTGACACCCTTCACTTACTCGAGGAAAGAGAGAAATCGTTATAGTGGCGGGTGTCCAGCCATAACTGTCAACTCTGGTTTGCTCACTCCCAATTTGCCAAGGAGATACTGTGGTAAAGATCACCCTATGTTGCCACAGGAACCCTTACTTACTCCTCTTTCCAACTCAATTTATATGACCCAGGTCCCGAAGCTGAAATCAGACTCTTATGAGGACTCTGAAGCCTTGATCAATAAAGTAACACTTGCTGAGGGCTGAACGAAAATGTCTCTCTGTGGTCAGATCTGACAATGTGCATGCTAAAAGATATTCTTCCAGTATAATGACTCATGACTACATACAAGTTGCTTTTAAGTCACATTATTTGGTGGAAAATCTTATAAACTTTGAATGGCGCACTTGCCATCTAAATGGGTTAAAACCGCTGGGAATAAGAATGAAGGCATCACCACCACCACCACCCACTGAGACCCTAAGAGACATTGTTGCTGGTCCAAACGAACCTGGAAGAAATTGACTGACTAATGTGTATTCCTAGAACGAACTACCATACACTTTCAAAATGTATGTTCGGCGAAATATCTGTAACCCCTAAAGTGTTGGTAACTGCTCATGTATTAGGGTGTATTGATGGTTCTGCTTTGACAGTTATTAACTCGAGTAAATCCTCAGTTTACTGTGTTGGGGGTGAAGTTACAGAGTCGCGGGACAGGGCTATGGTAGGTACAGCAGACACACTTCACCTAACAGGGAGTTGTGAGTCCACTGACACAGTGTCGGTACTGCCATTTTTGTGTAAACAAGATACCAACCAGATAACCAACAGATGTGAGCATGTTCCCCCCATTGGAATAAATTCCTCCGTGAATACATGCCAAGACGAGATACTAGATGTCCCATCAGGAAGTGGGTATAGTGAGCAGACCTACTCCCTACCTACCATAAGATTATCCTGGAACGTAGCCGGGTTGGGGTCTAAGTTGGTTGACATATATAGCATAACATGACATTCTGTCTATTACAAGAAACTTGGGCGACAGAGAAAGTATTTATTGATGGGTTTAGTTCCTATAGCGTAAACGCAAAACCTGAAGAACAATTCGGGAGAGCCGTAAGTGGCCTTATGATTTTAATCAAGAATGGATGTACTAGTAGATCCATGTTGATGGTTATTGATAGTCCGGATCTAATGGGGATTACTGTGACTTTGTCTGGATTTAGCCTATTTTTAATATTTATGTTAGGAATATAAGGGGATCTGACAAATCACTTACATTATCCCTTCTAGAAGAAGCTATGGATACCTTACGACCAAATACAAAGATTGTAGTAGCAAGGGGTTTTAACACCTCTTTTGAACCCTCTGTCTACTTAAAGCACAAGTTACTAACTTGTGTAACGATATATCTGTAAGAGACAGTAGTTAGTGACAGATTCCTTACCTTAGAATATCCCCAGGCGTCAGGCTGGATCCGGAAAGTTTTGCGTAGCAGTACCCTTGCGCGTCGGTAGGCGGCGTCGTGCGGCTCCGCGTCCGTCGTCGGCGTCGTGATCGCCGGGATGACGTCGCGGGCAGTACTTAGGCGCCGCCCCTGCGCGCTGACGTCAGTTCTGTACACGACTTTCCGCGCCAGGAACGCAGAGCCATGCAAGAAGCTGACACAGGTGTCTGAAAAATACTAGGGCCCTGAAAGGGATGTCCTTAACCCTAGAAATCAGTTCGCAGAACGGGGAGGATGGGTGGGCGGTAAGGAATCTGTCACTAACTACTGTCTCTTACAGATATATCGTTACACAAGTTAGTAACTTGTGCATCTGAAAGAGACACGTTAGTGACAGATTCCTTACCTTAGAATAGATACCCCAGCAATACCAACCCCGGTGGTGGGTCTGCGAACAAAGATCAGACAAGGAAGTCCTGGAGGACAGAACGGCCAAAGAAGCCGTCCCTCCGGACCTGACTGTCAAGGCAGTAATGCTTTGTAAACGTGTGCAGCGAGGCCCACGTAGCTGCCTGACAGATAACCGGCAGCGGAACACCGCGGCCCAAGGCCGTGGTAGCAGCCGTTGCCCTGGTGGAATGGGCACGCAGCCCAACAGGAGGCTCCTTCTTGGCCAAAGAATAGCAGGTCTTGATGCACAAGGTAACCCAGCGGGAGATGGTCCTCTTGTGCACCGCCCGACCTTTTTGGCGCCCACGTAGCCAACAAAGAGCTGGTCATCCACCCGGAAGTGTTTTGTGCGGTCGATATAGAAGGAGAGCGCACGTTTTGGGTCCAGACGGTGGAGCCTCTCTTCCTCTCTGGAAGGATGCGGAGGCGGAAAGAAGGTGGGCAAAGTGATGGTCTGCCCAATGTGGAAAGCAGTAACCACCTTTGGCAAGAAGGACGGACGCGTCCGAAGAACAACCTTGTCTGGATGAACAGACAGAAAGGGAGGTTTGCAAGATAGAGCCTGGAGCTCACTCACCCGCCGAGCGGAGGTGATGGCCACCAGAAAGGCTGTCTTCAGAGTCAGAAGACGAAGAGGACAGTTATGCAGAGGCTCAAAGGGAGCGCACATTAAAAAGGTAAGAACCAAGTTCAAGTCCCACTGAGGCATTACAAACGGAACAGGAGGGAAGAGGTGAGTAATGCCTTTTAAGAACCTGTTAACAACAGGGGACTTGAAAAGGGAGGGCTGATCAGGGAGCCTGAGGAAGGCCGAGATAGCACAAAGATAACCCTTGATGGTACCCAGGGCAGAACCCTGTTGGGCCAGAGAGAGAAGGAACAGAAGGACCTCAGAAAGAGGGGCAGAAAGGGGATCCACAGCCTTTGCTGTGCACCATGCCACAAATTTGTTCCACCTGCAGGCGTATACCACCTTAGTAGAGGGACGCCTGGCTGCCAGAATCACATCACAAACTTCGGGAGGCAAGTCGAATGGAATCAACTGCCGCCGCTCAATCTCCACGCAAGCAGGTGTAGACTGGACAGGTTCGGGTGGAGGACCGTCCCCTGCTGCTGCGACAGAAGATCCTCCCGAAGAGGCAGACGGATCGGGGGATCTATGCTCATACTGAGTAGCTCGGGATACCAAACTCTTCGAGCCCAGTCCGGAGCCACAAGAATGACTTGGGCCCGGTCGTGCCGAATCTTCTTCAACACTCTGGGTAGAAGTGGTATAGGCGGAAAGGCGTACAACAGACCGCAACTCCACTCGCGACGAAAAGCGTCGCCGAGCGAGTGCCGCCTTGGAAATTCCAACGCGCAGAACTGATGACATTGCGCGTTCTCTTCGGTGGCGAATAGATCTAACCAAGGCTCTCCCCACTGTAGAAAGAGTCCTTGCGCCACTTCCGAGTGAAGACGCCATTCGTGATCCATCATGCACCTGCGGCTGAGGTTCGTCCGCCCTGGCGTTCAGAGAACCTGCCAGGTGTTGAACCATCAGGAACATGCCCTGATGTTCCAGCCATGTCCAGAGGCGCAGAGCCTCCTGACAAAGGGTCCAAGACCCCACCCCGCCCTGTTTGTTGCAGTACCACATGGCGGTGGTGTTGTCTGTGAACACCTGCACTACCTTCCCTTTGACAGAGGGAAGGAATGCCTTGAGTGCAAGCCGGATCGCCCGGAGCTCCAGAAGGTTGATATGGAGCCGGGACTCCGCCGGAGACCAGAGGCCTCTGATCTCCGCCTCTCCCATGTGACCGCCCCATCCCAGAAGGGACGCGTCCGTCACAACTGTATGCTCTGGCTGGGGAAGGGAGAGGGATCTGCCCATGACCGGTTCGAGAGCCACCACTGCAACTGTTTTGCAGTCCCCTCCGAGATCTGGACGTGATCGGACAGGTTGCCCTGGTGCTGCGCCCACTGGAACTTCAGGTCCCACTGCAGAGCCCGCATATGCCATCTGGCATGATTGACCAGCAGGATGCAGGAGGCCATGAGGCCCAGCAGCCTCAGGGTCATCCGTACCGAAACCCAGGATAAAGGCCGAAAGATCGGAATCATAGCCTGAATATCCCGGACTCGCCGTTCGGGAGGATAGGCCCGAAACTGCGTCGTGTCCAGAACTGCTCCGATGAAAAGGAGCTGTGGAGAAGGAATTAGATGCGACTTCGGCACATTGATGGAGAACCCCAGCGAGTGCAGGAGTTCGGCCGTAGTCTGGAGGTGGGAGACGACTGCCTGGGACGAGCCCGCCTTCAGCAGCCAGTCGTCGAGGTAGGGGAAGACTGAAACCCCTGCCCGGCGCAGATGAGCTGCGACCACCGCCATCACTTTCGTGAACACCCGAGGGGCACTGGTAAGGCCAAAGGGGAGCACGGTGAACTGAAAATGCTCGGGGCCTACCGTGAACCGAAGGTAACGCCGGTGGGCCGGCAGGACGGGGATGTGGAAATACGCGTCCTGCAAGTCCAACGCTACCAACCAGTCTCCAGGGTCGAGGGCAGTCAAGACCTGAGCTAGGGTGAGCATCTTGAACTTCTCCTTCCGGAGGAAGCGATTGACGTTCCGGAGGTCCAAGATAGGACGCATGTCCTCCTTGTCCTTTTTGGGCACCAGAAAGTAGTGGGAGTAGCAACCACGCCCTACTTCTGGGGTCGGAACATGCTCGATGGCCCTCTTGGTCAAGAGGGCCGTGACTTCCTTCTGTAGAAGCACCAAGTGATCCCCTGACATGCGGTGGAATTGAGGTGGCATGGCTGGGGGTGGTCTCGAAGGGGAGGGAGTAGCCCCTTCGGACAATGTCCAAGACCCACCTGTCCGAGGTGATGGTGCGCCAGTGGGGAAGGTGATGGCGGACCCTGCCCCCTACTGGCGTGCCGTGCACCTGAAAGGAGGGACTAGGAGGGCTTGGAGGCCGCGGACGGGTTGGAGGTGGTGGCCTGACCCGCACGCTGGTTGCCCGATCCGCCACGGCGGAATCCACGACCTCGGCCACGCGAAGACGCCTGCTGCGCGGGCCGGTGGCTGGGCTGCTGACGTGAAGGGGCGCCCCTACCGTGGCCACGATAGGGGCGAAAAGCAGAAGGCAGCGGAGGGCGTGTAGCAGAAAGGCCCAGGGACTTGGCAGTAGCCCGTGAGTCCTTAAAGCGCTCCAACGCATGGTCTGCTTTGGACCCAAAAGACCGACTCCATCAAAGGGCATGTCCATGAGAGTATTCTGGACATCCCCTGAAAAACCAGTGGTTCTCAGCCAGGCGTTGCGTCGGAGCGCCACCGTCGTTGCAATCGACCTGCCCAGCGAGTCGGCGGTGTCAAGGCCACAACGGATAGTGTATTTGGCCGCATCCCTTCCTTCCGCAATGGCGCGGGAAAGCAGTGCCTGGACCTCCTCAGGGCACTGGGGCAAAACATCCGCCACCGAATCCCACAGGGAGTGGGTATATCGGCCCAAAAGACAAGCGGTGTTAACGGACCGCAAGCCAGCACTGGAGGAAGAAAAACCTTTCTTCCCAAACTGATCCAGGCGTTTGGATTCCCTATCCGGAGGAGCGGTAGGGAAGGCGGTTTGGGAAGCGGAGGCTTGGACAACCAAGCTCTCAGGAGTGGGGTGGACAGAAAGAAACAGGGGGTCGCCCGGAGCAGGGCGATGGCGTCGTGACACGTTCCGATCCACAGGAGCCCCTGTGTTGGGCTTGGACCAGGCGCCCAAAGAACGTCAGTGAGGGCGTCGTTAAACGGCAGCACAGTCTCCGCAGAGGAGGCTGCCGGCTGAAGCACCTCTGTCAAGATGTTAGGCTTGACCGTCAAAGTAGGGAGCTGGAGACGTAAGGCCCCAGCAGCCCTACGCAACACCGTACCAAAATTGGCCCCCTCCTCCGTAGCCACGGGAGGAGACAGCATGCCAGTGTCAGGGGAAGTATCCAGACCACTGGCCTCCCCTAGACTCTCTGTCCAGTCCTCATCATACTGACAGTTGCGCGTCAGAGGGTCATCAGACCCCTCCCAGTCCTCCTCTGGTTCAAAATAAGGAGGAGGAGGGACATTTGGGACCCAAGGTCCCATCGGCGCCGGAGCCGGCGTCGAGCGACGTCGCTCCGGGTCCATGTCCGGAGCCGGAAGGAACTGGGGGACGACGCCGCCCGGAGCCCAGGGCGGCGTCGAGAACGGCACCGGAGACATCGGCGCCGGCGGAGGTGTCGTGAGGTCGACCGGCGTCGATGGGGGTTGTGGAGCCGGGATCGAGGCCGGGGCCGAAGCCGGAGCCGGGATCGAGGCTGGAGGCACGGGCGACGCCGGGGCCGGAGCCGCCGGCGACGCCGGAGCAACCCCATCAGGGCCCGCGGGGCCCGAAGGCGCACCGGAGGGGCCTGAAGGCCCGAAGAGGCGGGCCATGGCCGACAGGAACTCCTGTACCTTGGCCGGATCCGCCCCCGAACCCGGGAAGGGCGGGTATGGCGGGGGCGACTCCACAGGCAAGTCCGGGGCCGCGGGGGCGGGGACGGTGCCGGGAGGGGCCTCAGCCGAGTCGCGAGACCGGCGAGGCGAAGTCCGAGAGCGACGATGCTTCTTGGACTTCTTGTGCTTAGACTTACCGGACGAAGAAGACTTCGACGCCGACGACCGGTGTGCACTCCGCGAGCGACCCCTGGACCTCTCACGCGACCGGGGCCTCCGTGGAGCCGAATGCCGGGCCTCGAGGAGCTTTCGAGACCGCTCTCGCAAAGCTTTCGGGTTGAGGGCCTGGCATTCGGGACAAGACTCGGTGTCGTGGCCTCGGCCGAGGCAGAAGAGACACTCCCAATGCGGGTCGGTGACGGACATCATCCGCGCACAGGCGCCGCATCGCTTGAAGCCGGGCATCCCTACGACACCTTTAAGTTGGAAAAAACAGTGAAAAAATCACCAAAAAGTATGGTCAAAAATTGACCAGGGCACTGCTCTTCCCGGATCTGCGCTTGCTGGCGCGGAAAAAGAAGAACTGACGTCAGCGCGCAGGGGCGGCGCCTAAGTACTGCCCGCGACGTCATCCCGGCGATCACGACGCCGACGACGGACGCGGAGCCGCACGACGCCGCCTACCGACGCGCAAGGGTACTGCTACGCAAAACTTTCCGGATCCAGCCTGACGCCTGGGGATATTCTAAGGTAAGGAATCTGTCACTAACGTGTCTCTTTCAGATTGAGATTACAAGAGAGGAGGATGAAATATGGGGCATTCCTCCACTATTAGTACATCCAAACAAACATTTTTCTAACCTTGCACTAAAAATTAGCATCCTTAACAATTAGCAGGGGCCGAAGAGCATGCAACGGGCGAACCCCTTCTGATCCCAATAGAGCAGTAACATTTAAAAGGGGGGACTGTACTAGTGTTATCGATTACTTTTGGATGATATGAAAGTGGCAACGCGAATGGACGGTGATCATAATTCACTAGAAGTAACCTTGATTGGTGATTCCCTGAGGCAAGAAAATAATCTTTATACAACTATAGTGCCAGCCCCTCTTGTAACAAACAATTGTTGCTATGTCTCATGGCCGAATGTAATGTCCAACCAAAAATTATACACGCAGGTTTACAGACTTTTTGTAATGTATTTGGAGACATATGTAGGGCTTACTGAGGATGAAATTCCCATTTTAAATATACATACTGGTCTATTTGAAGCGTTACGAAAAGTTTTTTATAAAGATATCCCTAATGAGATTTTTAACTCTGTCAAGGCTGAAAAGTGGTTTGACCAAGCATGTAAAGTAGCAAAGCTATCTCTAAGGAAGTCTATAATCGAGGGTGATCGCGCTAGTATCAAGGGAACAAGAATTACCTATAAGACAACTTTGACTAAGGCAAAAAAGAATTGGGACAATAAACTATGGCAAGATATTCTGGACGCCAGTAAGATTAATGATACTAGACAATTTTGGTGTCTTGTGGCCCAAACGAAGTCGGATAAGTCCAAGTCACATCACTATAACATTCCTCCGGATAAATGGGTGGCACATTTCTCTGCTCTTTATGCTCCAGGGGATTCACATGATTTTAAGTGTTGTGGTAATTCTAATGTTCGTATAGCCCTGGACCCTGCTCCGCCTGTTGTTTTTAGTCTAGAAGACACAACCAGAGCGATTGACTCGCTGAAATCTGCTAAAGTCCCTGGCCCGGATAAAATTCCAGGAGACCTGTATAAATCCAAGCCCTTGATCTGGTCCGTATATCTAAATGTATTGTCAAATGCTATAGCAGCCGGAGGTACAGTACCTTGGCTTGGGGCCGAAATTATAGCAATACACAAAAAAGGTGATGCATGTGAACCGTCGAACTACAGGCCAATTAGCCTTATTGATAATGCCCCAAACATTTTGCTAATCAAATTTTAGAGAGAGTCCTTGATTGCGTAAAAACGAATGAAATTCTGTCTCCCCTTCAGGCTGGTTTTAGAGCGAAGATTAGTACAACAGACCAGATTTTTAGGTTCGCTATTTTATACTGGAAATATGTTTTATTACAGAACCAAAAACTTTATGTGGCTTTTATTGACCTTAGAGCAGCGTTCGATCTTATTCCACGCTCAAATCTATGGCAACCCCTGATAAATCTGTGGGTCCCAGGCAAATTAGTACATTTAATTAACAAACTGCATGTAAACAACTTTGCCCAAGTTCGCTGGGGCCCCAATGATGAACTAACGGATCGTATCCCCACTGAGAGAGGAGTTTGCCAGGGCTGTGTCCTAGCACCTACTTTATTCTCTTTGTACATCAATGATGTGTAGAATCCATAGAGCAATGTAGAAATGATTCCCCGGCTTTGAACAGTAGGAAGATACCAATTCTTTTTGCAGATGACACACTCCTTATATCTAAAACACCTATGGGTCTTCAAATTTTAATTGATATGTTTTTAAGCTTTTGTAAGTCCAGGGGCCTAGAAATAAATATAAGTAAAACCAAGTACATGGTGTTTGAGAAGACCAAATCGAAGAGTCGCACTATCTGTGTAGGCAGAGAGGCTCTCGATAGAGTACGTAATTTTGACTACCTGGGTGTTAGACGTATGGACAACCTAAGGTGGAAAAGCCAAATGAATAAAAGCACATTAATAATAGAACACAGATCTAATGCCATCCTAAGGTTTTATAATCAAACTACGCCGCACATAGTTTCTCCTGTCCTGGAAACTTATTGTGCTAAAGCTTAGGGAGTGGCGCTTTATGGGGCAGAGATGTGCAGACTCCCATTTGTTGACAATTGCTTTAAACAATTTCATCAGGAAATTGCTTGGTTAACCATCCAGCTCACCTCTTACCCCTATGTACTTTGATGTCGGCATGAGAAGAGTAGCTGACTTGGCCGTCTTAAAAACCTTAGTATATTGGATTCGACTCTGGATCACACCAGAATTTGGAGTCTTCTAAGACTCACTGATAGATCTATTAATATCCCCAGGAGCCAGGAACATCCCATGGATTAAATCTGTTTCAGGCTGGCTTTGTAAATGTGGGATGCAGTCTCTTTGGGATGATCCAACTACCACTAGTAAAAATGACCTGAAATTGATAAAAGCCCGATATTGGGCCTACATAAACGAGCGATACGCAACGAATAGCTCAAGTGGATCAATAACTACTATGTTTTTAGATTTTAAGCATTTTCCAATGTTTGAAAAGTTTTTAGAACTAATATCCCCAACTTTAGCTAGGAGTCTGTACATATGTTTTAGTTACGGAACTCTTTCTTTATGATCTTTCACAACTAAAGAACAAGTTACTTACCTTCGGTAACGCTTTTTCTGGTGGATACAGTATCTGCCTGTGGATTCCTCACCTTATGAATATCCCCTGTGCCAGCATTCCACGGAAACTTTTTCCTAGCTCTCCACGCCGACGAGGTCGTCACAATGCCATGGCTCCGCACGCGGCTCCGCATGACGTCACCGGAGCCATGAGAGGACCACGTCGGCGTGATGACGTCAGTTCCACCCATTTTTTCCGTGCCTCCGAGGCGAACGGGCGGACCGACCATAGAGACAATGCTTACATAGTATACAATATTCACACAAATACACAGAGTAAAGTGAAAAAGGAAAGCAAAAGAAAGCAAGCATTTCCTATAAGCCTACACAAAGGCAAACAGAGGCAATACAAAATGACAATATGAAACAACCATATTAACCAATACCTCTTTTAAGGTATAAAAGGTTGGACAACGGTGAGGCGGGTGGGTCAGTGAGGAATCCACAGGCAGATACTGTATCCACCAGAAAAAGCGTTACCGAAGGTAAGTAACTTGTTCTTCTGATGGATACATCTGCCTGTGGATTCCTCACCTTATGAATAGAATCCCAAAGCAGTCCCACTCCCGGAGGAGGGTGTCCACCCTTCTATACCAAAAAGACCTGCAAAACAGAACGCGCAAAATGGCCGTCCCTCCTCACTTCGGAGTCTAAGCAGTAATGCTTCGCGAAAGTGTGGAGGGAGGCCCAAGTTGCGGCCTTGCAGATGTCCAGCACAGGAACACCTCTGGACAAGGCAGACGTAGATGACTTAGCCCTGGTGGAATGAGCTCGAATGCCTTCAGGAGGCTCCTTACCAGCCAAAGCGTAGCAGATTTTGATGCACAAGAGGATCCACCTGGATAGAGTGCGCTTGTGCACCGCCTTGCCCTTCATGCGTCCAATGTAGCCCACAAAGAGCTGATCGTCCACTCGCAGGTCCTTCGTTCTATCCAGATCGAAACTAACCGCCCTCTTAGGATCCAAGCGGTGCAGCCTCTCCTCCTCCTTAGAAGGGTGAGGGGGAGGATAGAAAGTAGGGAGGGTAATGGACTGCCCTAGATGGAAGGGAGTTACCACCTTAGGCAGAAAAGCAGCCCTGGTCCTGAGAACCAACCTTTCAGCATGAATAGTAAGAAAAGGAGGCTTTGAACTCAAAGCCTGGAGCTCACTCACCCTCCTAGCCGAGGTGATAGCCACAAGGAAGACCGACTTGAATGACAGCAGTCTCAGAGGACAACTATGCATAGGTTCAAATGGGGAACCCATTAAGAAAGTAAAAACCAGATTTAGATCAAATTGGGGCATAATGAAGGGAGTGGGCGGAAACATTAGTAAGCCCCTTAATAAACCTTAAAACAATCGGAGATTTAAAAAGAGACGGCTGATCAGGCAAACAAAGAAATGCTGATAAAGCCGACAAATAACCTTTAACAGTAGCCACAGCACAACCCTGCTGGGCCAAATGCAACAAAAAACAAAGGACATCAGAAAGATGAGCTTTTAAGGGATCAATAGATCTCTCTCCACACCATTTAACAAATCTTGACCACCTGTATGAATAAATAGACTTGGTGGAGTGTCGCCTGGCCGATAAGAACATCCACCCCGTCAGGCGGGAGAGAGAAAGAATTCAGGTTGCCCCATTCAATCTCCAGGCATGAAGGTGCAGGCTCTGGAGGTGGGGGTGCAGAACCTGCCCCTCCGACTGCGAGAGGAGGTCTACCCTGAAAGGGAGATGGAGCGGAGGGTCCGATGAGAGGTGAAGAAGATCTGTGTACCACACCCTTCTTGGCCAATCCGGGGCGATCAATATGACAGTGCAGCGCGCGTTCGAGAGTGGCAAACAGGTCCACCCGAGGAGTTCCCCACGTCCGGAAGATGTGTCGAACTATCTCTGGATGAAGCCTCCACTCGTGGTCGGCGGAGAACTGCCGACTGAGGCTGTCGCAAGTACATTCAGCACCCCGGCCAGATGATTTGCCATCAAGCAAATACGATGGTCCTGAGCCCAGGACCAAAGCTGCAACGCCTCCCTGCAGAGACGGTACGACCCTACTCCTCCCTGCTTGTTGACATACCACATCGCGGCAGTGTTGTCCGTTAGGACTTGAACCGACTGACCGGGAAGGAAGAAAGGCCTTGAGCGCCAAACTTATCGCCCGCAATTCCAGAAGATTAATATGAAGCAATCTTTCCTCTGGAGACCAAAGACCCTTGATCTCCAGATCCCCCAGATGAGCACCCCACCCTAGGGTAGAGGCATCCGTTATCACTGTGGCCACTGATGGAGGAAGATGAAAGGGCTTTCCTTGAGACAGATTGCCCTCCACACTCCACCAAGACAGATCCGCTGCAGCTTCTCTGGAGATCCTGACTGACTCCCTGAGATCTCCGTTGTGCTGATACCACTGCCTGCGGAGACACCACTGGAGCGCCCTCATGTGCCAGCATGCATGATTGACCAACAGAATGCAGGAAGCGAACAGACCGAGCAGGCGAAGGACCTTCAGAACTGGAACAACCGCTCCATTGTGAAACAAAGGGACCATTTCCTGAATGTCGAGAATCCTCTGCGGAGGAGGAAAAGCTCGATACACAGTGGTATCCAGTACCGCCCCTATGAACAGGTTGCGCTGAGAGGGCACCAGGTGAGATTTGGGCACATTTATCGAAAAACCCAATTTGAACAACAGCTGGGTTGTTACCTGCAGATGACGACGCACCTTCTCTGGCGACTCTGCTTTCAGAAGCCAGTCGTCCAGGTAGGGAAAAACCGGGATCCCTGACCTCCTGAGATGGGCAGCCACCACCTTGGTGAAGACTCGAGGTGCAGTAGTAAGACCAAACAGAAGGACCGCAAATTGGTAATGTTGCGAACCAACAGTAAATCGGAGATACTTCCTGTGCGACTTCAGGATTGGGATGTGAAAATACGCATCCTGCAAGTCGATGGACACCATCCAGTCTTCTTGTTGCAGCGCCTGAAGAACCTGCGCTAGGGTGAGCATCTTGAACCTCTCCTGCTTGAGGAACAGATTCAAGATGCTGAGATCCAGGATGGGTCGTAACCTGCCATCCTTCTTGGGAATCAGGAAATACCGGGAGTAGCACCCCTGACCCCTTTCCTGCTCCGGAACCACCTCTATCGCACCTTTTTGTAACAGGACAAGAACCTCCTTCTGAAGAAGTAAATGATCCTCTGTGCAAAACCCTTGGCAAGGAGGGTAAAGGGGGGGGGGGAATTCCCTGAAGGGAAGGGCGTACCCATTTTCTAGCAGATCTAAAACCCAAAGGTCCGAAGTGACCGATTTCCAATCCTGTAGAAAATGAGTAAGCCGGCCTCCCACAGGACTTGCATGATCCAGGATGGCGGATCTAGGGCTGCTTTCCTGCATTACCAGCAGGGGTTGGGGAGGTACAGGAGGAGGAGGAAGAGGGCTGACGACCCGTTCCACGAAGACGACCTCTGCCTTTACCCCTCTAGGACTTGTACAAGGGGTTTTGCTGCTGTTGCTGTGGCTGTCGGAAACCATGAAAGGAAGACTTCCCGAAGCCACGGTATCTTCTATAGCCATAACCCTTTGCCTGAGTCTGCAGACCCAAGGATTTCGCTGTAGCCTTACTGTCTTTGAAACGTTGCAGGGCAGAATCAGCTTTTTCACCAAAAAGTTTAGTCCCATCAAAAGGAAGATCAAGTATGGCAGCCTGTACGTCAGGTGAAAACCCAGAAGACCTTAGCCACGCATGTCTTCTCGTAGCAATGGATGAGCCCATCACCCTAGCAACGGAATCCGCTGTATCCAGGCCAGACTGGATGACCTGGCGAGCCGCAGCCTGTGAGTCTGCCAACACCTCACTGAGATTTCCTCGATCTTCTTCAGACAATTTTGGAAGAAGCTGTTTGGCAGAGTCCATAAGGGCATGAATGTATCTGCCCAACAAACAGGTAGCATTTGTGGACTTCAAAGCCGAAGAGAAGACCTTTTTTGCATATTGTTCCAACTTCTTGGAATCCCTATCAGCAGGAGCCTGCGGAGAGGCGCCCATGGACTGCTTCGAACAAGACACCTGCACCACCAAACTCTCAGGCGAAGGATGCGACGAAAGGAACACAGGATCCCCTGGAGCAGGCCTGTACCTTCTGGACACCGACCTTGAAACTGCAGGAGCAGTAAGAGGATGGCGCCACACATCAAGGATTGGCTCAGACAAGGCATCATTGAGTGGCAAAAGTGGTTCAACCACAGAGGACGGAGAATGAAGCACCTCTGTAAGCAAGTTCGGCTTATACTCAGCCACAGGGATCTGAAGATCCAAGAGCTCTGCAGCCTTCCTTATCACTGCATGGTAAGGTGAAACTTCCTTCGAGGGGGAAGCCTTCTGTGAAGCAAAGTCCCACTCCGGGGAGGTATCAAGTCCACTTGCCTCACACAGACCCTCAAACATATCTTCAGTATCATAAATTTCACCTTCCTCCATCTCTTCAGCCTGGTACTGCTCCTCCTCAATCAACCTCTGCGCTTCTCTCCTCGAGCGCAACTTCGGCCGCGGCGTCGATGGATCCGGGAGCGGCGTCGAAGGAGGATCCGCAGCAGCAACCGGCGTCGAACGAATCCGAGAAGAAGGTTCAAGGGATGGAGCCGAGGACTGCACATACGGCGTCAACATCCTCGGTGCCGGAAATTGCCAGGACGGCGTCGTCGGCATGAATGGCACGAAGGGTGCCTGAGGATATTGGCGAGGCACACCCAAATTAAATGCCAAAGGACCCATGGGACCCGAAGGTGCACCAGAAGGGTATGAGGCCGTGGCAAAAACGCCATACATCGCATTTAAAAAATGCGAGGGATCCGATCCCGGTGCCGGAAATTGAGGATACTGAGCAGGCTCGAGATCCACTCGAGGCACCTCCGGAGTCGAAACCGTTGGAACCACAGGCAGAGCCGCTGGAACCGAAGGATCCTCAGCATCAGCCGGATTCGACACACCTTCCGGAGTCGGAGAAAATCTCAGCGTCGGTGACTGCGCCGGAGTCCCCTTGAATGAAGGAGAATGGGTCGGAGTCGCTTCAGGAGACACCGAAGGTGAAGGAGAGACAAAGTCCTTTTCACGACGCCGAGGAGCCGGAGAAGGCGACCTCGAAACCACAGCCTTCGAAGAACAGCGCCGAGATCCATGTCTCTTCTTCTTCTTGTGCTTCCTCTTCGAGTCACGCGAAGTCGACGACCTCGACTTCGAACGTTTTCGACCCCTTTTTTCTTTTCTTACCTTAGACATGTACAGCTTGGCTTCCCGCTCCTTCAAGGCCTTAGGGTTCATTTTCCTACAGGAAGAACAGCCTTCGACGTCGTGATCTGATGATAAACACCACAGACAGTCATCATGGGGGTCAGTGATCGACATATGACCCCCGCACTCTTTACAGGGCTTAAAACCAGACTTCCTCGGAGCAGACATGGCAAAACCACAGATAGAAACAATCCAGAATTCAAAGTATCTAGCAGAAAGTATGGAGAGTCCCAGAAAAACCGTTAGCGTCGACAGCGCGGAAAAAAGGGAACTGACGTCATCACGCCGACGTGGTCCTCTTATGGCTCCGGTGACGTCATGCGGAGCCGCGTGCCGAGCCATGGCATTGTGACGACCTCGTCAGCGTGGAGAGCTAGGAAAAAGTTTCCGTGGAATGCTGGCGCAGGGGATATTCATAAGGTGAGGAATCCACAGGCAGATGTATCCATCAGAATGGCATATGAACCAAGATCCCATAATTTGTCCTGAATGTGGTTTCAGTGATGAAGATGAGAAACATATAATGTTCTTCTGCACAGAGTATCGTATTTTACGTCGTAAATGGTTAGCTCCAATCTGTCGTGACATGGGCACTCAGTCACTTTGCAGCTTTTAGGATTTTAAAAAATGACATCGTTAAAAATAGTATTTGCAGTTAACAAATTCCTACAAGCAGTCTGGTTTAAGAGAACAAAAATTTTAAGTGTTTAATGATTGATGACATTGCTAACCAAACATGTCTCTCTTATTGAATTTCTGTTTGCGCATTAGTATATATGCACGGTCACTTTAGGGTATTATTGTACTGCCTTTTAACGTCCACAAGAGGATATTGATCTACGAAACTGCACTTGGTAGTCTGTAGATGATAAGTTCTTTAACGCAGCTCAGGTGAAGAGAACTATAAGATTATCGCCAATTGTTTTTATCTCGTTTTTAATGAAACTTACATCTTTAACTATTCTGCACACTAGTACTTATTGCACTTTGCACAGCCACTTTTCAAACTTATTATACTATTTTTTACTGCCTGGTAGAACGTTGCTCAAGTACACGAGGTGGTCAAGATGTCCTTTTTAAGAGGCGTTGATGAAATGTAATTTTAAGCTGGAAACTGTGATAATTACCGCTATTTCTTTTACACAGGCTTTCTCTAAATGAGTTCGACACATATGTTTTATGTATCAGGTGCTATTGTCCGTGCTATTGTATTTGGTTGTGTACACTTTGATGGTTATTTATAACTGAATAAAGTATTTTTACTACTAATGTTAGTCTGTCAGACATTTCCATGGATACTTCTTTATTAATGTTCCACTATAACCTGGTTTAGAAATCCCTTGTCTGGGGGTCTTTCAGACTTATGGCCCTTTTATTCTGTCAGTGATTGTTACATACGGCAAAATATGATTATCCTTCTTCAGCTGTTTTTAAGAGGGTACTTTAATTATGACACATTTTTGTGGCAGACACCATTGTTTAAAAAATAAATGGATGACTATGGCATCTTACGCTTTGTTCATTCTGTTCCTGCTGATTTCCCTCTAGATCAGCGGTCCGATGCGAGTCCTTTGTTCTCACTGTCTTGCTATCAAGAATTTTACATTGGATTGGCGTTCGTTTTACCTTCGGTCTTCCTAATGAACAAGTTACTTACCTTCGGTAACGATATATCTGTAAGTGACATATATTAGTTATAGATTCCTTACCTTTAGAATTACCCCCAGGCATCAGACTGGATCCGGAGATTTTTTTCGCCAGCAGTACCCCTGCGTGTCGAAAGGTGGCGTTGGTCGGCTCCGCGTTCGTCGTTGGCGTTGTGGTTGCCGGGATGACGTCGCGGTAGCTACTTAGACGCCGCCCTCGCGCGCTGACGTCAGTTCTTTTACACGACATTCCACGCCAGAAGCGCAGAGCCATGCAAGACACTGACCACTGGTGCACAAAACTAGGGCCCTGAAAGGGATTCCCTGACCCTAGAAGTCCGTTCGCAGAACGGGGAGGATGGGTGTGGCGGTAAGGAATCTATAACTAATCTATGTCTCTTACAGATATATCGTTACCGAAGGAAAGTAACTTGTTCATCTGAAAGAGACAAGTAGTTATAGATTCCTTACCTTAGAATAGATATCCCAGCAATACCAACCCCGGAGGTGGGTCTGCGAATCAAGTTCACACCAGAAAGTCCTGGAGAACAGAACGGCCAAAGAAGCCATCTCTCCGGACTTGGCTGTCCAGGCAATAGTGTTTTGTGAACGTGTGCAGAGATGCCCACGTAGCTGCCTGACAGATGTCATTGAGGGGAACTCCCCGTCCCAAAGCAGTGGTAGCTGCCGTCGCCCTGGTGGAATGGGCGCGCAATCACACTGGAGGCTCCTTCTTTGCCAAAGAGTAGCAAGCTTTAATGCACAAAACGACCCACCTAGAGATGGTCAGTTTGTGTACGGCCCGACCTTTTTTGGCGCCCACGTTGCCAACAAAGAGCTGGTCATACACCCGGAATTGCTTGGTGCGATACAAATAAAAGGAAAGCGCACGTTTTGGATCCAGACGGTGGAGCCTCTCTTCCTCCTTAGAAGGATGCGGAGGCAGAAAGAAGGTGGGCAAAGTGATGGTTTGACCAATGTGGAAAGAAGTAACCACTTTAGTAAGAAAAGAGGGTCGAGTTCGAAGGACAACCATGTCCAGATGAACCGCCAGAAACAGAGGTTTCGAAGAAAGAGCCTGGAGCTCACTCACTCTGCGAGCAGAAGTGATGGCAACCAGAAAGGCAGTCTTTAAAGTGAGAAGTCTGAGGACACAGTTATGTAGCGGCTCAAAGGGAGCGCACATAAGATAAGTAGGAACCAAGTTCAAGTCCCACAGGCATTACGAAGGGAACAGGAGGAAAAAGATGAGTAATGCCCTTAAGAAAGCGATTTACAACAAGGGACTTGAAAAGAGAAGGCTTATCAGGAAGCCTAAGAAAAGCTGAAATGCCTGAGAGATAGCCCTTAAGAGTGCACAGAGCAGAGCCCCGCTGGGCCAAAGAAAGGAGGAACAAGAGAACCTCAGAAAGAGGGGCAGAAAGGGGATCCACAGCCTTTGCTGCGCACCATGCCACAAATTTGTTCCATCTGCAGGCGTATACCGTCTTGGTGGAGGGACGCCTGGGTGCCAAGATAACATCACAGACTTCGGGAGGAAGGTTGAAGGCTGTCAACTATCGCCGCTCAATCTCCACTTAAGGAGGTGGAGGCTGGACAGGTTCGGGTGGAGGACCGTCCCCTGCTGCTGCGACAGAAGTTCCTCCCGAAGAGGCAGTCTGATCGGAGGATCGATGGCCATGTGTAACAGCTCAGGATACCAGAATCTTCGTGCCCAATCCGGAGCCACAAGAATGACTTGGGCCCGGTCGCGCTTGATCTTCTTCAGCACTCTGGGCAGAAGTGGTATAGGCGGAAAGGCATATAGAAGACCGCAAGACCACTCGCGACGAAAAGCATCACCTAGCGAGTGCCGCCTTGGAAATTCCATCGGGCAGAATTGCTGACATTGCGCGTTCTCTTCGGTGGCGAATAGATCTAACCAAGGCTCTCCCCACTGCTGAAAGAGACCTTGCACCACCTCCGAGTGAAGACGCCATTCGTGATCCATCATGCATCTGTGGCCGAGTTCGTCCGCCCTGGCGTTCAGTGAACCTGCCAGGTGTTGAACCACCAGGGATATGCCCTGATGTTCCAGCCATGTCCAGAGACGGAGAGCCTTTGACATAGGGTCCACGACGCAACCCCACCCTGTTTGTTTCAGTACCACATGGCGGTGGTGTTGTCTGTGAACACCTGCACTACTCACCCCTTGACAGAGTGGAGAGGTGTGGTGCAGCGGCCAGGGCAGCTGACTTCGGAGCACAGGGTTCACGGTTCGATCCCCGGCGGCAGCTCAGCTCAGCACCATGTGACTCTGGGCAATAGCTCACTTAATTTCCACTCCGGCCCCCAGCGCCTTGAGACCCGTAAGGGTGAGTAGCTGCGCTATATAAAAACGGACTTACATTTTACTTACAAGGAATGCCTTCAGTGCAAGTCGGATCGGCCGGAGCTCCAGAAGGTTGATATGGAGCCTGGACTCCGCCGGAGACCAGAGGCCTCTGATCTCTGCCTCTCCGATGTGGCCGCCCCATCCCAGGAGGGACGCATCCGTCACCACTGTGTGCTCCGGTTGGGGAAGGGAGAGGGATCTGCCATTGACCCAATGCCGGTTTGTGAGCCACCACTGCAGCTGGTGTGCAGTGCCCTCTGAGATCTGGACGTAATCGGACAGGTTCCCCTGATGCTGCGCCCACTGGAACTTCAGGTCCCACGGCAGAGCCCGCATAGGCCATCTGGCATGAGTGACCAGCAGAATGCAGGAGGCCATGAGGCCCAGCAGCCTCAGGGTCATCCTGACCGAAACCCAGGATAGAGGCTGAAAGATCGGAATCAGAGCCTGAATATCCTGGATTCGCCGTTCGGGAGGATAGACCCGAAAGTGCGTCGTATCCAGAACCGCTCCGATGAAGAGGAGCTTCTGAGAGGGAGTCAGGTGCGACTTCGGCACATTGATGGAGAACCCCAGCAAATGCAGGAGGTCGGCCATAGTCTGGAGGAGGGAGACGACTGTCCGGGGCGAGCCCGTCTTCCACAGCCAGTCGTCGGGATAGGGGAAGACTGAAACCCCTGATCTGCGCAGATGAGCTGCGACCACCACCATCACTTTCGTGAACACCCGAGGGGCGCTGCTAAGGCCAAAGGGGAGCACAGTAAACTGAAAGTGCTCGTGGCCTACCATAAACCGCAGGTAACGACGGTGGGCCGGCAGGACGGGAATGTGGAAATATGCGTCCTGCAGATCCAACGCTACCATCCAGTCTCCAGGGTCGAGGGCAGACAAGACCTGAGCCAGAGTTAACATCTTGAACTTCTCCTTCCGGAGGAAGCGATTGACGTCCCTGAGGTCCAAGATAGGACGCAGGCCCTTGTCCTTCTTGGGCACCAGAAAGTAGTGGGAATAACAACCACGTCCTACTTCTGGCGCAAGAACGCGCTCGACGGCCCCCTTGGCCAAGAGGGCCGCGACTTCCTGTTGAAGAAGTGCCAAGTGATCCCCCGACATGTGGTGGTACTGGGGTGGCATGGCTGGAGGGGTAGTCTCGAAGGGGAGGGAGTAGCCCCTTCGGACTATTTGTAAAACCCACCTGTCCGAAGTAATGGTGCGCCAGTGGGGGAGGTGATGGCGAATCCTGCCACCCACTGGCGTTTGATGGGCCTGAAAAACCGGACTAGGAAGGTTTGGAGGCAGTGGTGGCCGGGGTGGAGGTGGACTGACCCGCCCGCTTGCCCCCTGACCCGCCTCGGCGGGTCCCACATCCGCGGCGGTGCTGAGACTGTTGCTGCGCAGGCCAGTGGCTCTGAAGCGAACGTGTCGGGGCGCCCCTTCCGTGGCCCCGAAAGGAGCGAAAAGCAGAAGGCGGAGGAGGGCGCGTGGCGGAAAGGCCCAGGGACTTGGCCGTAGCCCGCTAGTCCTTAAAGCGCTCCAATGCACTATCTGCCTTGTTGCCAAAAAGGCAAATGCCATCAAAGGGCATGTCCATCAGGGTGTTCTGGACATCCCCAGAGAAACCAGTAGTCCTCAGCCAGGCGTGGCGACGGAGCGCCACTGTCGTGGAAATCGCCCTGCCCAGCGAGTCGGCGGTGTCAAGGCCACATCGAATCGTGAACTTTGCTGCATCTCTCCCTTCAGCAATAGCCTGAGAGAGCACTGTCCGGGCCTCCTCCGGACACTGAGGCAGCACTTGCGCCACCGTATCCCACAGAGAGTGGGAATAACGGCCCAAGAGGCATGGGGTGTTCACAGACCGCAGCCCTGAACTGGCGGAAGAAAAAATCTCCCCAAATTGTTCCAGTTTCTTGGATTCCCTATCCGGAGGTGCGGTAGGGAATACGCTGGGGATGCAGAGGCTTGGACAACCAAGCTCTCAGGGCTGGGGTGTTGGGAGAGGAAAAGGGGGTCGCCCGGGGCCGGGTGATGGCGTCGGGCCACGTTCCTATCCACAGGAGTCCCTGTGGTGGGCCTGGACCAGGTGCCCAAAAGAACGTCTGAAAGTGCATCATTAAAAGGCAGCAGTAGCTCCGCAGAGGTAGCCGCCGGCTGAAGCACTTCTGTCAGGAGGTTTGTCCTGACGGCCACTGTAGGGAGCTCGAGGTGGAGGGCCTCGGCCGCCCTACGCAACACCACGGCGTAACTTGCACCCTCCTCCGTAGCCACGGTAGGAGGAGTGAGCATGCCAAGGTCAGGAGAGGTATCAAGACCACTGGCATCCCCCCGTTCCTCTGCCCAGTCCGGGTCTAACTCACACTGTGCTGTGAGAGGGTCCTCAGACCCTTCCCCGTCCTCCCCTTCCTCCGAAGGCTGATGAACAGGCCGAAAATAAGGAGGATGGACATAGGGATAGAAAGGTCCCATTGGCGTCGGAATCGGCATCAAGCGACGCCGTTCCGGCGCCGTGTCCACTTCGGGGCTGAAACCAGGGGAGACGTCGTCCGGTGGGACGGGCGACGTCGGAAGTGGTGCCGGAGGGGTCGACGTCGGTGGAGGTGTTACAAGGTCAACCGGCGTCGACCGGGATCAGGCCTGGATCCCGGTCAACCGGCGTCGACCGGGATCAGGCCTGGATCCATGGGGGGGCCGGAGCCGACAGCGATGCCGGAGCCGTCGGCAGTAAAGGGCAAGGACCCCCAGTCGGACCCGCGGGGCCCAAAGGCGCACCGGCGGGGCCCGACGGCCCAAAGAGGCGAGCCATGGCTGACAGAAATTCCTGCAGCTGGGCCGGAGTCGCGGGTAGGCCGGCGGCGACTGCGTAGGCTCCGCCGGAGGCGCGGGGTGGCACCACCCGCGTCGCGCGAGGGGAAGTTGGAGAGCGACGGCGCTTCTTCGACTTCTTAGAGTGCTTCATCTTACCTGACCCCGAGTGCGAAGACTTCGATCCCGACGAACGATGGTGGTGGTGGTGGCTCCACGACCGGTCCCTCGACCTCCCACGGGACCGGGACCTTGAGCGGCGCGGAGCCGACTGCCGAACTTCAAGCAACTTTCGGGATCGCTCCGCAAAGTCTTCGGCGCCATGGCTCGGCAGTCGGGGCACGACTTGGGGTCGTGGTCGCTCCCCAGGCAGTAGAGACACGCGGTGCGGGTCCGTCACCGACATCATGCGATGACATTCCTCGCAGGACTTGAAGCCGGGCATCCCTACTGCACCAGGAGTCGATCGACGCGAAAAATAGAGACAAAAAGGCCTTGAAAAACTCAGTCAAAAAATGACTGGGGGTACCGCTCGCTCCGGATCTGCGCTTGCTGGCGCGGAAAAAGAAAACTGCTGTCAGCGTGTGAGGGCGGCGTCTAAGTAGCTGCTGCAACGTCATCTCAGCGACCACGACGCCAACGACGGACGCGGAGCCGTACAACGCCACCTTCCAACGCGCAGGGGTACTGCTGATGAAAACTTTCCGGATCCAGTCTGATGCCTGGGGGTATTCTAAGGTAAGGAATCTATCACTAACGTGTTTCTTTCAGATATCAACTTTCGGCAGGACCCGCCAGCCTTGAAACCGGGCATCCCTAAGTGCACCAGGAGTCGAAGACTCAAAAACGGTGTCGACAAAAGTCACAACAAGATCAGTCAAAAAGTGACTGGAGGTACCGCTCTCTCTGGATCTGCGCTGGCTGGCGCGGAAAAAGAAAGAACTGACGTCAGCGCGCGAGGGCGGTGTCTAAGTAGCTACTGCAACGTCATCCTGGCAACCAGGACGCCAACGACGAATGCGGAGCCGACCGACGCCACCTTTCGACGCGCAGGGGTACTGCTGACGAAAAAACTTTCCGAATCCAGTCCGACGCCTGGGGATATTCTAAGGTAAGGAATCTATCACTATGTGTTTCTTTCAGATTGGAGTGACGATGTAGGCAACATAACCGACGAAGACTGGAGGGAGGCCTTGGCTTCCCCCCGGGAGGTGGCGATCCGTTCTCGTTTCAAACTCATACAGCTTAAACTACTCCACAGAGCCTACTACACTAGCACAGTGCTTGTTAAAATGGGGATTCTCGGCTCCCCGGGGTGCCCTACAGGTACCCATCTACACCAATGGTGGGAATGCCCCATCCTTCAGAAATATTGGGGGAAGGTTATGTCAACTTTGTCCCGGATATGTCATGCACCTATTGAAGTTCCTCCCCGGCTGTGTCTTTTAAATATCTGGGATGCTACGTATTTGTCCAGAACTGAAAGACTGTGGGTTTCGCTGGGTTGTATGGTGGCAAAGCGCAACATTGCCAGAACATGGAAGGGGGTGGTTAAGCCAAAATACACCGACTGGGAATCCGATATGGACTGGTGTATGCAAGCAGAGAAGGTTATTTATGAGCAGAGGATGCCCGCGCAAATGGACAAAAATATGGGGCCCCTGGAACGAAAGTAGAGGTCTGCTATGTGTTCCTTTCAGCGATACTCCCCCCATTGGCATTTGATCGAGAGACTCTGTAATGTTTTTTAGAGACTGATGGAAACTACGAAGCAAATGATTGTGTCAAAGACCCCATGTAACGATTTGTCTTTTTAAACACCTCTTTGTGGCCCTTAATGTAATTCTTAATGTCCGCATTTTGCTGCACTTGTTTTGGTTTGTATTATTTTATGTTGTTTCTTTGCAATAAAAAAGAATTAAAAAAAAAAAAAAGTAACTGGAGATACCGCTCTTCCCGGATCTGCGCTGGCTGGCGCGGAAAAAGAAAGAACTGATGTCAGCGCGCGAGGGCGGAGTCTAAGTAGCTACCGCGACGTCATCCCGGCGACCACGACGACGTACACAGAGCCGACCGACGCCACCTTCCGACGCGCAGACGTACTGCTGACGAAAAAACTTTCCGGATCCAGTCTGACGCCTGGGGGTAATTCCAAGGTAAGGAATCTATAACTAATGTGTTTCTTTCAGATGTTAAGATCCTTTTGATGGCGCCAACCCAATAGGTCTGAACCTTGCTTGGTTATGTACACACGACCCAAGACTTCTTTCTTTCCAAATTCAATATACACCCATTTCATTACCATAATTTCTATAGTTTTCCCTCCATTCCCCACAAGCTTGATGTCATATTTATTCCACTCCACATCCTTTCTTTTATTGCTGTATCTTTAGATGTCAATGTGTACAAGCTTCCAGAGTCTGGTAGTATCCTCACTTTGTGGCTGTCAATTTTCAGGTTGCAGTGAGGTTTTTCTAACGTGTCCGTGCTTTCTTTCTCTATTTCTCTTCCCTTATAAGTTGCATTTATCATTTGTTCATGATCAGCCAATTCCTCTATGGTGAGTACGAGTTCATGTACGCTTGCACATGCCATCAATTTCCTTTACTTTTACTATTTGGTCCTTTATTATGCAAACCTTGGCAAAGAGACCTCTACGACCACAATTACGACATGTGGCATTCCTCGCAGTGCACATGTTGCTAGATGTTATATGTCCTGATGCTCCACAGCGATAAAATGTTATTGCTCTGGAGCTCGATCCTGGGGAAGTGGATTGATGTTCTACCTTTTCATTAGGCTTTCCTTGTTGAACTTTTTCATTCGGTTCCACCTTCTTAATTTCTTCTATTGGCACACTAATTTCAGATACTTTGGCTGGATGTTCCTTCACCACCTCACTTACGCTATTTTTATCCATTTCTTCTATCCACATTTGGATGCATTCTAATTCCTTGGCAATTTATATCTTCCTCAAGTGTTGGATCTTTGATTAACAACTTTTTCTAGACTCTTATTGTTTGTGCATCGCACAATTTGGTCTCTAATTAAGGAATCACTCAGATTTTCGAACTGGCACGTTAATGACAAACCTTGTAATGCTGCCTCATAGGATGCAATATCTTCGCCTGATCTATGTACCCTAGAAAAAAACGGATGCTGCTCTAGTACAATATTTACTTTTGCTATAAACAGTGCATCCAACATTTGTAGAGACATCTCAAACATTAGTGGGTTGCCCATCTACCATCCACAGGGAGATTTCAGGTAAGTCTTCTTACCCTGTCTCAGATGCTGGCACCCTCTCAATTGCTCCCTTGGCCAAGAGAGACAGGACTTCTCCAAGTATTGACAAGTGGTATTGCAGTGTGGGTGGATTGTCCACTAAAACAGACAGAAAGGATACAAAATAGCCATGCTCTATGATCTGGA
This sequence comes from Calotriton arnoldi, assembly GCA_963921515.1. Classification (NCBI taxonomy): domain Eukaryota; kingdom Metazoa; phylum Chordata; class Amphibia; order Caudata; family Salamandridae; genus Calotriton; species Calotriton arnoldi. The sequence continues at coordinate 1,140,530 of CAWUFW010005835.1, read as the reverse complement.
GCAATCAATGGTCTGATGTGATGCTCTTCTAACGGTAAAGGTGATAGGTGACTCAACCTGCCAGGTGATCGTATGCTGCTGAAAAGGGGTGTGGGTTTAAGGGGCAGATGCAGGGGTGTGGGTTGGGTGGAGGGGGGCAGGGTAATTGGGTAGAGCGTTGTCCCTGAGGGTCAGGATGGTGGCGGCCTGTTCCATTGACTCTACCTCGAATGATGGCTTACTGTTACTGAGGCCCATATTGGCACTCTGCTGGTAAAGTCCTGAGCCTCGAAAGGGGAGAGTGGCCTGGGGAAACTGGCATATGGGAGAGCTAGGCCTGAAGAGTGAACTGTGAACCTTGCTCTCTTTAAAATGTTCTGATGTTGAGTCCCCCTTAAACCCAAACAGGCAAGGAACCATTGAATGACATGTCCTTAAGGGACTGCTGGACGTCTGACGAAATGCATGTGAAGAGCATCCCGGTGTGGGGCCTTAGTACCACACTGGTGCGGACTGCTCCTACCCAGACAGTTGGACGTGTTCAGGCTAGACCTGATGGAGTATTGCCGCATCCTGACTGTAGGAGGCTGGCTCAGTATATGGCGCACACTTATTTAAGTGAAGCACCTTGCACTAATCCAGACAACCCTTTTGGTGGTTGTAGTGCTCTTAGACAACCAAAGAAAGCTCTCTAAGTGGTAGCGGTGAAAAGCAGCCTTCAGGCTTAGTCCAGAAGGAGTGTTAAGCAGCCTGTTGTACCAGATCTAATCATGCAGTGTAGGTTAAATGCAAAAGAACCACATTGTAGTTATAAAAATATGTCTTTTTATTACACAACACTCACTAACACATTGGTACATCTCTTACCCGGAGATATCAACACAAATACTCACAATGCTTCAATTGCAAACAGGTAAGTAAGCACAAAACACAGTGGTCTCCAGGGGGAGACCAAACCATATACTAAGAAAGTGGAATGTGAACTGCGACCAAAGTTGGGACTTGGACCAAGAGACTCAGAAGAGCTGGGACACAAGGAACCACCAAGGTAAGTACCCAGGAACCCCACGGAGGCCGTGTGCAGAGTGGAAAGACAGCTGCGTACTCAATAGAAGTCAACGGGAAAGTCGCAGTTTTGAAGAAGGACCCTTCCCAGTGGACCCCAAAGAAACCCCGTGGATGACAGAAGGTTGGAGAGTCACCCCACCCGTGGATACCCCAGGAACCAGAATACCTACACCAGGGGAGCTGGGTGCATAGGTGCGAAGTGACGTCGGAAACCGCCGTAGACCACAATGGAGGACTTCAGTAAAGATGCCACTGGCGAAGACTCTGCAGGAGTACGGTGGAATCCAAGGGTGGATTCTTGAAGAGAAGAACCTGCAAACAGAGGGGACAGAGTCTGCACCACTCGGAGGTGACCACAAGGCACGGAAGAGAAATGCCCACCAATGAAGGAAGATGCAGGAGTGATGGCGGTGACCTAGTCGCTGCACTTGTGAGGACCAGGCGATGCTGAGGAAGACCCAGAGCCGTTCACGAGCTGTCCCACATTGGAAGTCGAGAACCAGGGTGCCGGTGTCCGGCAGGACCACCAACAAGCCTTGGCAGCAGCAACAGACGTGGAAAACAATGTAGGAGCAACATTGGGACCAGCAAGGTGCACGGGACTCACCAAGTGCAGGACAGTCAGAGCAAACCTGAGCAAGCAGGGGAGCACACTAAAGCAGGAGAAGACCCTCAAAGAGGACCCACAGGCCAAAGGCACAGGAGTCGCAAGAGGATCTCGAGCAGCTCACCAAAGAAGGCGGCCCACGGTGCAGAGAAGTACAAGTTACTTACCTTCGGTAACGGTGTATCTGGTAGAGACTATTCTAGCCGCAGATTCCTTAACGTAGAATTATCCCCAGGCATGAGACTGGACCCGGAAAACTTTCTTTGCCCCAGCATCTCTGCGCGCCGGGGGGGGCGGTACCACGCGACTCCGCCCTGATGACGTCCGCGGGAGTGACGTCAGCGAGGTCACATAAGCCCCGCCACGGCGCGCTGACATCAGTTTTCTTCGGAGAACTTTTCCGCGCCACAACGCGGAGCCATCACAAACAAAACTGTGGAGAGTATGGGAACAGTGTGCGAAAAATCAGTGAAAAAAGAGAAGAGAGAAACGAAAGGTGAGGAACAGCACCAATTGGAAAAGTGCCAAGCACTAAGGTACCAAAAAGCATAGCAGCGAAGGCCATAGCAGGGCAAGAGCAGAGCAACGCCCCGAGGAGCAGCCTTGCAAGCTAAGGCGACATCCCCCCTGGAGGCAGAACCCAGGTGAAAAACGCCATAGCAGAAGAGAGAGAGAGAGAGAATCTGCAATCACAATCCACAACAGTGAAGGGGCAACAAGCCCGAAACAGAGGAGTAACAGCAATTCACCCCCAGACGACACCATCAAGGAGGGCCGTAGCCCCTGAAAGGAGCGAAAGGGCCGAGGTACAAGCAAAAAAAAACCCAACGCAGAGAACTGCAAAGGAATCAGAAACCCCAAGCCAGTAAAAGGAGAAGAGGCAAGGAGGCCCCTACACTTGGAGAAAAGACCAAAGTGGAGGGAGGCAGAAGCACACATGAACCAACCGACCTCGGATCAGAAAGGAAGGGGTGGAACAATCAAGCAGAACGAAGCATCCTGTCCGGGAGGAGGCGAAGCACACCCCCACAGAAGACAAGCCACCCGGAGGGAGGCGAGTGCAGAAGACCAAACAGAAGGTCCTCGCAGAACGGGGAGGAAGGGCGGGTCGTGAAGGAATCTGCGGCTAGAATCGTCTCTACCAGATACACCGTTACCGAAGGTAAGTAACTTGTACATCTGATAGAGACTACTAGCCGCAGATTCCTTAACGTAGAATAGATACCCTAACCATACCCAGAGGGGAGGAGGGTCTGCGAGAGAATCTCACCAGCTTGGAGGAACACAGGGCCCCAGCAGGGGATGTGTCACAGGGACAAGAAGGGCGGCCCAGCCCTTACCAAGCAGAAGTAAGCAAGAACGAGGCGAAGGGAAGGCCAGGAAACCCAAGCCCATCCAAGGTACAACCGCCAGAAAACCCCATAGGGGAAGACAGCGCCAGAGGATCACCAAGGAAGAAAAGAACCACCCCAAACTCCAGGGAGAAGAGGTAGAACCGGAGGCAGAGCCTGCCGTAGGAAAACACAGACAGCGATAGGGGGCAGCTGAACAGGCATCAGCCCCCAGGCAACGGACAAGGCAGGAGCGGCTCCACAGCCAAATGGCGCAGGCGAAGAAGAAAGGCACAGGTGCGCAAAGCCCCAACAGAACAAGAGGCAGGGGCACAAGGGAACACACCAAGGGCCATGGCGGTGATCCATAACTAGCAGGCATGCGCAGCCAGCAACACCCTGGAGCAGTGCACCCAGAACAAGCCAGGCGCAAGCCGAGGACAACGGCCAGGGAAATCCAGAACAATCCCCAAAGGGGGGCCGTGCCAGAGACACACACCGGCCCACGAAGAAGTGGGACCAGGCAGAAGAGAAAGAGGAGAGACACGGAGGGCGAACCAGCCGGCAACCAGAGCACAGGAATGCCAGAAGAAACGTAGCCCCCCCTGGAACACCAGACAGAGGACCAGGCCGAAACGTCGGACAGGAAGGCGGAAACGCCACAACACGATGCCATAGACGTCATGCCAGGCTGGCCTAGCGATGTAGCGAACATTGAAAATGACAGACGTTGGAGCAGCGTAAGCCGCACCAAGACAAAGGCAAAAGAGACCGCACCAGCGGTACACAGTGAGGCCAGGAAAGGCAAGGAACCCGAAAAGGGGCAACCACACCTGCCCAGCGAAGGACAGAGCTATGTAATAGCTACAAGTACCCCACTTAGGGCATGATACGTCCCAAGGAAAACATGGGAACACCTCTTAGGAAAAAAGTCCGCAGCAGAGGACAAGAACAAAGGACCTGCGGGTAAAACCACAGACGGCTTGTCAACCAGCCAAAAAGACACAGAAGCCAAAAGGAGGCTGTACCAGCAGCCAACAGTACAGAGGGGCCAACCTAAGGACCCCGAAGGCACGCCAAACCACACGGAACACACAACCGGGCCAAGCGAAGCACTAGACCCCCGAAAAAGGTGGGATAACGCCTCCCATAAGGCACCAGAGGACCGACAAGCCAAGTTGAAGGAGGTCGGAGCCCCGCAAGAAGCCGCTGAATGGCGGAGTCCGCATGGGTGTTTAACAAAAGAACCCCATCAAAAGGCAGGTCAACCAAGACGCTCCCTAATATTCTCTGGAAAAACGCTATCCCGCAACCAAGCATGGCGACGGAGAGCTACTGAACTTGCCATGGCGCGGTCGAGAGCATCAGAAACATCTAAGGCCGAACGAAGAATAAACTCGGCCAACTCCCGGCCATCCAACACATGGGTCCGCAGATCAGCCCGGACACCTTCGGGGGAGGCGCCAGACAGAAGGGATTCCACGGAATCCCACAGACTGGAAGTAGCCCTGGCCAACACACACAGTGTGTTGAGCGCTGGCAAAGCAGCACTAGAGGAAGCGAAGATGTGACGCCCCCACGTATCCAAGGACCGGGCCTCCCGTGACGGAGGAAACAACACCAAGGGCAGGGAAGGAAAGGCAGTCTGCAGAAGAGGGCCCTGTGTAGCAGGGTGGAAAGAAAAGCAGACTGGATCGTGCAGAGCAGGGCGATGTAGGAGCGGCTGAGGCACGGGATCACCCGTGGCAGGACGCCCCCATGCCCCCAGAAGAGAAGAATGGAGCGAAGCTTCGAATGGAAGAAGCAGCTCCCGTCCACCAGAGCCCTGATGGAGAACCGCTAACAAATGGTCCGTAGGGAATGGGGTGCCGGGGTCGCCCATGCGCAAAATGCCAGCGGCCGTGGAAATGGCCCGGACAAAAGCCGCACCCGCCTCCGTAGGGCGCCGTGGGGGAGAGAGCAATTCCTCCGTGGGCGATGGCTGTAAACTAAGCCGGCCATCCCAGAGTCCAGCTGGAACAAAAAACGGCCAGCCCCTGAATGGAGGACCCACGGACGAGTGGGGGGCCTGAGGCGCCTCCGGGGAAGGCCGAGGTCGCGGGGACGGCGAAGAGCCCTCCCTGGAGGACGCCGGAGAAAAAGCAACAACGTGGCGGCCCGTCTCCGGGGAAGAGGAGACAAAAAGGTGACAAACCTCCGGAGAGGAGGGGACCTCTGGAGACGAGTCGACGACCCGACGCCGGCACGGCACCGTGGAGTCTGCCACAGGCGCCGGCGCGACGTCGACCGGCGCCGGTGCTGACACCGGGGACGCTGAGTCGACCCCCACCATCACGTGCGCCCCAGGAGAATGGGGCGGGGTCGGAGCCGGGGCGGCTAAAGAACGGCGCCAAAAAGGTGCCGACTCGACCTCCGACGAGGCAGCCGCCTGCACGGAGGGCCGAGAGGGATCCGGGGAAACGCCCCGGCCCCTAGCCAGCACCCGCGGCGTCGCCAGGGCCGACAGCAGTCGGCGCCTGAGCGGCGTCGGCTCGGCCTCCGGCAAGGCTGCGCCCTGCCCAGAGGACCGAGGGGGACTCGGGGACGAACCGCGAGTCCCGGCGACCTCCTGCGACACCACAGGGACCCCCGTGGGGGTTTGCGGCGAGGCAGAGGCGCCGTGGGCCGAAGAGGGGAACCCCGCAGGGCCGCACCCCGACGACATCACACCCCCAAAACTGGAGCCGAACCCGTCGGCGCCGGGGCCGGAGCCGCCGGCGACTCCCCGGAAGGCCCCGCACGTGGAAAGGGATTCGCGGACGTCTCAGGGAGAGGAGGAGGAGGGGCCAAGGAAGCCTGTAGAGCCGCAGCATAGGCCCCCATTTGGGCCCTCGTCGCCCCAACACCAGGAAACGGCGGGTAGGGGGGCGACGAACGAGGCCGCATGTCCCGAGGAGAACCCGCGCCCTCCGCAGAACGGGGACCAGGCCTCGGGTACAAGCTATAAGACTTACCGGCGGGCGAGCGACGCCCCTGGGGCCTCGGTGAAGGACGATGTCGGAGGCGGAAGCGGCGATTCTTGGGCCCTTCCGCGGGGGACGGACGCGGTGACGACACCGATCTGGACAAGCGGGCCGACAGGAGCTTCATCCGGCGCTTCCGCCGGGATTTCGGCTTCAGATGCTGACAACCGTCGCAGTCCGTAGAGTCATGGTGCTCGCCCAGACACCACATGAAAATAGGGTGAGGGTCCGTCGCCGACATCTGACGCGCACAAGAAGAGCACGTCTTGAAGCCCGAAGGCATTCGCACACTGTTCCACAACGCAAAAGCGTAAAAGAAGGCTTGGAAACAGGCCAGGGACACTATTCCGGATCCGCGTTGCACGCGAAAAAGAAGGAAACTGATGTCAGCGTGCCGGGGCGGGGCTTGTGACCTCGCTGACGTCACGCCCGCGGACGTCGTCAGGGCGGAGTCGCGTGGTACCGCCCCCCGGCGCACAGAGCTGCTGGGGCAAAGAAAGTTTTCCGGGTCCAGTCTCACGCCTGGGGATAATTCTATGTTAAGGAATCTGCGGCTAGTAGTCTATCAGATTGCGAGGACAACGCTGATCTTGGCAGGAAGAAATCCTGGAGGCTGGAGCTTCTTGTAGCCCAAAGATCTCTGGAGGACACAGCCAACAAGCCTAGGCAATGGCAAGTCAACGAGGTGCAAAGGGGTTCGGTCCTAGCATTTCCGAAGAGGGATACTGGCCTCAAACTTGCAGAGAGGACAGGTCAGGCCTCGAGGGAGTTGCAGACCACCACCTGTGCTGCTGAGCCTTTCGAAGTCCGTGGGACGTCATGAGCAGCCGACCGGTCAGCTTCGTTGCGTTGACTGCAGATGCAGGGGAGTGACTCCTTCAAACCAAGGGAGATTAATTTGGGTGTCCTTATGCCCACAGGTCTGTTTAAGATCCTGGAAGAATCACACACAGACGAAGACTTGCAGAACCGTGAGACCAGGAGCAGCAGGAGCCTTCTTGGTGCAGTCCAGCGAAGTCCTAGTTGAAGAGTGACGTGGTTTCAGGCTTGAGTCTTGTTCCATGACGAATCTGAGGACCCACCCACAGGTAATCCCTTTTATACCCTAAGAAAGGGGTAGGACGACTCAGGGGTCCCTCCCAGGAGGGACTGGACAGACAGGAGGATACTCCCATGTAATTTGTCCAGTTTCACACCAGAGCAGGAGCCAAGGGCTAGAACTACTTCCAAATGGAGTATGAAAGGGGGGCACCACATCTGCCCTTCAAAGCAGTCTGGTGGAGCTGGCAAGCGCCCTCACTCAAGCACAATACACTAAGTCCTGTCTGGGAAGTGGTCACGCCTCCCTGTGACAGGAAACCTATTGTTCTACCTTCCCCTGCTCGAGCTCAGCTCAGCAGCAGGAAGAGGGCATAATCGTATGTGGGGTCAGCAGCAGCACTAGCTTGCTGGCAGGCCCTGGAAGGCTGTTACCTGGAGTACTGGGGGTTTCCTGGAGGAGCCCCCCCCCCCCCCCAGTGCATGGAATCATACCTCCAACACCAGTAACAGTCTTGGGGTATGATTCCAACATGTTTGATACCAAACGTAATGAGGCATGGCCACTATATGTATCAAAATGGCTGACGTACTTACAAAGCCTGGCGAATCGACTCCGGAGTTTGCAGGGGGTGTCCTGCTCATGCAGGGGCACCCTCATACTTAATTCCCATCACCCTGCCTTCAGGATTGAAAGGCCTGTCTTAAGGGTGACATAGGTTTTAAGTGTAGTGACCTCAGATATAAGAAAACCTATATCTGTCCTCAGCCTATATATGTTCCACTAGGTTTTCTTCAGAAGGGATCTGGGTAAGAGTGTTTGTTGTGTTCCACAGACCAAATGGCTCCCTAAGTCCCAAAGACGTCGGGGAAGCCTGTAGATTTGCCACGCACATAATCTTCCTGCCCTTATCCAGTTCAACAATTTCCTTTAGTGCACAAAAATAGTCTTCTAGCACTAGAGAGCTCCTCAGTCTCCACCAAAATAAAATAGGACGCAACTTGGCTTTGCTCACAATTGAATTGATCCCCATGTCCTACAAGAGAGGCAAGGTAGGAGTGCTCTGCGGTAGCTTCACTAAAGATCTTAAAAAGTTGTTTTCTGCAGTTGCCAGTGCAGTGAGCCCAGCATGGCTCCAGAGCTCAGCTCCGTATAAGGCACTTGTTACTGCATTTGTCTGGTAGATGTTAACAGCCAGGGATATCTGTCTCGTTTTGGATGAATTGAACAGCCTGGTCATGCCCGATGCGTAATGGGATAGGTTTAGGGCACGCTTCCTAATCTGAGGTGTCCAGGACATGTTAGAAGTCAACCTGATGCCCAAGTAGTCAGAATCTTGAACCCTCTCCAAGATATGTCCATCAAGTTTGATGGAACCCCTGAATGTTTTGAGCGTTTATGCACATGAACTTTGTTTTCCCCTAATTTATTTCCAGACCCCGATGTGAACAAAAGGTTGCAAAGCTATCCATCAAGGGCTGAAGACCTGCCCATGTCTAGGAGACCAGCAGGGTGTCATCCTCAAAAAGCAATATCGGTATTTTGCAGCCTGCAATTATTGGGGCGTCATTCCTGTACTGTTTCATCAGAGCTACCACATCGTTTAGATACAGGGAGAAGAGGGTGGGGGCTAACACGCACCCCTGCCGCACCCCTCTCAACTCTGATGTGGTCTGTAAGGTCACCTTGCTGGCTCCATCCCACCTGGGCATGTGTGTCGTGTGCAGGCGAATTAGGATATCAAGTAAAGATGATGGGATCCCCATCTGCCTCAGTGTCTCCCATAGCTTGCAGCGGGGGACCAAATCGAATGGCAGTTTTAAGATCCACAAGGATGCAATATAGATTTGCACTATTAGGGTTAATACTGGTCAAAAGAAGGATCCTATTAGATGGAAGTCTGCAACAGGTCCCAGGCTACGGGTGTTGCCTAGAGATACGCCTGAATGGGCATTAGCAGAGGAAAGGCGCATGCGGGAGGTTAGAATGGATGAGCACATGGAAAAAGACTGACCAGAATAGGCTGAAATGCTGCATAGTTTGTTTTCCTCTGCTAGGGGCCTCCGTGAGTTAACTCCGGCAGAGGGACAGGATATGCAGGATGTGCAGCCTAATGTGAACTTCAGCGTCTGCCGCTTGGTAAAATGAACATGGGAGGCGGTTGTCATGACTCAACATTGAGTATACCACTGAGTATAAGTACAATGATGGGGGAGCGGCATGTAATGTACCACAAGCGATACTACGTAGGGGCTCAGCACTTAGAATATATGTAAAACGTTGGGTGAAAGGATGGACTGTAATAGTGGGGCAAAGTGGACCCGTACTTGGATTTAAAAAAAAAAAAAATGTATGGGACTTTCTCGACTTACCTGAGCCCCTTGACTTAGGCAATGAACGGTCCCGGGAATACCAAATGGAGCGAGAGAGCGACCATGCTCGTGTCTTCAACCAAGACAGCTTCTTTGACCTCCTGAGTTCAGCGACTAGAAGTTTAGCCTCTCGATCCTGAACGGCCTTCATACTAATTTTGGCACAACAGTCAAACAACTGATTCGTTTTTTGGTGCTGAGGCCAGAGACAGTCGTTGTGAGTGTCAGTAGCCAACATCTATTGATTACAGGCACAAGACAGTTTGAATCCTGTTGTTTTAGAGGGTCACCTGCTGCAAACTGTAGAATTTTCTGAAGGATAAAATCTGTGAGGTATGACAGGATTTGAAAGCTCAGGATTCGCATCCGCAGACATGGAATGAAAGGAACTGATGTCAGTGCATGGAGGTGGCGCATATATAGGGGCATGACACTATATTGGGGGTGGGTGTGACGGATCCATTTCGGAGCCGCTTAACACCACCTACCAATGCACAAGGGAACTAGAGTTGCAAAGAACGTTTTGAGATCTAGTATGATGCTTGGAGATAGGTGAGGTATCTATCAGAGAAATATGTTTGCCAATTAGCTAGCAGCCTCTTATGGCTGCTGAGTCCCTTAATTTGCAGAAATAAAAGTCTGGGATACCTGCCAAAAGGTGCCCTAATACAACTTAAAAAACCAGTGCAGAAAACCAAAGAAGAAACCAACACATCAGCTCACAAACTGTAATTCATAAACAATTTAAAGGACCTAACAAAAAGCCTTTATGTAGCAACATATTTAACTTCAATGATGGAGATTTAACAGTAACCATTTGCAGAAGCCAGGCACTATAAATATATTATTAAAAATCTTAATGCAAAAGTTACTAACTTGTGTAACGATATATCTGTAAGAGACAGTAGTTAGTGACAGATTCCTTACCTTAGAATATCCCCAGGCGTCAGGCTGGATCCGGAAAGTTTTTGCGTAGCAGTACCCTTGCACGTCGGTAGGCGGCGTCGTGCGGCTCCGCGTCCGTCGTCGGCGTCGTGATCGCCGGGATGACGTCGCGGGCAGTACTTCGACACCGCCCCTGCGCGCTGACGTCAGTTCTGTACACGACTTTCCGCGCCAGGAACGCAGAGCCATGCAAGAAGCTGACATAGGTGTCTGAAAAATACTAGGGCCCTGAAAGGGATGTCCTTAACCCTAGAAATCAGTTCGCAGAACGGGGAGGATGGGTGGGTCGGTAGGAATCTGTCACTAACTACTGTCTCTTACAGATATATCGTTACACAAGTTAGTAACTTGTGCATCTGAAAGAGACACGTTAGTGACAGATTCCTTACCTTAGAATAGATACCCCAGCAATACCAACCCCGGTGGTGGGTCTGCGAACAAAGATCAGACAAGGAAGTCCCGGAGGACAGAACGGCCAAAGAAGCCGTCCCTCCGGACCCGACTGTCAAGGCAGTAATGCTTTGTAAACGTGTGCAGCGAGGCCCACGTAGCTGCCTGACAGATATCCTGCAGCGGAACACCGCGGCCCAAAGCCGTGGTAGCAGCCGTTGCCCTGGTGGAATGGGCACGCAGCCCAACAGGAGGCTCCTTCTTAGCCAAAGAATAGCAGGCTTTGATACACAATATTACCCAGCGGGAGATGGTTCTCTTGTGCACCGCCCGACCTTTTTGGCGCCCACGTAGCCAACAAAGAGCTGGTCATCCACCCGGAAGTGTTGTGTGCGGTCGATGTAAAAGGAAAGCGCACGTTTTGGGTCCAGACGGTGGAGCCTCTCTTCCTCTCTGGAAGGATGCGGAGGCGGAAAGAAGGTGGGCAAAGTGATGGTCTGCCCAATGTGGAAGGCAGTAACCACCTTTGGCAAGAAGGACGGACGCGTCCTAAGAACAACCTTGTCTGGATGGACAGACAGAAAGGGAGGTTTACATGATAGAGCCTGGAGCTCACTCACCCGCCGAGCGGAGGTGATGGCCACCAGAAAGGCTGTCTTCAGAGTCAGAAGACGAAGAGGACAGTTATGTAGAGGCTCAAAGGGAGCGCACATAAGAAAGGTAAGAACCAAGTTCAAGTCCCACTGAGGCATCACAAACGGAACAGGAGGGAAGAGGTGTGTAATGCCTTTTAGAAACCTGTTAACAGGGGACTTGAAAAGGGAGGGCTGATCAGGAAGCCTGAGGAAGGCCGAGATGGCACAAAGATAGCCCTTGATGGTACCCAGGGCAGAACCCTGTTGGGCCAGGGAAAGAAGGAACAGAAGAACCTCAGAAAGAGGGGCAGAAAGGGGATTCACAGCCTTTGCTGTGCACCATGCCACAAACTTGTTCCACCTGCAGGCGTATACCACTTTAGTGGAGGGACGCCTGGCTGCCAGAATCACATCACAAACTTCGGGAGGCAAGTCGAAAGGAATCAACTGCCGCCGCTCAATCTCCACGCAAGCAGGTGGAGGCTGGACAGGTTCGGGTGGAGGACCGTCCCCTGCTGCTGCGACAGAAGATCCTCCCGAAGAGGCAGACGGATCGGGGATCTACGCTCATACTGAGTAGCTCGGGATACCAAACTCTTCGAGCCCAGTCCGGAGCCACAAGGATGACTTGGGCCCGGTCGTGCCGAATCTTCTTCAACAGTCTGGGTAGAAGTGGTATAGGCGGAAAGGCGTACAACAGACCGCAACTCCACTCGCGACGAAAAGCGTCGCCGAGCGAGTGCCGCCTTGGAAATTCCAACGCGCAGAACTGATGACATTGCGCGTTCTCTTCGGTGGCGAATAGATCTAACCAAGGCTCTCCCCACTGTAGAAAGAGTCCTTGCGCCACTTCCGAGTGAAGACGCCATTCGTGATCCATCATGCACCTGCGGCTGAGTTCGTCCGCCCTGGCGTTCAGGGAACCTGCCAGGTGTTGAACCATCAGGAACATGCCCTGATGTTCCAGCCATGTCCAGAGGCGCAGAGCCTCCTGACAGAGGGTCCACGACCCCACCCCGCCTTGTTTGTTGCAGTACCACATGGCGGTGGTGTTGTCTGTGAACACCTGCACTACCTTCCCTTTGACAGAGGAAGGAATGCCTTGAGTGCAAGTCGGATCGCCCGGAGCTCCAGAAGGTTGATATGGAGCCGGGACTCCGCCGGAGACCAGAGGCCTCTGATCTCCGCCTCTCCCATGTGACCGCCCCATCCCAGAAGGGACGCTTCCGTCACAACTGTGTGCTCTGGCTGAGGAAGGGAGAGGGATCTGCCCATGACCCATTGCCGGTTCGAGAGCCACCACTGCAATTGTTTTGCAGTCCCCTCCGAGATCTGGACGTGATCGGACAGGTTGCCCTGGTGCTGCGCCCACTGGAACTTCAGGTCCCACTGTAGAGCCAGCATATGCCATCTGGCATGATTGACCAGCAGGATGCAGGAGGCCATGAGGCCCAGCAGCCTCAGGGTCATCCGTACCGAAACCCAGGATAAAGGCTGAAAGATCGGAATCATAGCCTGAATATCCCGGACTCGCCGTTCGAGAGGAGAGGCCCGAAACTGCGTCGTGTCCAGAACTGCTCCGATGAAAAGGAGCTGTGGAGAAGGAATCGGATGCGACTTCGGCACATTGATGGAGAACCCCAGCGAGTGCAGGAGTTCGGCCGTAGTCTGGACGTGGGAGACGACTGCCTGGGACGAGCCCGCCTTCAGCAGCCAGTCGTCGAGGTAGGGGAAGACTGGAACCCCTGCCCGGCGCAGATGAGCTGCGACCACCGCCATCACTTTCGTGAACACCCGTGGGGCACTTGTAAGGCCAAAGGGGAGCACAGTGAACTGAAAATGCTCGAGGCCTACCGTGAACCGCAGGTAACGCCGGTGGGCCGGCAGGACGGGGATGTGAAAATAAGCGTCCTGCAAGTCCAACGCTACCAACCAGTCTCCAGGGTCGAGGGCAGTCAAGACCTGAGCTAGGGTGAGCATCTTGAACTTCTCCTTCCGGAGGAAGCGATTGACGTTCCGGAGGTCCAAGATAGGACGCATGTCCTCCTTGTCCTTTTTGGGCACCAGAAAGTAGTGGGAGTAGCAACCACGTCCTACTTCTGGGGTCGGAACATGCTCGATGGCCCTCTTGGCCAAGAGGGCCGTAACTTCCTTCTGCAGAAGCACCAAGTGATCCCCTGACATGCAGTGGAATTGAGGTGGCATGGCTGGGGGTGGTCTCGAAGGGGAGGGAGTAGCCCCTTCGGACAATGTCCAAGACCCACCTGTCCGAGGTGATGGGACGCCAGTGGTTAAGGTGATGGCGGACCCTGCCCCTACTGGCGTGCTGTGCACCTGAAAGGAAGGACTAGGAGGGCTTGGAGGCCGCGGACGGGTTGGAGGTAGTGGCCTGACCCGCACGCTGGTTGCCCGAACCGCCACGGCGGTATCCACGTCCTCGGCCACGCGAAGACGCTTGCTGCGCGGGCCGGTGGCTGGGCAGCTGACGTGACTGGGCGCCCCTTCCGTGGCCACGAAAGGGGCGAAAAGCAGAGGTTAGCGGAGGGCGTACAACAGAAAGGCCCAGGGACTTGGCAGTAGCCCGTGAGTCCTTAAAACGCTCCAGCGCATGGTCTGCCTTTGAACCAAAAAGACCGACTCCATCAAAGGGCATGTCCATGAGTGTATTTTGGACATCACCCGAGAAACCAGTTGTTCTCAGCCAGGCGTGGCGACGTAGCGCCACCGTCGTTGCAAGCGATCTGCCCAGCGAGTCGGCGGTATCAAGGCCACAACGTATGGTGTATTTAGCCGCATCTCGCCCTTCCGCAATGGCGCGGGTAAGCAGTGTCTGGACCTCCTCAGAACACTGCGGCAAAACAGCCGCCACCGAATCCCACAGGGAGTGGGTGTATCGGCCCAAAAGGCAAGCGGTGTTGACGGACCGCAAGCCAGCACTGGAGGAAGAAAAAGCCTTCTTCCCAAATTGGTCCAGGCGTTTGGATTCTCTATCCGGAGGGGCGGTAGGGAAGGCGGTTTGGGAGGCAGAGGCTTGGACAACCAAGCTCTCGGGGGTGGGATGTTGGGAGAGAAACAAGGGGTCGCCCGGAGCAGGGCGATGGCGTCGGGCCACGTTCCTATCCACAGGAGCCCCTGTGGTGGGCTTGGACCAGGCACCCAAAAGAACGTCAGTGAGTGCATCATTAAACGGCAGCACAGTCTACGAAGAGGAAGCTGCCGGGTGAAGCACTTCCGTCAGGAGATTAGTCCTGACAGCCACAGTAGGCAATTGGAGATGGAAGGCTCCAGCTGCTCTACGCAACACCGTTGCAAAATTAGCTCCCTCCTCCGTAGCCACGGGAGGAGACAGCATGCCAGTGTCAGGGGAGGTGTCTAGACCACTGGCATCCCCAAGTTCCTCAGCCCAGTCCGGATCATACTCACACTGTTGTGTGAGAGGGTCCTCAGACCCCTCCCAGCTCTCTTGGTCCTCCTCAGGTTCAAAATATGGAGGAGGAGGGACATTTGGGATCCAAGGTCTCATAGGCGCCGGAGCCGGCGTCGAGCGACGTCCGTCCGGCTCCATGTCCGGAGCCGGAGAGAGCCGGGGACCGACGCCGTCCGGAGCCCCGGACGGCGTCAGGAACGGCACCGGGGACATCGCGACGGTGGAGGCGTGGTTAGGTCAACCGGCGTCGATGGGGGTTGCGGTACCACCGGAGCCGGGATCGGGGCCGGAGCCGAGGCCGGGATGAAGGCTGGTGGGACAGGCGGCGCCGGAGTCGACGGCGACGCCGGGGCAACCCCATCAGGGCCCGCGGGGCCCGAAGGCGCACCGGAGGGAGCCTGAGGCCCGAAGAGGCGGGCCATGGCCGACAGGAATTCCTGTATTTCGGCGGGAGTCACTCCCGAACCCGGAAAGGACGGGTAATGCGGGGGTGGCTCCATAGGCATGTCCGGGGCCGCGGGGGCGGGGACGGTGCCGACTGGGGCCTCAACCGAGTCGCGAGACCGGCGAGGCGAAGTCTTAGAGCGATGACGCTTCTTAGACTTTTTGTGCTTCGACTTACCCGAGGAGCGCGAAGACTTGGACTCCGACGACCGGCGGGGACTCCGCGACCGGCCCCTCGACCTCTCCCGGGACCGGGGCTTGGTGCGGCGCAGAGCCGACTGCCGGACCTCGAGTAGCTTTCGAGACCGCTCTCGCAAAGCCTTCGGGTGAAGTTTCCGGCAGTCAGGGCACGACTTCGTGTCGTGGTCTCGGCCGAGACAGAAGAGACACTCTAGATGCGGGTCTGTGATCGACATCATTCGACCACAGGCGTCGCATGGCTTGAAGCCGGGCATCCCTACGACACCTAGGAGTCGATCGAAAGAAACAGTGAAAAAATTCACAAAAAAGTTAGTCAAAAATTGACTAGGGCACTGCTCTTCCCGGATCTGCGCTTACTGGCGCGGAAAAAGAAGAACTGACGTCAGCGTGCAGGGGCGGCGTCTAAGTACTGCCTGCGACGTCATCCCGGCGATCACGACGCCGACGACGGACGCGGAGCCGCACGACGCCGCCTACCGACGCGCAAGGGTACTGCTACGCAAAAACTTTCCGGATCCAGCCTGACGCCTGGGGATATTCTAAGGTAAGGAATCTGTCACTAACGTGTCTCTTTCAGATTGTGCAAATTATATCCATGGACAGGAATATCTTCATGGTTTTATATATCGAACATTAAAATGATGATCATGTGGATATTAGAATACTCTACTCACAATAATATTTGTGCAAGAGGCTCAGAAACAAACAAACCCAACTATTTCATTGCCTCTTCAGCTCATTACAGCATGCATTCACATACCTGTTCTTTCAAAAGAAGGGCTACTCTCTCAAAGAGCTGGCTGCCATCAATGGAGGTTAAAGCGATATACAGGAAAAGACCTTGGAGTACTGGCTTTGGAATCCACTGCAGTGGAAAAGGAAGAAGGAAAAGGGAAAGGCCCACTAGAATGTTTGCTACCAGAGATGTTAAACGTGTCTCCTTTACACTCACTATTCTAAAAGGAGAGAAAAGAAAATTGGTCAAGCATGAGCATTTTAAGAACATCACAGGATTTAAGCAAACAAAAAAAACAACAATGGCTGATTGGAAAAGCAAAATTGCTGTTGCTTGCAATTTTTACATCAATTTGAAATTAACATTAATAATGGAGAGCAAATTTTGCCTTTTTCAAAAGAGAGCAACTAAGAACACATGCCAAACCCAAAACTTACAATGACGACTAAGAAAAAGGTTACTTACCTGTAATGGTAGTTCTCCAGTATTGGTATTTTTCATAGACTTGCATGTTTGAATCATCCCCGCCGTCGAGCTGGGAGTCCCAAGGTATTATAATACAGTAGCAGTTTGATGTTAAACAGAGCCCTAAAGCTATAACAATAGCCAGTTAGTAGCCTAGTCTCATTTAAAAAGCGAACCAAACTACAACCAGTCAGAGACAATCGGTCTCAAGACCACGGCCTCAAAGGCTATCACTCTTCAGATTTCATACTGCACTCATGAGAAGTAATACTACAAATAGGAGAGCCTCTCACAAGGAGGAGGCAGGTTCACATGTGAATTTATGAAAGATAGAAAATACTGGAGAGCTACCATTACAGAGAACATTTTTCATCTCCAGTATTGGATCTTTCATAGATTCACATGCTTGAAACAGAACAACAAGCAGGACAACATTTAAGAAACATTAAAAGAACATATGGGATGGAGGGAAAAAAACGCAGAGGCTCACCTTATTGACACAGGTGGCGTAATACTGCCTGACCCACTACTGCATCATTTTGTAGTCTCTTCTAAGACAGTAATCTCCTAAATTCTACCATGTTGCTGCTCTACATTTATCTGTCAATGACATTCCAGCAAAGACAGCCGTTAAAGACATGTCTTGTAAACTGAGACATTCCCTTGCTTGCTTTTATGTGGCAGAATAAAATTGCAGTTGCAACCCAACAGGCTATGCCATGCTTGGAAAAGGATTCTCCCTTACGTGGATTGCCAAAGGTGGCCAAAATCTGATCTGATCAGACATCTTATACAAAAGATAGTAAGAATCTTGCTGGAATGGTTGTTGGGTTTGGAAAAAAATTACCTTTATACAACTGGCTCTTTCAGATGGAAGTCTGTAGGTAACTTGGGTATAGATTCTAGGTTAGTTTCAATATTACTCTGTCAGTGCAAAACTGGGGAAAAGGCTACTTGATAGTGAAGGCTGGTATTTCACTGACTCTTCGAGCTGAAAATGCCAAAAGCAGGGGCTAACCTTCATGGGAGGAACTTTTTTCCTGCCCTACGAATCAGTTCGAATGGTGCTTGCATAAGCTGCGAGAGTACTATATTAAGTTGCCAAACCCTTGTGTTTTTCTTACCGGAGGAAAAGGCTTTTCATGAATTCCTTTATTATCCTGCTATTACAAATGCAAGGTTTGTTAAGTTCTTATCTGAAACAGGATATTGCTGCCACATGAACTTTAATTGAGGCATGGGCTAACACTAATTGAGAGAGTGTTAAAGAACAAGTTACATACCTTCGGTAACGATATATCTGTAAGAAATATAGGTTAGTTCTAGATTGCTTACCTTAGAATTACCCCCAGTCAGACTGGATCCGGAAAGTTTTTCGTCAGCAATACCTTTGCGTGTCGAAAGGTGGCGTCGGTAGGTTCTGCGTCCGTCGTTGGCGTCGTGGTCGCCGGGATGACGTCACGTTAGCTACTTAGACGCCGCCCTCGCGCGCTGACGTCAGTTCTATACACGACTTTCTGCGCCAGAAACGCAGAGCCATGCAAGACACTGACCACTGGTGCACAAAACTAGGGCCCTGAAAGGATGACAACCCTAGAAGTCAGTTCGCAGAACGGGGAGGATGGGTGGGGCGGTAAGGAATCTATAACTAACCTATGTTTCTTACAGATATATTGTTACCGAAGGTAAGTAACTTGTTCATCTGAAAGAAACAGTTAGTTATAGATTCCTTACCTTAGAATAGATACCCCAGCAATACCAACCCCGGAAGTGGGTCTGCGAACTAAGTTCACACGAGAAAGTCCTGGAGAACAGAACGGCCAAAGACGCCGTCTCTCCGGACTTGGCTGTCCAGGCAGTAGTGTTTGGTGAACATGTGCAGTGATACCCATGTAGCTGCCTGACAGATGTCATTCAGAGGAACTCCTCGTCCCAAAGCAGTAGTGGCTGCCGTCGCCCTGGTGGAATGGGCGCGTAGCCCCACTGGAGGCTCCTTTTTAGCCAAAGAATAGCAGGCTTTAATACACAAAACGACCCATCTAGAGATGGTCCGCTTGTGTACGGCCTGACCTTTCTTGGCGCCTACGTAGCCAACAAAGAGTTGGTCATCCACCCGGAACTGTTTTGTGCGATCCAGGTAGAAGGAAAGCGCACGTTTTGGGTCCAGACGGTGGAGCCTCTCTTCCTCTTTAGAAGGATGCGGAAAGAAGGTGGGCAAAGTGATGGTTTGCCCGATGTGAAAAGAAGTGACCACCTTGGGAAGAAAGGATGGACGAGTTCGTAGGACAACTTTGTCCGGATGTACAGCCAGAAAAGGAGGTTTAGATGAAAGAGCCTGGAGCTCACTCACTCTTCTGGCAGATGTGATGGCTACCAGAAAAGCAGTTTTAAGAGTTAAAAGTCTTAAAGGACAGTTGTGAAGTGTCTCAAAGGGAGCGCACATCAAATATGTTAAGACTAGGTTCAAGTCCCACTGAGGCATAACGAAGGGAATAGGAGGAAAGAGATGAGTTATGCCTTTTAAGAAACCATTTACAACTGGGGACTTGAAGAGAGAAGGCTGATCAGGAAGCCTTAGAAAGGCAGAAATGGCCGAAAGATGGCCATTGATAGTGCCCAGAGCAGAGCCCTGCTGGGCCACAGAAAGGAGGAACAAGAGAACCTCAGACAGAGGGGCAGAAAGGGGGTCCACAGCCTTTGCTGTGCACCGTGCCACAAATTTGTTCCATCGGCAGACGTATACCGTCTTAGTGGAGGGACGCCTGGCTGCCAAGATTACATCACATACTTCGGGAGGCAAGTCAAATGACGTCAACTGCCGCCGCTCAATCTCCACGGAAGGAGGTGGAGGCTGGACAGGTTCGGGTGGAGGACCATCCCCTGCTGCTGCGACAGAAGATCCTCCCGAAGAGGCAGTCTGATCGGAGGATCGATGGCCATGTTGAGCAGCTCGGGATACCAGACTCTTCGTGCCCAATCCGGAGCCACAAGAATGACTTGGGCCCGGTCGCACTTGATCTTCTTCAGCACTCTGGGCAGAAGTGGTATAGGCGGAAAGGCGTATAGAAGACCGCAACTCCACTCGCGACGAAAAGCGTCGCCTAGCAAGTGCCGCCTTGGAAATTCCAAAGCGCAGAATTGCTGACATTGCGTGTTCTCTTCGGTGGCGAATAGATCTAACCAAGGCTCTCCCCACTGCTGAAAGAGACCTTGTACCACCTCCGAGTGAAGAAGCCATTCGTGATCCATCATGCACCTGCGGCTGAGTTTGTCCGCCCTGGCGTTCAGTGAACCTGCCAGGTGTTGAACCACCAGGGATATGCCCTGATGTTCCAGCCATGTCCAGAGGCGGAGGGCCTCTTGACATAGGGTCCACGACCCCACCCCGCCTTGTTTGTTGCAGTACCACATGGCGGTGGTGTTGTCGGTGAACACCTGCACTACTCTTCCCCGGACAGAGGGAAGGAATGCCTTGAGTGCAAGATGAATCGCCCGAAGCTCCAGAAGGTTGATGTGGAGCTCGGACTCCGCCGGAGACCAGAGGCCTCCGATCTCCGCCTCTCCCATGTGGCCGCCCAATCCCAGAGGGGATGCATCCATCACCACTGTGTGGTCTGGTTGGGGAAGGGAGAGGGATTTGCTGTTGACCCAATCCAGGTTCGTGAGCCACCACTGCAATTGATGTGCAGTGCCCTCCGAGATCTGGACGCAATCAGACAGATTCCACTGATGCTGCGCCCACTGGAACTTCAGGTCCCACTGCAGAGCCCGCATATGCCACCTGGCATGATCTACCAGCAGGATGCAGGAAGCCATGAGGCCCAGCAGCCTCAGGGTCATCCTGACCGAAACCCGGGATAGAGGCTGAAAGATCAGAATCATAGCCCGAATATCCCGGACTCGCTGTTCGGGAGGATAAACCCGAAACTGCGTTGAGTCCAGAACAGCTCCGATGAAAAGGAGCTTCTGAGAGGGGGTCAGGTGTGATTTCGGCACGTTAATGGAGAACCCCAGCGAATGCACTAAGTCAGCCGTAGTCTGGAGGTGGGAGACAACAGCTGGGGCGAGCCCGCCTTCAACAGCCAATCGTCGAGATAGGGGAAGACTGGAACCCCTGATCTGCGCAGATGAGCTGTGACCACCGCCATCACTTTTGTGAATACCCGAGAGGCGCTGTTAAGGCCAAAGGGGAGCGCAGTAAACTGAAAGTGCTCGTGGCCTACCGTGAACCGCATGTAACGCCGGTGGGCCGGCAGGACGGGGATGTGAAAGTAAGCGTCCTGCAAGTCCAACGCTAACATCCAGTCTCCAGGGTCGAGGGCAGACAGAACCTGAGCGAGCGTCAACATTTTGAACTTCTCCTTCCGGAGGAAGCGGTTGACGTTCCTGAGATCCAAGATAGGACACAGGCCCTTGTCCTTCTTGGGCACCAGAAAGTAGTGGGAATAGCAACCACGACCTACTTCTGGGGCAGGAACACGCTCAATGGCACCCTTGGCCAAAAGTGCCGAAACTTCCTGTTGGAGAAGGGCCAGGTGATCCTCCGACATGCGATGATACTGAGGTGGCATGGAGGGAGGGTTGTCTCGAAGGGGAGGGAGTAGCCCCTTCGGACTATTTGCAAAACCCACCTGTCCGACGTGATGGTGCGTCAGTGGTGGAGGTGATGGCGGATCCTGCCACCCACTGGCGTTTGGTGGCCCTGAAAGGTCGGACTAGGAGGGTTTGGAGGCTGCTGCAGAGGGGGCTGTGGTGGACTGGCCAGCCTGCTGGCCCCCAGAACCACGGCGGTGGTTCCCATGTCCCTGGCCGCGCTGGGGCCGAACAGCTTGCGCCGGCCTGTGGTTCTGGGCGGGACGTAGCGGGGCACCCCTTCCGTAGCCACGAAAGGCAGACTGCGCAGGGCGGGTGGTGGAGAGGCCCAAGGACCTGGCCGTAGCCCGAGAGTCCTTAAAGCGCTCTAGCGCGTGTTCTGCCTTGTCGCCAAAAAGGCGACGGCCATCAAAGGGCATGTCCATAAGTGTGGATTGGACATCCCCGGAAAAAACAGTTGAACGCAACCAGGCGTAGCGTCGAAGGGCTACTGACATGGCAATCGTCCTGCCAAGTGCGTCGGCGGCATCCAGCCCACAGCGGATGGTAAACTTCGTTGCGTCTCTCCCTTCAGCAACCGCTCGAGAGAGCACGGCCCGGGCCTCCTCCGGGCACTGAGGCTGCACCTGCGCAACCGTGTCCCACACAGAGTGGGTGTAACGGCCCAATAGACATGCAGTGTTTACCGACCGCAGTCCCAAGCTGGAGGAAGAAAACATCTTCCCAAGATGATCCAGCTTTTTGGATTCCCTGTCCAGGGGTGCGGTAGGAAATGCGCCCTTGGACGTGGAGGCTTGGACAACCAAGTGGGGGTGTTGGGAGAGGAAAGTGGGGTTGCCCGGGGCCAGGCAGTGGCGTCGGGCAATCATCCTGTCCACAGGAGCCCCTGTGTTGGGCCTGGACCAGGTGCCCAAAAGGATGTCTGTCAGGGCTTCATTAAACGGCAGCAGGGGCTCCGAAGAGCTCGCTGCTGGTTGAAACACCTCTGTCAGGTTAGTCCTGACTGCCACCGTAGGTAGCTCGAGGTGGAGAGCCTCGGCCGCCCTACGCAACACCACTGCGTATGACGCTCCCTCCTCCGTAGCCACGGTAGGAGGAGACAACATGCCAAGATCCGGTGAGGTATCCAAACTACTGGCTTCCCCCAGGTCTTCTCTCCAGTCCTGCTCATACACTATCTGGTCTGTTAAAGGGTCACCAGACCCCTCCCAGTCCTCCTCACCCTCCTCTGGCTGCCAATCTGGTTTCAAAGAGCCAGGGTAGAACAGGGGCACAAAAGTACCCGTCGGCGTCGGATCCGGCGTCGGTCGACGCCGGTCCGACTCAGTGTCTACCTCGAGGTGGAGGCTGGGGTCGACGTCGGCTGGGGACAGAGCAGACGCCGGTGGCGGACGTGGTGCCGGTGGGATCGGCGCCGGGGGAGGCGTAACTAGGTCGACCGGCGCCGATACGGATCCAGGCCTGGATCCAAGGGGACCCTGTGGCGCCGAAGCCGCCGATGCCGAAGCCCCAGGGTCCCCAGCCGAGTCCGCGGGGCCCTAAGGCACGCCGGCGTCAGGCTGCCCAAAGATGGCATGCATCGCTTCGTAGAAACTCCGAAGCTAGGCAGGGGTCGCACCGGGTCCCGGGAAGGGGGGGAACCCTAAGTCGACCCAGCAGGCTCCGCACGTGGAGCCGCGGGAGGGGTACCACAGCATCCCTCGTTGCGTCGGCCGACGGACGGGGAGAAGTCGAAGAGCGACGATGCTTCTTTGACTTCTTTTTGTGCTTCAACTTACCTGACCCAGAGTGTGAAGACTTCGACGAAGAATGGTGGTGGCTGCGCGACCGGGACCTCCTCCGCAACCGGGACCTGGAGCGGCGTGGAGCCGACTGCCAGGCCTCGAGTAGCTTTCGGGACCGCTCCCACAAAGACTTCGGGGCCATGGTCCGGCAGTCGGAGCACGACTTGTGGTCGTGGTCGCGCTCCAGGCAGTAGAGGCACACGCGGTGCGGATCTGTCACCGACATGAGTCGCTTACAGGAACCGCAAGCCTTAAAGCCGGGCATCCCTCGTGCACCAGGAGTCGATGACTCGGAAAACAACGAAGTCGACAAAAGTCGAGAAAAAAGCTCAGTCAAAAAATAACTGGGGGTACCGCTCTCTCCGGATCTGCGCCTGCTGGCGCGGAAAAAGAAAGAACTGACGTCAACACGCGAGGGCGGCGTCTATGTAGCTACCGCAACGTCATCCCGGCGACCACGACGCCGAACGCTGAGTCGACCGACGCCACCTTCCGACGCGCAGGGGTACTGCTGACAAAAAACTTTCCGGATCCAGTCTGATGCCTGGGGGTAATTCTAAGGTAAGGAATTCTAAGGTAAGGAATCTATAACTAACTGTTTCTTTCAGATAATGCTGCTCGAAGCTCCAGCAGGTTTATATGTAGGAAACTTTCTTCCCAAGTCAACTTGCCATTGATAGCCAACTCTTAAAGAGGTGTTCACCGTCCTTACATGGATGGATCTGTTGTCAAAACCTTTATAGACCATCAGGAAGCTGAGACTTCATTATGTTGGACTTCTTTTATTCATAATGCCAATCCATTTTTCTCTTTGGTTGCTACTTTTTGTCGAAATTCCCTTATAGCTGGGTCCATTGACAGTCAAGTTCCACCTGCAGCAGCCTAATCTGTAAACTATGGAATGGAATCAATGGAATACAGGACGTGATCATGCCTTAAAGGCGCCTGAATTGTAGTAAAGTAAACTATCTTTTGGATTGAATTTGATTTGCTAGGATTTGGAATTTGCACAACCTCTTGTGAGGGAAATACTTTTCACTTTCTTGTATTTAAAATTGTTCCTAGAAATTTAATTTTGGTACATAAATTTGTTAATGACTTCTGCATGCTGACTGTTAATATCAAGTTCCGGAATAACTCGAAATAGGATTTGACCGAATTGCACACTAGATCTTTTATAAGACAGTTGTCCAAATATACAAACAATTGATGCCCTGTTTCCTTAAATGAGCAGAGACTGGCGACAGGCACTTTGTGAATATCCTTGGTGTGCAATTCGCCTCAAAAGGCTGCCTGTATTACATCAGCATCTTCTTCCAGTATCCTGCAACCTGGATGAGTTGAGGTCCTTCGTCTTGGTGTGGTTCTCAAACAGGACGCTGACGGCCTCTACTAAGGGTTGTATTCCAGATGGTACGGCTGATGCTGTGCATAATATAGTTGATACCTGTACTGGTAATACCCCCCCCCTGTGAGAAGGGTGTCCTCTACCTCTGTAAAGTCAAAAGTGCTGTTGTCTGAGTTGCTGGAGGACTCCCTGAGAGCTGGCTGTTTCTACATCTGTTTGTATGCCTTGAAGTGCCTCATCTATGCACTTTCCAAAGAGATTCACCATCAATAGCATGTCCAAAATTCTACTTTTTACTTAAGGTCTAAGTGAAGTGCAATGTAACCATCCATGTAGGTCTTCTTGCAAGAGCTGCTCCTGCGTACTGCCTGAACCCTGTATTTGATACATCTGTTATGTTCTGCAGGTTTGTAGTCTAGGGCCTGGTGAGACTATTCGGAGAGCCAGGTCTTTAGATTCTTGCAGAATTCAAGAAGTGAGGAGGCGGCTCTTATGTGTAGAGGCAAGTCGTTCATCGCTTTAGGAGCGATATAGGAGAAGGCTCAACTGCCGGATTTGCTTTTCTCGTATGCGTGCAAGTATGAGTCCAGACAAGCGGAGGAGTCTGGAAGGTTTGGGAAAGCAGATGTGATTGTTGAGGTATGTGCAATGTAATGCCTTGAAAGTGTGGGTGAGGAGTCTGAATTGTGCTAATTTGCGTATGGGTAACCAGTGGAGCTCCTTCAGGTGTGGTGTGACTTGAGTGAGGTGTGGGAGGTTGAGAGTGATTCAGGCTGCCAAGTTCTGAATGGTATGTAACCTTCTAGAGAGTGTTTTGCTGATTCCGGCATAGAGGGTGTCCTTGTAGTCCAGCTTGTTTGTGACCAGGGTGTGCGTGATAGTTTTCTGGGTGCTGACTGGGAACCAATTGAAAATTTTTCTCAGCATCTTCAGGGCATGGAAGTATGAGGTGGTGACCGTTGACTTGGGTGGTCAAGTCGAGTTTACTGTCTATGATGATCCAAAGGTTCTTGGTGTAGGTGGATGGGGTGGATGTAGGTCCTAGCTCTGTTGGCCACCAGGTGAAGTCCCATGGCAAAGTGCTCTTCCCTAGGATAATGATTTCGGTCTTGATGGTGTTCAGCTTTGGGCAGTTGGTCTTCATCCAGTGAGCGATTTCAGTCATGCAGGTATTGAACTTGATCTGAGTCCTGGGTATTTTGTCTGTGAGGGAGGGAATGAGTTGCATGTCGTCAGCGCAAGAGAGGACACGGATATTGCGAGAGCAGATGATGCTGGCCAGAGGGATCATCTACTCAGGGATAACCATGCGGAACTCTGCAGATGAGGTCATGGGCGTTGCAAGGTGAATGGTGCCAGGCTGAATGACTAGGTCCGTCCAGTCAGAAAGGAGCAGATCCATCTTAGTACGCGTCATTCGATTTCAAGTAGGTGCTGGATGAGGATGGGGTCTACAGACATCTGTGATTGCAGCTGATGTTCTTTCTGCTCTCACAATGTTTAGAACTTCATTCTTTCTATCTTTTGTTAAGTGTTCCAGGAATGGGGCTAGGTCAGACAACGTCTGTATGTCACAATGACAAGGGCATTTGCAGCTCTGATAGTTATTGCTGCTGTAGCAGAAACTTTACCCACTATTGTCAAGGCATCTGCCTTCTATTTAAGTGAAGGGACTGTACAAGGAGTGGTAAGATTCCACGACCTTCTTTGTGTTGCTTGCACTACAACTGAGTCGGCAATAATATGGCTATAAAGCATGCTGTGGTGCACAGTGTCTGGCGCGTTGCACAAGTTACTAACTTGTGTAACGATATATCTGTAAGAGACAGTAGTTAGTGACAGATTCCTTACCTTAGAATATCCCCAGGCGTCAGGCTGGATCCGGAAAGTTTTGCGTAGCAGTACCCTTGCGCGTCGGTAGGCGGCGTCGTGCGGCTCCGCGTCCGTCGTCGGCGTCGTGATCGCCGGGATGACGTCGCGGGCAGTACTTAGGCGCCGCCCCTGCGCGCTGACGTCAGTTCTGTACACGACTTTCCGCGCCAGGAACGCAGAGCCATGCAAGAAGCGGACACAGGTGTCTGAAAAATACTAGGGCCCTGAAAGGGATGTCCTTAACCCTAGAAATCAGTTCGCAGAACGGGGAGGATGGGTGGGCGGTAGGAATCTGTCACTAACTAATGTCTCTTACAGATATATCGTTACACAAGTTAGTAACTTGTGCATCTGAAAGAGACACGTTAGTGACAGATTCCTTACCTTAGAATAGATACCCCAGCAATACCAACCCCGGTGGTGGGTCTGCGAACAAAGATCAGACAAGGAAGTCCTGGAGGACAGAACGGCCAAAGAAGCCGTCCCTCCGGACCTGACTGTCAAGGCAGTAATGCTTAGTAAACGTGTGCAGCGAGGCCCACGTAGCTGCCTGACAGATAACCGGCAGCGGAACACCGCGGCCCAAGGCCGTGGTAGCAGCCGTTGCCCTGGTGGAATGGGCACGCAGCCCAACAGGAGGCTCCTTCTTGGCCAAAGAATAGCAGGTCTTGATGCACAAGGTAACCCAGCGGGAGATGGTCCTCTTGTGCACCGCCCGACCTTTTGGCGCCCACGTAGCCAACAAAGAGCTGGTCATCCACCCGGAAGTGTTTTGTGCGGTCGATATAGAAGGAGAGCGCACGTTTTGGGTCCAGACGGTGGAGCCTCTCTTCCTCTCTGGAAGGATGCGGAGGCGGAAAGAAGGTGGGCAAAGTGATGGTCTGCCCAATGTGGAAAGCAGTAACCACCTTTGGCAAGAAGGACGGACGCGTCCGAAGAACAACCTTGTCTGGATGAACAGACAGAAAGGGAGGTTTGCAAGACAGAGCCTGGAGCTCACTCACCCGCCGAGCGGAGGTGATGGCCACCAGAAAGGCTGTCTTCAGAGTCAGAAGACGAAGAGGACAGTTATGCAGAGGCTCAAAGGGAGCGCACATTAAAAAGGTAAGAACCAAGTTCAAGTCCCACTGAGGCATTACAAACGGAACAGGAGGGAAGAGGTGAGTAATGCCTTTTAAGAACCTGTTAACAACAGGGGACTTGAAAAGGGAGGGCTGATCAGGGAGCCTGAGGAAGGCCGAGATAGCACAAAGATAACCCTTGATGGTACCCAGGGCAGAACCCTGTTGGGCCAGAGAGAGAAGGAACAGAAGGACCTCAGAAAGAGGGGCAGAAAGGGGATCCACAGCCTTTGCTGTGCACCATGCCACAAATTTGTTCCACCTGCAGGCGTATACCACCTTAGTGGAGGGACGCCTGGCTGCCAGAATCACATCACAAACTTCGGGAGGCAAGTCGAAAGGAATCAACTGCCGCCGCTCAATCTCCACGCAAGCAGGTGTAGACTGGACAGGTTCGGGTGGAGGACCGTCCCCTGCTGCTGCGACAGAAGATCCTCCCGAAGAGGCAGACGGATCGGGGGATCTATGCTCATATTGAGTAGCTCGGGATACCAAACTCTTCGAGCCCAGTCCGGAGCCACAAGAATGACTTGGGCCCGGTCGTGCCGAATCTTCTTCAACACTCTGGGTAGAAGTGGTATAGGCGGAAAGGCGTACAACAGACCGCAACTCCACTCGCGACGAAAGCGTCGCCGAGCGAGTGCCGGCTCGGAAATTCCAACGCGCAGAACTGATGACATTGCGCGTTCTCTTCGGTGGCGAATAGATCTAACCAAGGCTCTCCCCACTGTAGAAAGAGTCCTTGCGCCACTTCCGAGTGAAGACGCCATTCGTGATCCATCATGCACCTGCGGCTGAGTTCGTCCGCCCTGGCGTTCAGAGAACCTGCCAGGTGTTGAACCATCAGGAACATGCCCTGATGTTCCAGCCATGTCCAGAGGCGCAGAGCCTCCTGACAAAGGGTCCAAGACCCCACCCCGCCCTGTTTGTTGCAGTACCACATGGCGGTGGTGTTGTCTGTGAACACCTGCACTACCTTCCCTTTGACAGAGGGAAGGAATGCCTTGAGTGCAAGCCGGATCGCCCGGAGCTCCAGAAGGTTGATATGGAGCCGGGACTCCGCCGGAGACCAGAGGCCTCTGATCTCCGCCTCTCCCATGTGACCGCCCCATCCCAGAAGGGACGCGTCCGTCACAACTGTATGCTCTGGCTGGGGAAGGGAGAGGGATCTGCCCATGACCCATTGCCGGTTCGAGAGCCACCACTGCAACTGTTTTGCAGCCCCCTCCGAGATCTGGACGTGATCGGACAGGTTGCCCTGGTGCTGCGCCCACTGGAACTTCAGGTCCCACTGCAGAGCCCGCATATGCCATCTGGCATGATTGACCAGCAGGATGCAGGAGGCCATGAGGCCCAGCAGCCTCAGGGTCATCCGTACCGAAACCCAGGATAAAGGCCGAAAGATCGGAATCATAGCCTGAATATCCCGGACTCGCCGTTCGGGAGGATAGGCCCGAAACTGCGTCGTGTCCAGAACTGCTCCGATGAAAAGGAGCTGTGGAGAAGGAATTAGATGCGACTTCGGCACATTGATGGAGAACCCCAGCGAGTGCAGGAGTTCGGCCGTAGTCTGGAGGTGGGAGACGACTGCCTGGGACGAGCCCGCCTTCAGCAGCCAGTCGTCGAGGTAGGGGAAGACTGAAACCCCTGCCCGGCGCAGATGAGCTGCGACCACCGCCATCACTTTCGTGAACACCCGAGGGGCACTGGTAAGGCCAAAGGGGAGCACGGTGAACTGAAAATGCTCGGGGCCTACCGTGAACCGAAGGTAACGCCGGTGGGCCGGCAGGACGGGGATGTGGAAATACGCGTCCTGCAAGTCCAACGCTACCAACCAGTCTCCAGGGTCGAGGGCAGTCAAGACCTGAGCTAGGGTGAGCATCTTGAACTTCTCCTTCCGGAGGAAGCGATTGACGTTCCGGAGGTCCAAGATAGGACGCATGTCCTCCTTGTCCTTTTTGGGCACCAGAAAGTAGTGGGAGTAGCAACCACTCCCTACTTCTGGGGTCGGAACATGCTCGATGGCCCTCTTGGTCAAGAGGGCCGTGACTTCCTTCTGTAGAAGCACCAAGTGATCCCCTGACATGCGGTGGAATTGAGGTGGCATGGCTGGGGGGTGGTCTCGAAGGGGAGGGAGTAGCCCCTTCGGACAATGTCCAAGACCCACCTGTCCGAGGTGATGGTGCGCCAGTGGGGAAGGTGATGGCGGACCCTGCCCCCTACTGGCGTGCCGTGCACCTGAAAGGAGGGACTAGGAGGGCTTGGAGGCCGCGGACGGGTTGGAGGTGGTGGCCTGACCCGCACGCTGGTTGTCCGATCCGCCACGGCGGAATCCACGTCCTCGGCCACGCGAAGACGCCTGCTGCGCGGGCCGGTGGCTGGGCTGCTGACGTGAAGGGGCGCCCCTACCGTGGCCACGATAGGGGCGAAAAGCAGAAGGCAGCGGAGGGCGTGTAGCAGAAAGGCCCAGGGACTTGGCAGTAGCCCGTGAGTCCTTAAAGCGCTCCAACCATGGTCTGCTTTGGACCCAAAAGACCGACTCCATCAAAGGGCATGTCCATGAGAGTATTCTGGACATCCCCTGAAAAACCAGTGGTTCTCAGCCAGGCGTGGCGTCGGAGCGCCACCGTCGTTGCAATCGACCTGCCCAGCGAGTCGGCGGTGTCAAGGCCACAACGGATAGTGTATTTGGCCGCATCCCTTCCTTCCGCAATGGCGCGGGAAAGCAGTGCCTGGACCTCCTCAGGGCACTGGGGCAAAACATCCGCCACCGAATCCCACAGGGAGTGGGTATATCGGCCCAAAAGACAAGCGGTGTTAACGGACCGCAAGCCAGCACTGGAGGAAGAAAAACCTTTCTTCCCAAACTGATCCAGGCGTTTGGATTCCCTATCCGGAGGAGCGGTAGGGAAGGCGGTTTGGGAAGCGGAGGCTTGGACAACCAAGCTCTCAGGAGTGGGGTGGACAGAAAGAAACAGGGGGTCGCCCGGAGCGGGGCGATGGCGTCGTGACACGTTCCGATCCACAGGAGCCCCTGTGTTGGGCTTGGACCAGGCGCCCAAAAGAACGTCAGTGAGGGCGTCGTTAAACGGCAGCACAGTCTCCGCAGAGGAGGCTGCCGGCTGAAGCACCTCTGTCAAGATGTTAGGCTTGACCGTCAAAGTAGGGAGCTGGAGACGTAAGGCCCCAGCAGCCCTACGCAACACCGTACCAAAATTGGCCCCCTCCTCCGTAGCCACGGGAGGAGACAGCATGCCAGTGTCAGGGGAAGTATCCAGACCACTGGCCTCCCCTAGACTCTCTGTCCAGTCCTCATCATACTGACAGTTGCGCGTCAGAGGGTCATCAGACCCCTCCCAGTCCTCCTGGTCCTCCTCTGGTTCAAAATAAGGAGGAGGAGGGACATTTGGGACCCAAGGTCCCATCGGCGCCGGAGCCGGCGTCGAGCGACGTCGCTCCGGGTCCATGTCCGGAGCCGGAAGGAACTGGGGGACGACGCCGCCCGGAGCCCAGGGCGGCGTCGAGAACGGCACCGGAGACATCGGCGCCGGCGTCGTGAGGTCGACCGGCGTCGATGGGGGTTGTGGAGCCGGGATCGAGGCCGGGGCCGGAGCCGGGATCGAGGCTGGAGGCACTGGCGACGCCGGGGCCGGAGCCGCCGGCGACGCCGGAGCAACCCCATCAGGGCCCGCGGGGCCCGAAGGCGCACCGGAGGGGCCTGACGGCCCGAAGAGGCGGGCCATGGCCGACAGGAACTCCTGTACCTTGGCCGGATCCGCCCCCGAACCCGGGAAGGGCGGGTATGGCGGGGGCGACTCCACAGGCAAGTCCGGGGCCGCGGGGGCGGGGACGGTGCCGGGGAGGGGCCTCAGCCGAGTCGCGAGACCGGCGAGGCGAAGTCCGAGAGCGACGATGCTTCTTGGACTTCTTGTGCTTAGACTTACCGGACGAAGAAGACTTCGACGCCGACGACCGGTGTGCACTCCGCGAGCGTCCCCTGGACCTCTCACGCGACCGGGGCCTCCGTGGAGCCGAATGCCGGGCCTCGAGGAGCTTTCGAGACCGCTCTCGCAAAGCTTTCGGGTTGAGGGCCTGGCATTCGGGACAAGACTCGGTGTCGTGGCCTCGGCCGAGGCAGAAGAGACACTCCCAATGCGGGTCGGTGACGGACATCATCCGCGCACAGGCGCCGCATCGCTTGAAGCCGGGCATCCCTACGACACCTTTAAGTTTGGAAAAAACAGTGAAAAAATCACCCAAAAGTATGGTCAAAAATTGACCAGGGCACTGCTCTTCCCGGATCTGCGCTTGCTGGCGCGGAAAAAGAAGAACTGATGTCAGCGCGCAGGGGCGGCGCCTAAGTACTGCCCGCGGCGTCATCCCGGCGATCACGACGCCGACGACGGACGCGGAGCCGCACGACGCCGCCTACCGACGCGCAAGGGTACTGCTACGCAAAACTTTCCGGATCCAGCCTGACGCCTGGGGATATTCTAAGGTAAGGAATCTGTCACTAACGTGTCTCTTTCAGATATATATCATGCCCAAACTAGGGACCACCGCCAACACTGTTGTTGGATTCTGCATAACATTAAAGCCTTTATTCCATATGTGGATGATAATCTGAATCAATCTTATTGACTTTTTAGGTGTATCTCTGAAGTTGTATAGGAAAACAGTATGCGTCTTTAACTGGCAGCGACAAATAGAACAAGTTTCTTACCCTAGGTAATGCTCTTTCTGGTAGAAACAATCTGTTGGAAAAGGCTCTTTCTGCAGGATTACCCCAAACCTTTTGCCTTCCTCCTCCTCCTCTTTTTCTGACCCTGTTCTTGCTGGCCTTAGGACTCAGCACTTTACCACTGCTGGTCAGTGCTCAACTGCATGTGCTTCTTCCCTAAACATGTTTGTGATTGGAGTACAAGTGATTGGTATATTTAATTTACTTGTAAGTACCTTGTAAAGTAGTACCCCCCTGGAACCAGAGCCTGTAAGTTAAATGCTACTAGTGGGCTTGCGGCACTGATTGTGCCACCCACAGAAGTAGCCTTTCAAACCTGACTGAGGCATGCTATTGCAGGACCGGTCTGCGTAGTTTAATGCCACTTGGACTTGGTATTTGAAAAATTATTTCCCAAGCCTTAAAATACCCTTTTATTACATATATGTCACCCCAAAGGTAGGCCCTAGGTAGCCCTAAGGGCAGGGTGCTAAGTAAGTAAAAGGTAGGACATGCACCTTGATGTTTTGCATATCCTGGTAGGGACACAGCTTATTTCGTTTTTCACTAATGTGAGACTTCCCCCTCTTGTAGGGTAGCATTGGGAATTCCTTAATATTTTAAGCTGTAATGCCTGATCAGAGGGTAGTGCAGAAAGTAGGATCTGCTTTCATGGTTACCCCCACTTTTTGATTGGTGTCAGTATATTTTTGACCTAGTCTGACTGGAATCCTGCTAAACAGGACCCCAGTCACTGTGCCTTCTCCCTAAATTGACCATGGTAAGTACTTTTGTACATCCACAATTCACTACTGGTGTACCCCTGTAAGACCAGAGTATATGGTACTAAGGTACCCAGGGCATAGGTACACCAGGGGTCTCCCATGGGCTGCAGCATGTATTGTGCCACACATTGCAATCCACTTAAACTGTGACTTCAGGCCTGCCATTGCAGCCTGTGTGAGTTGGTGCTTGCACCTCTCACAACAGATATAAGTTTCCTTATATCTTAAGTCACTGCACTTTAGACCTACAACTCACCCCTATGGCAGGTTCTTCAGTCCTGAGGGCAAGGTGCTTGGTTTTAAGTGTGAGGGTGCCCCTGCAGGAGCAGGACACCCCTACAAACCTCAGAGTTGATTCTCCAGGCTTTGTAAGTGCGGTCATTACGAGATGTCTAACTATACAGTGGCTGCACCGAACCTGGTCATGTTTGGTATTAAACGTGTTGGAATCATACCCTAACACCGATTCCTCTCTTGGGGTACCCCCCCTGTACTCCCGGTAACAGCCTTCCAGGATCTGACAGCAAGCTACTGCTGACTACAGACACAATTCTGCCCACCTGCTGCTGAGCCAAGCTCGAGCAAGGGAAGGTAAAACAATAGGTTTCCTGTGGCAAGGAGGTGTGAACACATACCAGACAGGACTCTGTGTATTGGGCTGGGGTGTGGGCACTTGCCAGCACCACCAGACTACTTTCAAGGGCACATTTTGTGCCCTCATTGCATACTCCAGTTTGAGCCACTTCAGAGAGCCATTGGCTCCCGCTCTGGCGCGAAACAGGACTAAGACCATGGGAGTATCCTCGTCCCTGTCCATCCCCTCCTATGGGAGGGACCCTCAAGTTGTTCCAACCCTTTCCTTAGGGTACTTAAGGCCTTACCTGTGGGTGGGTCCTCAGATTCGTCGTGGGACAAGACTCGAGACTGAAACCACGTCACTCTTCGACTGTATGGACACTTGGACTTCGTTGGGCTTCGCCTGGAACCAAGACTGCACCAAGGAAGACTCCTGCTGTTCTGCAAGTCTTCGTCGTGGTCTGTTCCTGTGCTTCTTCCA
The DNA here is from genome assembly GCA_963921515.1 of Calotriton arnoldi. Lineage (NCBI taxonomy): Eukaryota > Metazoa > Chordata > Amphibia > Caudata > Salamandridae > Calotriton > Calotriton arnoldi. The sequence goes on along the minus strand of CAWUFW010005835.1, from coordinate 1,106,609 downwards.
GGTTCTTCAACAGACCTGTGGGCATCAAGGACACCTGAAGTAATCTCCCTTGGAGTGATGGAGTCACTCCCCTGCATCTGCAGGCACCACAACGAAGCTGACTGGTCTGCTGCTCCTGTCGTCTTACAGACTTCCCGAGGCTCCGCAACAAAGGTGGTAGTTCTAGAACTCCGCTGAGGCCTGGCCTGTCCTCTCTGCAATTTTGAGGCCAGTATCCCTCGTTGGAACCACTGGGAGCAAACCTCTGTGCACCGCGTTGACTTGGCGTTGCCAAGGCTTGTTGGGTTTAAACGCCAGAGATCTTCAGGCTACAAGAAGCTCCAGCCTCCAGCATCTCTTACCTCCAAGCTCAGCGACCTCACCACATCCTCCGTACTGTGGGCCATCGTTCTTGGTGAGCTGCTCCAGGTCCTCTTGCGACTCCTGTGCCTTCGGTCTGTGGGTCCTCCCTAGGGTCATCTACTGCTTCAGTGGACTCCCCTGCTTGCCTGGGGCCTGCTCGGACTCTCCTCTGTTGGTGAGCCCCTTGGACCTTGCTGGTTCCAACGTTGCTCCTTTATTCTCCATGCCAGTTGTGGCTACCAAGGCTTGTTGGTGCTCATGCTGGACACCGACCACCTAGTCACCAACATCCGATGTGAGACAGCTCGTGTATGGCTACTGGTCTTCCTCAGCATTGCCTGGTCCTCACAGCAGCAGCAACAAGGTCACCATCGACTCCTCTGAACTTCCTGACATCGGTGGGCATTGTCTTCGTGCCTCCTGGTCACTCCAGAGTGGCATAGACTCCGTCTCCTCTGCTTGCATGTTCTTCACTTCGAGAATCTACCCTTGGATTCCACCGAACTTCTTCACAGTCACCTCCAGAGGCATTTTCTGCGAACTCTTCCATTGTCGTCTATGGAGGTTTCCGACGTCTCTTCACCCCTATGCACCTGGCTTCCCTGGTTTAGGTAACCTGGTTCCCGGGGTATCTACAGGTGGGGTGGCTCTCCAACCTTCAGTCCTCCAAGGGAATTCTTCGGGGTCCTCTGGGAAAGTTCTCAGTCTTCTGTTCTCTTTTCTCTAACCTCTAATCAGACGACTTAGTGTACCCATAAGGTGGACACTGGTGACAGCCTGCCTGTAAAGACCAACATTTACAGACAGCCCAACCATGTCAGACTGCATCAGGACTGAGGTCCAAAAGATGCTGATTTGGGGGTCATTGAGCCTTAAGATAACCCTTGGGCTGTAGTCCTTGTGCCAAAACCTCACACCCAGGATGGTGAGATAGAGATAAGGTTCTGACAGATATAGGTTTCCTTATATCTGGGGTCATTACACTTAAAACCTATAAGCCACCCCTATGACAGGCTCTTCAGTCCTGAGGGCAGGGTGCATGGTTATAAGTGTGAGGGTGCCCCTGCATGAGCAGGGCACCCCTACAAACCAAGGAGTCAGTTCACTAGGCTTCGTAAGTGCAGTTAGCCACTTTTATTCATATAGTGGACATCAGTCATTACGAGATGTCTAACTATATAGTGGCAGCACCGAACCTGGACATGTTTGGTTCAAACATGTTGGAATCATACCCCATCACCGAATCTAGTGTTGGAAGTATGAACCAATGTACTGGCGGTGGGAACGGGGGGGGGCTCCCTTGGGGTACTCCCCTGTACTCCCGGTAACTCTGACAGCAAGCTAGTGCTGATGCCGACCACAGACATGATTCTGACACCCTGCTGCTGAGCGAGCTCGAGCAGGGGAGGGTAGAACAATAGGTTTCCTGTCGTAGGGAGGTGTGATCGCCTCCCAGACAGGACAGTGTATTGGGCTGGGGGCGTTTGCCAGCGCCACCAGACTGCTTTGAAGGGCACATTTGGTGCCCTCCTTGCGTACTCCAGTTTGCGCCAGGTCACGGAGCCCCAGGCAGCGTAATTCGCCATTACGCAGTCGCAAGGGTCTGGGTGAGGACTATCGTACCGGCGACTCTTGGGCCCCGAGTTTACCCCCTCTATCCATTAAAAAGGTCCCAAGTCTGGGAATCAGCATACTCGGCATACCAATTTGCTTTTGGGGCTCTGCGTCTGTGGACAGTCTTGCAAGTAATTGATGTCAATGTGCGCAAGTGGCACCTATATAGACTCCGCCCATCATTTCCGTAGTGGTACAGCATCAGTGCGGAGCCACGCAATGCCACCTACCGGCACGCAGAATGTGGAGGACAAGGGGGACAGGGGGGGGTCGGTGAGGAATTTGCGGCTAGAGTCTTTACCAGAAAAGGGGCTACCAAAGGTGTTAGAAATTGGGTTTCTGGTTGGCACAGTATGCACCCTATCCAAGCAGGAACCACAATCCTCGTCAGGGTAATTCACACGCTAAGAATAACGATGCTCACTTCCTTGGTAGCCGGTCAAGAGCAGTCAGCCTTATCCCCAGAGGCAATGTGTAAAGTATTTGTATATATACATACACACACACACACACACAGTAAAAACACCACAGAGGTACTCCACACAGGGTTAGAAAAATAGCCAATATTTATCAGAGTACACCAAGACAGAAACAACAAAAATCCAACATACACAAGTTAAGATATGAATTTTTCAAAGATTAAATCCAGTTTAGTGTTTAAAAAACAATAGCTCCAACATGGGCTAGCTGGTCATGCTTGACGTTGACGACTCCACAAAGTCAGTCTGGCCTTGATGACATGAGGGCTGGCGTCGGGAATCACACAGACCCTGGTACAGTACCTTGTAGGCGTCGGAAATCTAAGACGATGCAAGATACAGGGGAAGTGAGGTGTCAGGGAGGCAAGTGCGTTGTTGGTTCCTTACTGCTATGCAGGTCGTTGGCATGTCGGCACTCAAGGACAGTGCATTGCATGAAGGAGTCACTGCCAAGTGAGGCCTCTGTTCCTGGCGGTGCCGTAGAGTCACTATCGCTCGGAGACATAGTGGGGTGCAGGGGAGGTTGCTGAGATGACCCTTGGTTCCTTTCTACTGGGCGTCGATGAAGCGTTTGCAGGTCAAGCCACGAGGTATGGTTTCATGACATTGAGGTTGAACCACTGGGCCACAGCTGCAGCACTGGAGCGGTGCCTGACGGATATTGGTGGCGCGGTGCTCAGGACTCCCGCAGTGGCGGTTCTTCGGGGTGCTGCGTTGTCGGAGCCAGCGTTGTATGTTGCGGTCGTTGCATCAAGCAGAGAACACAGCTTCGCTGCAGGTAGCGCCATGTCGTCAAAGTTGCACACAGGCGCCAGTTCCGAAGTCGCTCAATGTCGTTTTCTTCTTGCAGCATCGAAACTCACTTCCAGCGGCCCAGAAACTTGATTTAGCACGACTTGGCAATAGTAGGGCTCTCAGCAGAGGAGCCCAGGTGCTAGAGGTGAAGTTTTTGTTGGCCCTGAGACTTCCAATAAGAGGCAAGCTCAACTCAAGTCCTTGGAGAAACTTTAGAAAGCAGGATGCAGAGAACAACGTCCATTCCTCTCCCCCAGGACAGAAGCAGCAGGCCAACACAGCAAAGCAAACAGCAAAGTGGCAGTTCCTCCTGGCAGCAAAAAGCTCTTCTTGCTGGCAGAATGTCCTCAGTCCAGAAGTGTTTGAGTATATGGTGTCAGAAGTCAAGTACTTCTACCCGTTTTAGCCTTTGAAGTCGGGAGACTTCAAAGAAAGGTCTTTGTAGTGCACAAGACCCTGCCCTTGCTTGCCCTGGCTCCAGACACACTACAGGGGCCGGCGATTTCTTTGTGTGGGGAGAGAGACAGCCCTATTCAGGTGCAAGTGTCTGCTCCTCCCACCACTCTAGCTCAGGAAGACTCATCAGCCTGCCGGGTGATGGGTCATCAGGATATTCAGGAGGGCACACCTCAGCTCACTTTGTGTGTGACTGTCTAGAGTGAATTCACAAAGCCCAACTGTCATCCAACCCAGACGTGTATTCTATGGCCAGGAAGAGGCACAGAATGGTTAAGTAAGAAAATTCCAACTTTCTAATAGTGCCATTTTCAGTCCTGCAATTTAAAAACCAACTTTACTAAAAGATGTGTTTTTAAATACCAGTTCAGGGTCACCAAACTCAAATTTTCTATCTGCTCCCAATTGTCAGATCCAATATACGCCTTGAGGTAGTGAAAAACAAATGTAAAGTATTTCACCATCAGGACATGTAAAACTCACAAGTACATGTCCTAGCTTTTAAGGGCACTGCACCCCCCTTGGGCCTGCCTAGGGCCTACCTTAGGAGTGCCTTACATGTAAGAAAAGGGAAGGTTTGGGCCTGGCAAGTGGGTGTATTTGCCAGGTCGACATGCCAATTTAAAACTGTGCACACAGGCTCTGCAGTGGCAGGCCCGAGACATGTTTGCAGGGCTACTCATGTGGGTGACACAAACAGTGGTGCAGGCCCACTAGTAGCATTTGATTTACAGCCCCCTGGCACACCTGATACACTAGGCTAGGGACTTAGTAAAGCAATTATGCCAATCATGGAGAAACCAATTACCATCATATTTTAGACAAAGCACATGCACTTTAGCACTGGTTTGCAGTGGTAAAGCGCCCAGAGTCCTAAAACCAACAAAAGAAGGTCAGCAAAATAGGAGGAAGAAGGCAAAAAATTTGGGGATAACCCTGCAACAAGGGCCAGGTCCAACAGTAAGTAACTTGTTCTTCTGATAGAGACTTCTGGCTGCAGATTGCTCACCTTTTGAACAGATACCAAAGCAGCACTTCTTTGGAGGTGGGTCGGTGGATAAACACACCAGAATGTCCTGCAGGACTGAGCAGGCAAAATGCCCCTGACAGCGAACCTGACTATACAGACAATAGTGCTTCGTGAACATATGAAGGGATGCCCACGCAACTACCTGGCAATTGTTTAGGACAGGGGTCTCTCCTCCTTCAAGGGCTGAGAAGAAGCATAGAACACCAGTAAGTTGATGTTTTGACCAATGTGAAATGGCATCACAACCTTGGGCATGAAGGATGCCGGCATCCGCAAAACCAGCTTGTCTGGGAAGAAGATGGTGTACTGTGGGTTGACACAGAGCTTGCAGCTCACTCACACCGTGCCAACGTTATGGCGATGAGGAACACAGTCTTGAGAGTGAGGAGCCGCAAGGAACAGCTGTGAAGCGGCTCAAATGGAGTGCACATCAAATGTGAGAACCAAATTAAAGTACCACTGTGGCATGACAAAGGATGAAACAAATGTAAACCTTTCAAAAAATGCTGAACAACTGTTACACCTACCACAAAAATGGTGAAAGACGTAAAAGCCGAAAGGTACCCCTTAACTGTGCCCAGTGCAAGTCCTTGCGGGGCTAGGCCAGGACTAGTGCAACCCCAGTTTGTGTAAGATTTCTAATGTCATCCGAATCTCTGGATTTGCTTTGAGGAGTGTACCATAATCAACAAGTTAGGAGGTGAAAATTGTCTGATCACTACCTCATTCCTCTGAGAAAGCCATACAGCACTACCATGCATTTATCAACTGTACATGGAGCCAAACACCTGTCCTGGTTGTGCAAAGATATTCATTGTGCTTCATGACAACTGGTATGTAAACATCATATAAATGTTTGGCATACATCCTATCACATTGAGGTCATTGTAGCACCATCATTACTACTGTTCTTTTTTTTGTTTCCAGTTTGGAGATCAATTATGAGGTAAAAAGCTAAGCAGCTCAAATACAGTTTCTGGAGCAACCAAGCTAGGACCAAGATGTTCAAAATGAAATATCTGTAAGGGTGTTTGACATGCTTAAAACGTTTTTCAAGGTTGGTAAATACTTTTCCAAAGTTGATATACTTACGTCTCGTAGATGTGACCATTTTCTACACGTTCTTCTACATTAGCCAGTGCACGAACATGCATTGGAGAGTGGGGAAATGCGGCATGAATCCAAGGTAATCCAAAGACCGACATCCCAGTGTTAATCAACGCAACAAGAAGAAGATCCCAATGATAAGCGGTTCCTTTCACAAGCCTAAAACAAAATATCTGCTTAAAAACTTTTTACATCAATAAGAATACAAACAGGTCCCTAATGCCCAAAAGCATAACAGAGCATGAAAACAGTTCACAAACATCACCAAAACATGAAGAAAAAAACCCCACACACACAGCATTAAATGTTTTATCAAACAGTTGATTCTTTGGCACATTAGAAAATAAACACTTTCAATAGAAAATAAAAACCCACTGAGAAGCACATTCTTGGAATAACTTGTCTATCACTGTGCGGAGACAGCTCTAGCTCCATCTTAAACTTTAGATGAAACTGATTAATTACCACTGATTTCAAATGCGCTTTGCAATTACTGATACGTAATAAAGAAAAAGTTACTTGGCTTTGATAATGACCTTTTTGGTGGATACTGTATCTGCAGATTCCTCACATCTGAATATCCCCGGTGCCAGCCTAGATCCAGAAACGTCTGACATAGCTCTCTTGTTCCGGTTGAGGCCACTGGATACAACTCAGCTCTGGAAATTGAGTCATGGTGACATCACTGGAGCCATATAGCTCTCACTAAGGTGCTCTGAAGTCAGTTCTCATCTGTTTTTGAGCCTGCAGATTCCTTACCTATGAACAGATTCCCAACCAGTACCCTCCAGGTGGTGGGTCTGAAGTGAGGGTTACTCAAGGAAATCCTGAATGACTGAGTGGGTGAAATGGCAATATCTTCATAGCCCAGAGCCCTAACAACAGTGTTTGTTGAAGGTATGGAGGAAAGCCCGAGTTGCTGCCCTAAATGAACAAGTTACTTACCTTCGGTAACGATATATCTGTAAGAAACATTAGTAGTGATAGATTCCTTACCTTAGAATATCCCCAGGCGCCAGTCTGGATCCGGAAAGTTTTCGTCAGCAGTACCCCTGCGCGTCGGAAGGTGGCGTCGTGCGGGTCCGTCGTAGGCGTCGTGATCGCCGGGATGACGTTGCGGCAGCTACTTAGACGCAGCCCTCGCGCGCTGACGTCAGTTTTGTAAACGACTTTCCGCGCCAGGAACGTAGAGACATGCAAGATACTGACCACTGGTGCATTGAAACTAGGGCCCTGAAAGGTATGACCTTAACCCTAGAAATCAGTTCGCAGAACGGGGAGGATGGGTGGGGAGGTAAGGAATCTATCACTACTAATGTTTTACAGATATATCGTTACCGAAGGTAAGTAACTTGTTCATCTGAAAGAAACACGTAGTGATAGATTCCTTACCTTAGAATAGATACCCCAGCAATACCAACCCCGGTGGTGGGTCTGCGAACCAAGATCACACCAGAAAGTCACGGAGAACAGAACGGCCAAAGAAGCCGTCTCTCCGGACTTGGCTTCGCCTTACCTGACCCAGAGTGCGAAGACTTCGATTCGGACGACTTCCGATGGTGGTGGCTCCGCGACCGGTCCCTCGACCTCCCTCTGGACCGGGACCTTTCACGGAACGGAGCCGACTGCCGGGCTTCAAGCAGCTTTCGGGATCGCTCCCGCAAAGACTTCGGTGCCATGGATTGGCAGTCGTGGCACGACTTGGGGTCGCGGTCCAGGCAGAAGAGACACGCGCGGTGCGGATCCGTCACCGACATCATCCGATGACAGTCCTCGCAAGACTTAAACCCGGGCATCCCTAACTGCACCAGGAGTCGTATCGACTCAAAAAGGTGAGAAAAAAACTCAGTCAAAAAAGACTGGGGGTACCGCTCTCTCCGGATCTGCGCTTGCTGGCGCGGAAAAAGAAAGAACTGACGTCAGCGCGCAAGGGCGGCGTCTAAATAGCTGCCGCGACATCATCCCGGCGATCACGACGCCTACGACGGACGCGGAGCCGCACGACGCCACCTTCCGACGCGCAGGGGTACTGCTGACGAAAACTTTCCGGATCCAGACTGACGCGCCTGGGGATATTCGAAGGTAAGGAATCTATCACTACGTGTTTCTTTCAGATATGTCAATCACCAGCACACCTCTCGCTAAAACCAAAGTGATAAATTTGCCCTGTTGGAATGGAGCACAGATTCTCTCAAGAGGTTCTTTTGTCGAGAGACCATAGCAGATTTTGATGCATAACAGAATCCTACACGAAAGTTCTCTTCTGAACTGCCTTGCCTTTTGTTTTGGCTGCGTCCCATGTACAGAGTTGGTTGTCGGACCTAAAATTTCTTTTGTGGTCAATATAGTAACTAAATGAATGATTGGGGTCCAGCCTAATCAGATGCTCCCTCACCTTGGTCAGATGGGTGGACAGTAAAAGGTGGGCAAGTTGATCAAATCGCCAGGTAGAATGGAAACACTGCCTTAGGGAGGAAAGCTGCTTTAGTTTGAAGAAAAAGCTTATTTGGGAAGAAAAATGTTTAAGCCGTACGGACACTTAAGGCTTGCAGTACGCCAATATGACAAGTCGAGTTCACAGCAACCAAAAACACAGTTTTGAAGGTAAGGAATCTTAACTCACAACTGTAAAGGAGCTCAAACGGAGAGCTCATCAGAAATGGTAAGACAAAGTTTAAGTGCCATTGTGGCACAACAAACGGAACATTTTTGTTCCATTTGTTTGTTTGTTAGATCCTTCAAAAAACAAACAACCATCACTAACCTAAACAAAGATGTCTGGTCTGAGATGCAAAAGACTGGCAATGCACCACCCTGCTGGGCCATGGATAATGCGATTTGGAGGATATTGGCGATCGTCACTTTCAGAGGAGCTACCCTTCGCTTGGAACACAATAGAGCAAACCTGTTCCAGCACCCAGTATTGGCCGACTTAGTAACTTCAACCACCTTCAATACAAGGAACTTCAACAGCCCACTCAATCTCCAGGCATGAAGGTGTGAACTCTTGAGACTGATGTGCAGAACCTGGCCTCCCAACTGGGAGAGAAGCTCCACTCTGAGTGGGAGACGAAGCAGAGCACAAAGGGAGAGATGAAAAGTTTCTGTGTACAACACCCTTCTCGGCTAGTCTGAGGTGGTGAGGATGGCTTGAATCAAGTCCTATCTTCCCCAGAACCAGAGGAACCAAGGGGATAGGAGGGAAAACAGAGGGATTTCAAATGAAACACGTCTCACAAGGCCCCTGGAAAAGGATTCTAGACGGCACAGAAAATAAGGCAGTGGACATATTTGCAAGTAGCAAAAATGTCCACCTGAAGCGTGCTACACTTGAATCACCTCCAGATGGAGATGACACCTGTGGTGGGCAAGAGGACGCCAGCTGAGGCTCTCAGTCTTGCTGTTTAATGAGCTAGCCAGGTGGTTAGCAACTAGCCACAGCACCTGTTGGGGTACCCAAGTCCAGAGCTGCAGTGCAGTGCTGAGCATGCAAAGAACTGTCCGGGCTGGAATTTGAGCTCCTGCCTGAAACATCAGAATCGTTTCCAGAATGTCTTGGATCTTCTGTAGGGGAGAGAAAGCCTGGAGAAGGGTTGTATCTAGTACCACCCCTATGATCAGGAGACACTGAGTGGGCAGCAGGTGACAAATTGCTGGAAAATCTCAAGTCGCACAAAAGGATTTTGTTGTTTGCAGGTGAAGTGATATGGCGAGTCAGCTTTGAGTAGTCAGTATCCAGGAATAGGAACACAGTGATCCCCAGTCTTCCTGAGATGGGGTCTACCAAAGCCATCACCCTGGGAAAGGTCTGAGGAGCTGATGTGAACCGAAAAGGAAGGACTGAGATTTGGCAATGTGTGGCTGCACTACAACACACAAACACCTCTTGTGCGACTAAAGGATCAGTATGTGGAAGTACGCGTCCAGCAAGTTGAGTGACCCCATCAAGTCCTCCACATTCAGCACCAGAAGAACCTGAGACAGGGACAGCATCTTGAACTTTTTCTTGCACAGGCGTCGAGGCTGTCTTTGGTGTCGACGAAGAAGGGCTTGGCACATCTTTGGTCTGGTGCTTCGGTGCCGAAGGTGACTTTTCGGCACCGGAATGGGGTTGGCTCGAGCCCGAAGGCTTATTTTTAGGTTTCATAGCCGGGCCCGGGGGCGGGGCGTCTGAGACATGTTGCTGGTGTCGACCCGAGCACGAGGGTGTTACCGGAGCCTTAGGTTTGTTTTTTGGGAGAAGGGTTTCGGTACTCACGGACCGCTGAGCCGGGGTGAGCGTCTCCTCTTCGACGTCGGAGTCGTCGGCCTCGGAGACGGAGGCACAAGTTACTAACTTGTGTAACGATATATCTGTAAGAGACAGTAGTTAGTGACAGATTCCTTACCTTAGAATATCCCCAGGCGTCAGGCTGGATCCGGAAAGTTTTTTGCGTAGCAGTACCCTTGCGCGTCGGTAGGCGGCGTCGTGCGGCTCCGCGTCCGTCGTCGGCGTCGTGATCGCCGGGATGACGTCGCGGGCAGTACTTAGGCGCCGCCCCTGCGCGCTGACGTCAGTTCTGTACACGACTTTCCGCGCCAGGAACGCAGAGCCATGCAAGAAGCTGACATAGGTGTCTGAAAAATACTAGGGCCCTGAAAGGGATGTCCTTAACCCTAGAAATCAGTTCGCAGAACGGGGAGGATGGGTGGGCGGTGAGGAATCTGTCACTAACTACTGTCTCTTACAGATATATCGTTACACAAGTTAGTAACTTGTGCATCTGAAAGAGACACGTTAGTGACAGATTCCTTACCTTAGAATAGATACCCCAGCAATACCAACCCCGGTGGTGGGTCTGCGAACAAAGATCAGACAAGGAAGTCCTGGAGGACAGAACGGCCAAAGAAGCCGTCCCTCCGGACCTGACTGTCAAGGCAGTAATGCTTTGTAAACGTGTGCAGCGAGGCCCACGTAGCTGCCTGACAGACAACCGGCAGCGGAACACCGCGGCCCAAGGCCGTGGTAGCAGCCGTTGCCCTGGTGGAATGGGCACGCAGCCCAACAGGAGGCTCCTTTTTAGCCAAAGAATAGCAGGTCTTGATGCACAAGGTAACCCAGCGGGAGATGGTCCTCTTGTGCACCGCCCGACCTTTTTGGCGCCCACGTAGCCAATAAAGAGCTGGTCATCCACCCGGAAGTGTTTTGTGCGGTCAATATAGAAGGAGAGCGCACGTTTTGGGTCCAGACGGTGGAGCCTCTCTTCCTCTCTGGAAGGATGCGGAGGCGGAAAGAAGGTGGGCAAAGTGATGGTCTGCCCAATGTGGAAAGCAGTAACCACCTTTGGCAAGAAGGACGGACGCGTCCGAAGAACAACCTTGTCTGGATGAACAGACAGAAAGGGAGGTTTGCAAGATAGAGCCTGGAGCTCACTCACCCGCCGAGCGGAGGTGATGGCCACCAGAAAGGCTGTCTTCAGAGTCAGAAGACGAAGAGGACAGTTATGTAGAGGCTCAAAGGGAGCGCACATTAAAAAGGTAAGAACCAAGTTTAAGTCCCACTGAGGCATCACAAACGGAACAGGAGGGAAGAGGTGAGTAATGCCTTTTAAGAACCTGTTAACAACAGGGGACTTGAAAAGGGAGGGCTGATCAGGGAGCCTGAGGAAGGCCGAGATAGCACAAAGATAACCCTTGATGGTACCCAGGGCAGAACCCTGTTGGGCCAGAGAGAGAAGGAACAGAAGGACCTCAGAAAGAGGGGCAGAAAGGGGATCCACAGCCTTTGCTGTGCACCATGCCACAAATTTGTTCCACCTGCAGGCGTATACCACCTTAGTGGAGGGACGCCTGGCTGCCAGAATCACATCACAAACTTCGGGAGGCAAGTCGAAAGGAATCAACTGCCGCCGCTCAATCTCCACGCAAGCAGGTGTAGACTGGACAGGTTCGGGTGGAGGACCGTCCCCTGCTGCTGCGACAGAAGATCCTCCCGAAGAGGCAGACGGATCGGGGGATCTACGCTCATATTGAGTAGCTCGGGATACCAAACTCTTCGAGCCCAGTCCGGAGCCACAAGAATGACTTGGGCCCGGTCGTGCCGAATCTTCTTCAACACTCTGGGTAGAAGTGGTATAGGCGGAAAGGCGTACAATAGACCGCAACTCCACTCGTGACGAAAAGCGTCGCCGAGCGAGTGCCGCCTTGGAAATTCCAACGCGCAGAACTGATGACATTGCGCGTTCTCTTCGGTGGCGAATAGATCTAACCAAGGCTCTCCCCACTGTAGAAAGAGTCCTTGCGCCACTTCCGAGTGAAGACGCCATTCGTGATCCATCATGCACCTGCGGCTGAGTTCGTCCGCCCTGGCGTTCAGGGAACCTGCCAGGTGTTGAACCACCAGGAACATGCCCTGGTGTTCCAGCCATGTCCAGAGGCGCAGAGCCTCCTGACAAAGGGTCCACGACCCCACCCCGCCTTGTTTGTTGCAGTACCACATGGCAGTGGTGTTGTCTGTGAACACCTGCACTACCTTCCCTTTGACAGAGGGAAGGAATGCCTTGAGTGCAAGTCGGATCGCCCGGAGCTCCAGAATGTTGATATGGAGCCGGGACTCCGCCGGAGACCAGAGGCCTCTGATCTCCGCCTCTCCCATGTGACCGCCCCATCCCAGAAGGGACGCGTCCGTCACAACTGTGTGCTCTGGCTGGGGAAGGGAGAGGGATCTGCCCATGACCCATTGCCGGTTCGAGAGCCACCACTGCAACTGTTTTGCAGTCCCCTCCGAGATCTGGACGTGATCGGACAGGTCGCCCTGGTGCTGCGCCCACTGGAACTTCAGGTCCCACTGCAGAGCCCGCATATGCCATCTGGCATGAGTGACCAGCAGGATGCAGGAGGCCATGAGGCCCAGCAGCCTCAGGGTCATCCGTACCGAAACCCAGGATAAGGGCTGAAAGATCGGAATCATAGCCTGAATATCCCGGACTCGCCGTTCGGGAGGATAGGCCCGAAACTGCGTCGTGTCCAGAACTGCTCCGATGAAAAGGAGCTGTGGAGAAGGAATCAGATGCGACTTTGGCACATTGATGGAGAACCCCAGCGAGTGCAGGAGTTCGGCCGTAGTCTGGAGGTGGGAGACAACTGCCTGGGACGAGCCCGCCTTCAGCAGCCAGTCGTCGAGGTAGGGGAAGACTGAAACCCCTGCCCGGCGCAGATGAGCTGCGACCACCGCCATCACTTTCGTGAACACCCGAGGGGCACTGGTAAGGCCAAAGGGGAGCACGGTGAACTGAAAATGCTCGAGGCCTACCGTGAACCGAAGGTAACGCCGGTGGGCCGGCAGGACGAGGATGTGGAAATAGGCGTCCTGCAAGTCCAACGCTACCAACCAGTCTCCGGGGTCGAGGGCAGTCAAGACCTGAGCTAGGGTGAGCATCTTGAACTTCTCCTTCCGGAGGAAGCGATTGACGTTCCGGAGGTCCAAGATAGGACGCATGTCCTCCTTGTCCTTTTTGGGCACCAGAAAGTAGTGGGAGTAGCAACCACGCCCTACTTCTGGGGTCGGAACATGCTCGATGGCCCTCTTGGCCAAGAGGGCCGTGACTTCCTTCTGTAGAAGCACCAAGTGATCCCCTGACATGCGGTGGAATTGAGGTGGCATGGCTGGGGGGGTGGTCTCGAAGGGGAGGGAGTAGCCCCTTCGGACAATGTCCAAGACCCACTTGTCCGAGGTGATGGGACGCCAGTGGTGAAGGTGATGGCGGACCCTGCCCCCGACTGGCGTGCTGTGCACCTGAAAGGAGGGACTAGGAGGGCTTGGAGGCCGCGGACGGGTTGGAGGTGGTGGCCTGACCCGCACGCTGGTTGCCCGAACCGCCACGGCGGTATCCACGTCCTCGGCCACGCGAAGGCGCTTGCTGCGCGGGCCGTTGGCCGGGCTGTGGACGTGACTGGGCGCCCCTTCCGTGGCCACGAAAGGGGCGAAAAGCAGACGTTTGCGGAGGGCGCACAACAGCAAGGCCCAGGGACTTAGCAGTAGCCCGTGAATCCTTGAAACGCTCCAGCGCATGGTCCGCCTTTGAACCAAAGAGACCGACTCCATCAAAGGGCATGTCCATGAGAGTATTCTGGACATCCCCTGAAAAACCAGTGGTTCTCAGCCAGGCGTGGCGACGCAGCGCCACCGTCGTTGCAAGCGATCTGCCCAGCGAGTCGGCGGTATCAAGGCCACAGCGGATGGTATACTTAGCCGCATCACGCCCTTCCGCAATAGCGCGGGTAAGCAGTGTCTGGACCTCCTCAGAACACTGCGGCAAAACATCAGCCACCGAATCCCACAGGGAGTGGGTGTATCGGCCCAAGAGGCAAGCGGTATTAACCGACCGCAAGCCAGCACTGGAGGAAGAGAAAGCCTTCTTCCCAAAGTGATCCAGGCGCTTGGATTCCCTATCCGGAGGGCGGTAGGGAAGGCTGTTTGGGAGGCAGAGGCTTGGACAACCAAGCTCTCAGGGGTGGGGTGTTGGGAGAGAAACAGGGGGTCGCCCGGAGCCGGGCGATGGCGTCGGGCCACGTTCCTATCCACAGGAGCCCCTGTGGTGGGTTTGGACCAGGCACCCAAAGAACGTCAGTGAGTGCATCGTTGAACGGCAGCACAGGCTCCGAAGAGGAGGCCGCCGGCTGAAGCACTTCAGTCAGGAGGTTAGTCCTGACGGCCACTGTAGGCAACTGGAGATTTAAGGCTCCAGCAGCTCTACGCAACACCGTTGCAAAATTAGCCCCCTCCTCCGTTGCCACGGGAGGAGACAGCATGCCAGAGTCGGGGGAGGTATCCAGCCCACTGGCATCCCCAAGTTCCTCAACCCAGTCCGGGTCAAACTCGCACTGTTGTGTGAGAGGGTCGTCAGACCCCTCCCAGCTCTCCTGGTCCTCCTCAGGTTGAAAAGATGGAGGAGGAGGGACATAAGGGACCCAAGGCCTCATCGGCGCCGGAACCGGCGTCGGGCGGCGCCGGTCCGGCTCCATGTCCGGACCCGGGGAGAACCGGGGAACGACGCCGCCCGGAGCCTCGGACGGCGTCGGAAACGGCACCGGGGACATCGGCGTCGGCGGAGGCGTGGTTAGGTCAACCGGCGTCGATGGAGGTTGCGGCACCACCGGAACCGGGGTCGAGGCCGGGGCCGGAGCCGAGGCCGGGACGAAGGCTGGTGGGACAGGCGACGCCGGGACCGGAGTCGACGGCGGCGCCGGAGCAACCCCATCTGGGCCCGCGGGGCCCGAAGGCGCACCGGAGGGACCTTGAGGCCCGAAGAGGCGGGCCATGGCCGACAGGAATTTCTGTACTCGGCCGGAGTCGCCCCCGAACCCGGGAAGGACGGGTAATGCGGGGGCAACTCGACAGGCACGTCCGGGGCCGCGGGGGCGGGGACGGTGCCGACAGGGACCTCAGCCGAGTCGCGCGACCGGCGAGCGAAGTCTTAGAGCGATGACGCCGCTTAGACTTCTTGTGCTTCGACTTACCGGAGGAGCGCGAAGACTTGGATTCCGACGAACGGCGGGGACTCCGCGTCCGGCCCCTCGACCTCTCCCGGGACCGGGGCTTGCTGCGGCGCGGAGCCGACTGCCGGACTTCAAGGAGCTTTCGAGACCGCTCTCGCAAAGCCTTCGGATGAAGTTTCCGGCAGTCAGGGCACGACTTCGTGTCGTGGCCTCGGCCGAGGCAGAAGAGACACTCGAGGTGGGGGTCCGTGATGGACATCATACGACCACATACCTCGCAGGGCTTAAAGCCGGGCATCCCTACGACACCTTAGGAGTCGTGAAGACTCGTTGAAGAGAACAGTGAAAAATTTCACAAAAAGATAGTCAAAAAGTGACTAGGGCACTGCTCTTCCCGGATCTGCGCTTACTGGCGCGGAAAAAGAAGAACTGACGTCAGCGCGCAGGGGCGGCGCCTAAGTACTGCCCGCGACGTCATCCCGGCGATCACGACGCCGACGACGGACGCGGAGCCGCACGACGCCGCCTACCGACGCGCAAGGGTACTGCTACGCAAAAAACTTTCCGGATCCAGCCTGACGCCTGGGGATATTCTAAGGTAAGGAATCTGTCACTAACGTGTCTCTTTCAGATATGTCTTCTTCATCACCTTGTTGTTCCGGCTGGACATTGGAATCTGGTCCGAAGTTGTCCGGAATCGAGCTGCTTCCGCAAGACATTTCGTGACGTCGAGCCCGACGGTAACGGATGGTTTTCTTCGACCTGAACAATGCACAGGCCTCGCAGTTCTCGTCTTCGTGCTCCGGGGAGAGGCAGAGATTACAAACCTCGTGCAAGTCCATGTGTGGAACTTAGCACCACACCCGGGGCATTTTTTTTAAAGGAGTCCTTTCCATTGACTGCTGGCGTGGTCGGCGCGGATAGGCCCAACGGCCCGCATCGAAGATCGAGGAGTTCGTTTTAAAGATGCTCGTCGAAAGGGAAACGCGATCGAGACAATACCGTCGAGTGGAGAGGGATTGCGTGTCGAGGGGAGATTCGAAACCGATATCGACCCGGAGCGCAGCAAATCACATCCGAACCCGATGGCGGAAAAAAACAATCTGGAGATGGAGTCGATGCCCATGCGCACTATCGTCCTAAGGAGGAGTCACCTACCTCGTGACTACAAAGACTTCTTCCAAGACAAAAATAAAGTGCAAACATCCGAGCCCAACACCAGATGGCGATCTATGCACAAGTATACGATCTACAGCTCATATGCCTCGAACACACCTGTTTTTCAGTCTGCAAACCTGATCACAGAGTTCCCAAACCATGTGACAAAATGCATTGGGGGGGGGTAGCCCTCTGCTATGCTATTTCAGTCTTACGCTCAGTCAATCAGAGCCTTCAGTCTGAGCAAAAAGCTCGCTCATTCAATGGCTGAGTCTGCGAACGGTCCATGAACCCAGTTGACAGCCCGTCCACAGACTAAAACACTGTGATGTGATCAATGTAATTTGAGAGGTCGTCATTGATGTCATCACTGAACAAGTTACTTATTTTTGGTAATGCCTTATCTGGTAGAGACTATCTAGTTGCATATTCCTTACCTTAGAATTATCCCCAGGCTTCAAACTAGCTGCAGAAATTTATTTCATGAGCAGTAGCCCTCTGTGCCGGTAGGTGGCGTAGTGTGGCTCCACTTGGCATCTGAGCTTGAAGTAACGTGCTCGGTGCCTATATAGGCGCCACCCCAGTGTGCTGACATGAGTTTCTTTTTGCGACTTTTCATGCCAGGAGCGCGTATCCACGAAAAACACAGACTACTGGTGTGGAAAACTAGGGCCCTGAAAGGGGAAAAACCTCGTCTCTAGAAATCCGTTCGATGAGCAGGGAGAATAGGTGGGATGGTAAGTAATCTGTGGCTAGATAGAGTCTCTTAAGGATAAGGTGTTACCAGAGGTAAGTAACTTGTTCATCTGATAGACTTCTAGCTGCAGATTCCTTACCTTAGAATAGATACCCAAGCAATAACTCCATGGAGGTGGGTCTGCAAAACCGTTTCCCACCAAAAAAGTCATACCAAACAGCCAAAGTGCCCATCCCGACGGACCCGACTGTCCAGGCAGTAGTGCTTGGTGAACGTGTGAAGGGAAGCCTACGTTGCTGCCTGGCAGATGTCCAGGACCAGAAGAACAAGTTACTTACCTTCGGTAACGATATATCTGTAAGAAACATAGGTTAGTTATAGATTCCTTACCTTAGAATTACCCCCAGGCGTCATACTGGATCCGGAAAGTTTTTCGTCAGCAGTACCTCTGCGCGTCGAAAGGTGGCGTCGGTCGGCTCCGCGTGCGTCGTGGTCGCCGGGATGACGTCGCGGTAGCTACTTAAGACGCCGCCCTCGCGCGCTGTCAGTTCTGTACACTACTTTCTGCGCCAGAAACGCAGCGCCATGCAAGACACTGACCACTGGTGCACAAAACTAGGGCTGTGAAAGGATGTCCTCAACCCTAGAAGTCAGTTCGCAGAACGGGGAGGATGGGTGGGGCGGTAAGGAATCTATAACTAACCTATGTTTCTTACAGATATATCGTTACCGAAGGTAAGTAACTTGTTCATCTGAAAGAAACAGTTAGTTATAGATTCCCTACCTTAGAATAGATACCCCAGCAATACCAACCCCGGAGGTGGGTCTGCGAACCAAGTTCACACCAGAAAGTCCTGGAGAACAGAACGGCCAAAGAAGCCGTCTCTCCGGACTTGGCTGTCCAGGCAGTAGTGTTTACTGAACGTGTGCAAGGATGCCCACGTCGCTGCCTGGCAAATGTCATTCAGAGGAACTCCTCGTCCCAAAGCAGTAGTGGCTGCCGTCGCCCTGGTGGAATGGGCACGTAGACCCACTGGATGCTCCTTTTTAGCTAGAGAATAGCAGGCTTTAATACACAAAACGACCCATCTAGAAATGGTCCGCTTGTGTACAGCCCGACCTTTCTTGGCGGCCACGTAGCCAACAAAGAGCTGGTCATCCACCCAGAACTGTTTGGTGTGATCCAGATAAAAGGAAAGCGCACGTTTTGGGTCCAGACGGTGGAGCCTCTCTTCCTCTTTCGAATGATGCGGAGGCGGAAAGAAGGTGGGCAAAGTGATGGTCTGCCCAATATGAAAGGAGGTGACCACCTTGGGAAGGAAGGATGGACGAGTTCTTAGGACAACCTTGTCCGGATGTACAGCCAGAAAAGGAGGTTTGGATGAAAGAGCCTGGAGCTCACTCACTCTTCTGGCAGATTTGATGGCCACCAGGAATGCAGTCTTAAGAGTCTTAAAGGACAGTTGTGAAGCGGCTCAAAGGGAGCGCACATCAAATAGGTCAAGACCAGATTCAAGTCCCACTGAGGCATAACGAAGGGGATAGGAGGAAAGAGATGAGTTATGCCTTTTAAGAAACGATTAACAACCGGGGACTTGGAGAGAAGGCTGATAAGGAAGCCGAAGAAAGGCAGAAATGGCCGAGAGATAGCCCTTGATAGTGCCCAGAGCAGAGGCCTGCTGGGCCAAAGAAAGGAGGAAGAGAACCTCAGAAAGGGGGGCAGAAAGGGGATCCACAGCCTTTGCTGTGCACCATGCCACAAATTTGTTCCACCGGCAGGTGTATACCGTCTTAGTGGAGGGACGCCTGGCTGCCAAGATTACATCACAGACTTCGGGAGGCAAGTCGAATGACGTCAACTGCCGGCGCTCAATCTCCACGCAAGGAGGTGGAGGCTGGACAGGTTCGGGTGAAGGACCGTCCACTGCTGCTGCGACAGAAGATCCTCCCGAAGAGTCAGTCGGATCAAAGGATCGATGGCCATGTTGAGCAGCTCGGGATACCAGACTCTTCGTGCCCAATCCGGAGCCACAAGAATGACTTGGGCCCGGTCGCACTTGATTTTCAGCACTCTGGGCAGAAGTGGTTTAGGCGGAAAGGCGTACAACAGACCGCAACTCCACTCGTGACGAAAAGTGTCGCCTATCGAGTGCCGCCTTGGAAATTCCAACGCGCAGAATTGCTGACATTGCGCGTTCTCTTCGGTGGTGAATAGATCTAACCAAGGCTCTCCCCACTGTTGAAAGAGACCTTGCACCACCTCCGAGTGAAGACGCCATTCGTGATCCATCATGCACCTGCGGCTGAGTTCGTCCGCCCTGGCTTTCAGGGAACCTGCCAGGTGATGAACCACCAGGGATATGCCCTGATGTTTCAGCCATGTCCAGAGGCGGAGGGCCTCTTGACATAGGGTCCACGACCCACACCCCGTCTGGTTTGTTACAGTACCACATGGCGGTGGTGTTGTCCGTGAACACCTGCACTACTCTTCCCCGGACAGAGGGAAGGAATGCTTTCAGTGCAAGCCGGATCGCCCGCAGCTTCAGAAGGTTGATGTGGAGCCCGGACTCCGCCGGAGACCAGAGGCCTCTGATCTCCGCCTCTCCCATGTGGCCGCCCCATCCCAGCAGTGATGCATCGGTCACCACTGTGAACTCTGGTTGAGGAAGGGAGAGGGATCTACCGTTGACCCAATGCTGGTTCGTGAGCCACCACTGCAATTGGTGTGCAGTGCCCTTCGAGATCTGGACGCAATCGGACAGATTCCCCTGATGTTGCGCCCACTGGAACTTCAGAACCCACTGCAGAGCCCGCATATGCCACCTGGCATGATCCACCAGCAGGATGCCGGAGGCCATCAGGCTCAGCAGCCGGAGGGTCATCCTGACCGAAACCCGGGATAAGGGTTGAAAGATCGGAATCATAGCCCGAATATCCCGGACTCGCTGCTCGGGAGGATAGACCCGAAACCGCGTCGTGTCCAGAACCGCTCCGATGAAGAGGAGCTTCTGAGAGGGAATCAGGTGTGACTTCGGCACGTTGATGGAGAACCCCAGCGAATGCAGGAGGTCGGCCGTAGTCTGGATGTGGGAGACGACTGCCTGGGGCGAGCCCGCCTTCAACAACCAGTCGTCGAGATAGGGAAAGACTGGGACCCCTGTTCTGCGCAGATGAGCTGCAACCACCGCCATCACTTTCGTTAACACCCGAGGGGCGCTGGTAAGGCCGAAGGGGAGCACAGTAAACTGAAAATGCTCGTGGCCTACCATGAACCGCAAGTAGCGCTGGTGGGCCTGCAGGACGGGGATGTGAAAATAGGCGTCCTGCAAGTCCAACGCTACCATCCAGTCTCCAGGGTCGAGGGCAGACAAGACCTGAGCTAACGTCAACATTTTGAATTTCTCCTTCCAGAGGAAGCGATTGACGCTCCTGAGGTCCAAGATAGGACGCAGGCCCTTGTCCTTCTTGGGTACCAGAAAGTAGTGGGAATAGCAACCACGACCTACTTCTGGGGCAGGAACGCGCTCGATGGCTCCCTTGGCCAAGAGAGCCGTAACTTCCTGCTGGAGAAGGGCCAGATGATCCTCCAACATGCGGTGGTATCTCGGTGGCATGGCTGGAGGGGTAGCCTCGAAGGGGAGGAAGTAGCCCCTTCGGACTAGCTGCAAAACCCACCTGTCCGACGTGATGGTCCGCCAGTGGGGGAGGTGATGGCGGATCCTGCCACCTACTGGCGATTGATGGGCCTGAAAGGTCGGACTAGGAAGGTTTGGAGGCGGAAGCAGAGGGGGGTTGGTGGACTGGCCCGCTCGCTGGCCCCCAGAATCACGGCGGTGGTTCCCACGTCCCTGGCCGCGCGAAGATTGTGCAACTTCTGCCGGCCTGTGGGTCTGGGCGGGACGTAGTGGGGCACCCCTTCCGCAGCCAAGAAAGGGGCGAAAAGCAGACTGCGCAGGGCGAGTGGAGAGGCCCAAGGACTTGGCCGTAGCTTGTGAGTCCTTGAAACGCTCTAGAGCGTGGTCTGCTTTGACGCCAAAAAGGCGACGGCCATCAAAGGGTAAGTCCAGAAGAGCGCTCTGGACATCCCCAGAAAAGTCAGTCGATCTCATCCAGGCGTAGCGACGAAGGGCAACCGACGTTGAAATCGTCCTGCCTAGAGAGTCGGCGGTATCCAGCCCACGGCAGATGGTAAACTTCGCTGCATTTCTCCCTGCGGCAACGGCCTGGGAGAGTACGGTCCGGGCCTCCTCCGGACACTGAGGCAGCACTTGCGCAACCGTGTCCCACACAGAGTGGGAATAACGGCCCAATAGACATGCAGTGTTTACCAACCGCAGTCCCAAGCTTGCGTAAGAGAAAACCTTCTTCCCAAGATGATCCAGCTTCTTGGATTCCCTATCTGGTGGTGCGTTAGGGAATGCGCTCTTGGAAGTAGAAGCTTGAACCACCAAGCTCTCCGGGGTGGGGTGTTGGGAAAGTGGGGCACCCGGGGCCGGGCGGTGGCGTAGGGCAACCATCCTATCCACGGGAGCCCCCGTGTTGGGCCTGGACCAACTGCCCAAAAGGATGTCGGTCAGGGCTTCATTGAACGGCAGCAGGGGCTCCGAAAAGCTCGCTGCCGGTTGAAGCACCTCTGTCAGGAGGTTAGTCCTGACTGCCACCGTAGGAAGCTCGAGGTTGAGAGCCTCGGACGCCCTACGCAACACCACTGCGTATGACGCTCCCTCCTCCGTAGCCACGGTAGGAGAGGGCAACATGGCAAGGTCTGGGGAGGTATCCAAACCACTGGCATCCCCCAGGTCCTCTCTCCAGTCCGGATCATACTCCAACTGGTCTGACAAAGGGTCCCCAGACCCCTCCCAGTCTTCCTCACCCTCCTCTGGCTGCCAGGTCGGCTGAAAATGCCCAGGGTGGAACACAGGGGCAAAAGTACCCATCAGCTCCGTGTTTGCGTAGGGTTGGAAGCCGGGGTCGGCGCCGGCTGGGGGACCAGGCGGCGTCGGCAGCGGACGCAGTGCTGGTGGAGTCGGCGCCGGTGAAGGTGTCAAGGTCGACCGGCACCGATCCGGATCCAGGCCTGGATCCATGGGGGCCCTGCGGCGCCGGGGCCGGAGCTGCCGGCAGGGAAGGCCAAGGGCACCCAACCGAGTCCGCGGGGCCCGAAGGCGCGCCGGCGGAGTTGGGCTGCCCAAAGATGGCATGCATGGCTTCGTAAAACTGATGAAGCTGGGCAGGGGTCGCTCCGGGTCCCGGAAAGGGAGGGAAACTTGGAGTCGGCCCTTCAGGCTCCACACGCGGAGCTGCGGGAGTGGCATCGCCCGCATCCCTCGCCGCGTCAGCTGACCGACGGGGAGAAGTCGAAGAGCGACGATGCTTCTTCGACTTCTAATTGTGCTTCGACTTACCTGACCCAGAGTGCGAAGATTTGGATGACGAGTGATGATGGCTCCTCGACCTCGCTCGTGACCGGGATCTCGAACGGCTGCCGGCGCTCAAGAAGCTTTCGGGACGGCTCCTGCAAAGACTTCGGAGCCATGGTACGGCAGTCGGAGCACGACTTGGGGTCATGTTCACGCTCCAGGTAAAAGAGGCACACGCGGTGCGGATCCGTCACCGACATCATGCGGGAACAGGAACCGCAGGCCTTGAAGCCGGGCATCCCTACGTGCACCAGGAGTCGGTAGGACTCAAAAAGACGTCGACAAAAGTCGCTCAAAAAGTTCAGTCAAAAAATGACTGGAGGTACCGCTCTCTCCGGATCTGCGCTGGATGGCGCGGAAAAAGAAAGAACTGACGTCAGCGCGCGAGAGCGGCATCTATGTAGCTACCGAGACATCATCCCGGCGACCACGACGCCGACAGACGCGGAGCCGACCGACGCCACTTTTCGACGCGCAGAGGTACTGCTGATGAAAAACTTTCCGGATCCAGTCTGACGCCTGGGGGTAATTCGAAGGTAAGTAATCTATAACTAACTGTTTCTTTCAGATCTCTGCATGCTAACGCAGTGGTCGCAGCCTTAGCTCTGGTGGAATGAGCATGCAAACCCTCAGAGGGATGCTTCTTGGCCAATATGTAGCAGATCTTAATGCAGAGCACGATCAATCGAGAGATGGTTCTTTTCTGCATGGCCATCCCCTTCTTTGCTCCAACATACACCACAAAGAGTTGGTCGTCCACCCGAAACTCTTTTGTGCAGTGAAGGTAGAATAACAATGCTCTTTTTGGGTACAGTTGATGGAGTCACTCCTATTCCTTAGAGGGATGCGGCGGAGCATAAAAGGTAGGCAGGGTGATGAATTGGCCTACGTGAAAGGGAGTGACCACCTTTGGAAGAAAGGAAGTTCTGTTGTGAAGGACCAGCTTGTCTGGGAAGATGTTGAGGTAAGGAAGCTTAGAGAAAGTCTGGAGCTCACTGACCCTACAGGCGGATGTTCTGGCCACTAGGAAGGCTGTCTTGATGGTAAGGAGTCCGAGAGGACAGTTGTGCAGTGGCTCAAAGGGAGCACACATCAGAAAGGTGAGTACTAGATTGGAGGTCCCACCGAGGGTGAAGGTGGGAACATATGTTGAAGACCTTTCAAAAACCTCTTACAACAGGGGTTTTCAACAGCTCCCCACTGCTTAAAGAGACCTAACAACACCTCTGAATCTAGACACCATTCGTGATCCACTAGGCATCTTAGACTGAGTTTGCATGCCTTGGCATTCATAGAGCCCGCCAAGTGTTGAACCACGAGGGATATGCCCCGACGTTCCAGCCATGTCCAGATGCGCAGGGCCTCTTGAGAAAGGGGCCATGACCCCACCCTGTCATGTTTGCTGCAGTACCAGAAGGTGGTGGTGTTGTCCGTGAACACCTCAACTACCTTTCCCTTGATGGAGGATAGAAAGGCTTTCAATGTCAGCCAGATCGCTCAGAGCTCCAGCAGGTTGATGTGGAGTCTGGCTTCTGGAGAGACCAGAGGCCTCTGATCTCCACCTCTCACAGATGGCTGCCCCATCTCAGGAGTGACATCTCTCACTACTATGCACACAAACAAGGGAACCAAAGGGTACATAGGTACATGTTATTTTAAAGGAACAGTCCTAAAAAAACATGATAAATCTAAAGTTTAATCAATGGTTTTACTACTGCCACAAATATTCAAGATCTAAATTTCTTTTTTTTATAAATGGATTTAACAATCAAAAGATAGTGGGTATTGCAAAAGGAAATTTTTCTAACATTTTTTACTCGGGCAAGTGTTTTCAAGTGACACTAATACGTAAAATGTCATGTGCGTCACAATAAAAATCATAAACCAGCCTTATCACAGGGTCAGTATGTGCTGTCAACGATATTTTGGTCCTCTTACAATGTAAGGATCATCATCAAGACATTACAATTAAAATGCCTGAGAGACAACTTATATGTAAACATGAACATATTCAAAAGGAAAGCAAGGAAGAACAAGGGGAGAAAAACAAAACAAAAAAAGTTGCTTAATATCAACAAGCATTGGAAATGCAATAGGTCTCGCATTTGTTGGAGCTGGAGCTATTGGCATTGTAAATGGCAATATTTTGTACTTTGCAATAGGTTTTGTATTTGTTGGAGCTATTCACATTGTAAATGGCAATGTTTTTTATTTATCCTCGGGGTTTTATATAGCGCGAACTTAACAGCCTCAGTTGTGAATTTCGATTCATCAAAGTTTTGTGAGCCCTGAAATTTGCACAAGTAAAGTGCTAACAGTATAAATATGGGCACTGTTTAATAAACGAAGCCACTGCAATACAAGAGCAAAGGTGACCGAGTGACTGCTTCTGGGTTGACGGAGTTGCTTACAGTCACTGCCCGTTAAAGCTAGCTAGCCCGCTACTACGAGTTTATCAAACTTAATGCCATGTTTTCTTATGTTATGTTATGCAATGCTATGTTTTGTTGTGTTTTGTTATGCTATGCTGTTTTGTTATGCTATGCTTTGTTATGCTATGTTTTGTTGTGTTTTGTTATGCTATGCTATGTTGTGTTTTGTTATGCCATGCTGTTTTGTTGCGTTTTGTTATGCTATGCTGTGTTTTGTTGTGTTTTGCTATGCTATATTTTGTTATGCTATGCTATATTTTGTTATGCTATGCTATGTGTTATGCTGTTTTGTTATGCTATGCTTTGTGTTTTGTTATGCTATGTTTTGTTATGCTATGCTATGTTATGCTTTGTTATGCTATGCTATGCTTTGTTTTGTTATGCTATGCTTTGTTTTGTTATGCTATGCTTTGTTTTGTTATGCTATGCTTTGTTGTGTTTTGTTATGCTATGCTATGTTTTGTTATGCTATGCTTTGTTATGCTATGTTGTGTTTTGTTATGCTATGTTTTGTTATGCTGTTTTGTTATGCTATGTTTTGTTATGCTATGCTGTGTTTTGTTGTGTTTTGTTATGCTATGTTTTGTTGTGTTTTGTTATGCTGTTTTGTTGTGTTTTGTTATGCTATGCTTTGTTGTGTTGTGTTTTGTTATGCTATGTTTTGTTATGCTATGCTGTTTTGTAACGCTATGCTATGTTTTGTTATGCTATGCTATGTTTTGTTACGCTATGCTATGTTTTGTTGTGTTTTGTTATGATATGTTTTGTTACGCTATGCTATGTTTTGTTTTGCTATGTTTTGTTACGCTATGCTATGTTTTGTTTTGTTATGCTATGTTTTGTTAAGCTATGCTATATTTTGTTATGCTATGCTATGTTTTGTTATGCTATGCTATGCTGTGTTTTGTTGTGTTTTGTTATGCTATGTTCTGTTGTGTTTTGCTATGCTATGCTTTGTTTTATGCTATGCTATGTTATGCTATGCTACGCTTTGTTATGCTATGTTTTGTTTTGTTACGCTATGCTATGTTTTGTTGTGTTTTGTTATGCTATGTTTTGTTATGCTATGCTTTATGCTATGCTATGTTTTGTTGTGTTTTGTTATGCGATGTTTTGTTATGCTATGCTTTGTTGTGTTTTGCTATGCTATGCTTTGTTTTGGTATGCTATGCTATGTTTTGTTATGCTATGTTTTGTTGTGTTTTGTTATGCTATGTTTTGTTATGCTATGCTTTGTTGTGTTTTGTTATGCTATGCTTTGTTTTGCTATGCTATGCTTTGTTATGCTATGCTATGTTTTGCTGTGTTTTGTTATGCTATGCTTTGTTGTGTTTTGTTATGCTATGCTCTATTTTCTTGTGTTTTGCTATGCTATGCTTTGTTGTGTTTTGTTATGCTATGCTTTGTTATGCTATGTTTTGTTATGCTATGCTTTGTTATGCTATGCTATGTTTTGTTATGCTATGTTTTGTTATGCTATTTTTTGTTATGCCATGCTAGGTTTTGTTTTGTTATGCTATGCTATGTAGTTATGCTATGCTATGTTTTGTTGTGTTTTGCTATGCTATGTTTTGTTATGATATGCTATGTTTTGTGATGCTATGCTATGTTTTGTTATGCTATGCTATGCTTTGTTATGCTATATTTTGTTTTGTTATGCTATGCTTTGTGTTTTGTTATGCTATGCTATGTTTTGTTATGCTATGCTGTTTTGTTATGTTATGCTTTGTTATGCTATGTTTTGCTATGCTTTGTTATGCTATGCTATGTTTTGTTATGCTATGCTATGTTTTGTTATGCTATGCTTTGTTATGTTTTGTTATGCTATGTTTTGTTATGCTATGCTTTGTTATGCTATGCCATGTTTTGTTGTGTTTTGTTATGCTATGCTTTGTTGTATTTTGTTATGCTATGCTATGTTTTGTTGTGTTATGCTATGCTATGTTTTGTTGTGCTGTGCTATGCTATGTTTTGTTGTGTTATGCTATGTTTTGTTATGCTATGCTATGTTTT
Organism: Calotriton arnoldi; assembly: GCA_963921515.1. Lineage (NCBI taxonomy): Eukaryota > Metazoa > Chordata > Amphibia > Caudata > Salamandridae > Calotriton > Calotriton arnoldi. The sequence continues at coordinate 1,079,589 of CAWUFW010005835.1, read as the reverse complement.
GTAAGGCTAGGCTGTGTTATGTTGTGTTAGGCTGTGTTATGTCGTGTTAGGCTAGGAATTGTTGTGCTGTGTTTTGTTATGTTATGTCTTTGTTTTGTTGTTATGTTTTGTTATGTTATACTATGTTTTGTTATGTTAGACTATGTTTTGTTATGTTAGACTATGTTATGCTATACTATGTTATGCTATACTATGTTATGTTTTGTTATGCTATGTTATGATTTGTTATGTTACGTTGTGTTAGGCTAGGCTATGTTTTGTTATGTTTTGTTAAGTTATGTTATGGTCTCTAGTGAATGAGTTAAATGGTGCCCTAGCAGTCTCTTCTGATTGTGTAAAAGTCCTTGGTGTCTGAAGCTGTGCAGTCTCTAGTGAATGAGTTAAATGGTGCCCTAGCAGTCTCTTCTGATTGTGTAAAAGACTGAAGCTCTGCAGTCTCTAGCAGTTCCTTCGGTGATTGAAGCATGCAGTCTCTTAAGAAGGGGTAAATTGCGCCCTAGCAGTCTCTTCTGATTGTGTAAAAAGACCCCGGCGTCTGAAGCTCTGCAGTCTCTAGCAGTTCCTTCGGAGATTGAAGCCTGCCGTCTCTTAAGGAGTTAAATGGTGCCCTAGCAGTCTTTTATGATATTGGAAAAGACTATGTTGTCTGAAGCTCTGCAGTCTCTAGAGAATTAGTTAAATGATGCCCTAGCAGTCTCTGCTGATTGTGGAAAAAAGAGAGTTCCTCTGAGGTTTTCAGTTCTGCGCTCTCTTGTGAATGAGTTGTGAAGCGCTCTCTCGCTCTTGTGAAACGAGCACTTCCTGTCGCTCTTGCAGATCGGCACTCTCCTGCAAGGAGGTCGTATTGGGGACCTTTGCTTCTGTTATTTGTGAGAAGAGACCGCTCCCCTGCTCTCTGCAGCTTCCAAGTTGCTCCTGTTCAGCTTTAGTCCGGTTAGTGGCAGTTGCCGTCTCTTTTGGTGTTTGCAACACCCCGGTCTCTTGTGCCCAGTTGCATCCCTGAGGTCTCTCCGCAGTCTCTGGGTCGACCGCGCTTCAGCAGTCTCCGCTCCTGTGGGAAGTGTCAGTCCCTCTCGTCCTTGCAGCACTCCTGCAGCCAGCTGTCTCTTTCTCATGGAAAGGGCAGTTCCTGGGGTGACTTTCTCCGCAATTCACAATGCAGTTTTCCTCACAGAGATGGAGTTTTTCTGATTTAGTCAGCCTTTACCAACACTAGGATCATCAGTCCAGTCCCCGTAGGGTGTTTTACATGCACACGTAAACCGGATTCTTTCATCCGTGGCACACTAATGAGCAGATTGTTTGCGGGGCACGAGTTTCTATTTTCAGCACACAGTTTTAATCCATTATGGGATACAATGTGGCACTGACGTGTACAAACAAATCTGTAAACCAAGGAAATAAAACAATTTGCATCGCGCTTTCACTTTCAGTGAAAGCGAAAGCACGATGCAAAAATAAACACGCGGCGCCCTGTCTCCTTTTGGGAGGCCCATCAGGACTGGATGCAGCCTGAGCATGGGGATCTCTTATCTTTATGGGGCCATGTGTTTGGCCCCATAAAGATAAGAAAGTGCTTCACAACAGCCGTGAAGCAGGCCACCGAGTCCAAATGTAAGACAAAGGGAGGCAACCAAAACACCTCATTTCCAATGGCAAGCCACCGTTTAGCATAAACGGTGACGCCAGCCAATGGGAATGAGGGGCGGGGCTTAAAGCCCGCTTCTGAAAGTCCTCTCTTACAAAACCCCTCGCGGGGGCGGAGCAGGGCTCTGCCCTGCAACACCACGCGAGACCTAAAAAGTGGAGGCTTAACCACAAGACAATAGTGACATTACAAATAAATTTAGCGTAGTTAACCTACTGAGCGTACCTCATTATAAAAAAGTCTGTGCTACCAATTAAGCCTTAACAGACCGATAAGTTAATGGGTCTTGCCACTGCAAGTCTCTTCAAGAGCTGGGCAGCTAGAGACGCTGCTGAAGCACCTTTCGTGGCCACGAAGGGTGCAAAAGGCAGACTGAGTTGGCGGGGGCAATGAAAAGGCCCAATGACATGGCTGTAGCTCTGCTATCCTTGAAGCGCTCCAGTATGGAGTCCGCCTGGTCTCTAAAGAGCCCGGAGCCATCAAAGGGCATGTCCATAAGCAAAGCTCGGACATCCCCTGAAAAGCCAGTCGGCCTCAGCCAGGCGTTACGTCGCAAGGCCACCGACAAAGAAACCGATCTGCATAGCGAGACGGCCGTGTTCAGCACACATCGGATCGTGAACTTAGCTGCATCTTCCCCATCTGTCATAGCTTGGGACAGTATGGCCCGGGCCTCCAGCTGGACCATGGGCAGCACCCGTGCCACCAGATTCCTAAGTGCATGGGAGTAACAGCCCAAAAGGCACGCAGTGTTCATGTAGCGCAGTGCCAGGCTGGCGGAAGAAAACATTCTTGCCTAAGGTGTCCAGCCTCTTGGATTCGCCATCCGGTGGGATGGTAGGAAATGCACCAGGATTTACCCGGTAAGTTGATGCTTGGACCACCTAGCTCTCCAGGACAGGGTGATGGTGTTAAGAAAATGAGGTCACCTGGGGCGGGGCAATACCGGATGGGCAATAGTGCTGTTCACAGGAGCCCCTGGCAGGGCTTAGACCAGGCCCGAGCAGGACGTCATTAAATGAGAGAAGCGGTTCTGGGGAGTAACTCCCGGCTGAATCCCCTCTATCAAGACGTTCGTTTTGTCTGCCACGGAGGGCAGGTTAAGGTCCAGGACCTCGGCCGCCCTTCTCACCACCATAGCAAAAGAGGCTCTCTCCTCTGTAGCCACACTGGCAGGAGAGAGCAAGCCAGTATCCTTGGTCCTGTCCAGTCAACTGGCGTCCATCAAGATGATGTTCTTGTCTTTGGTAACAATCAAGAAGAACATGATACTATACTTGGGGAGGTTTTTAGAAGATTTCAGGAATACAATTTAACTGTGAGAATAGAGAAATGCAAGTTCAAAAGGTCCTCCATAGATTATCTAGGACACACTATCTCAGGTCAAGGTGTCCAACCCAAGGCAAAACTAGTTGATACCATTCATAATCTAGCGTCCCCTCCAACAAAGAGGAACTTATGAAATTTCTTGGAATGTCAGAATATTATAGTAAATTTGTGAAGAACTTTGCTGGAATGTGTTTGAATATGCGTAAACTATTGTGTAAAGGTGTGGATTTCGTTTGGTCAGATGATTGTGAAAATGAGTTCAATATGATTAAGGACATGCTTAAGAAAACTCCCAAACTTAAGAGTTTTGATCCATCTAAAAGAGCAGTTCTTGTCACTGATACCAGTATGAAGGGCTTGGGAGCTGTTCTACAACAGAGAGACGGAGACACAGAGAATGTGATCTTGTTTTTGTCACGTAGTCTAAGAGGTGCAGAATTGCGCTATTCTGTAATTGAGAGAGAGGCCTTAGCTGTTCACTGGGCAATAAAGAAACTTAAGAATCTTCTGTGGGGCTTGAAATTTGAAGTACGAACCGATCACAAGCCTTTGTGTCAAGTATTCAATAAGAAAGGAATAGATGCCATTTCTGGAAGAATTTCCAAATGGGTAGTAGCCCTTCAGGGATACAACTTTAAGGTTGAATATTTACCAGGTGCTAAGAACAATGTTGCTGATACCCTTTCTAGGTTGGTAGTCCAAAATGATGTTACCACCAATTCTGATGACGATGAGTTAAAAGAATGGGTTTGTACTATTGAGAGTGGTGGAATGAAAGAAAGTAAATGGTGAGAAGAGTGTGCTGTTGACAAAGAGTTTCTTGAGTTAACCTCATTGCTCAAGAAAGGATGGAACAATAAGGTAAAAGGTGAGTGTGAAAAATTTTGGTTAGTGAAGGATGAATTGTCTGAAAGTGAAGGTCTTATCTTTAGAGGGACCAGATTGGTTCCTCCAAGTTCTCTTCGTCAAGAACTTCTTGAGATGGCTCATGAAGGACATCAAGGTATGTCTAAAACTAAAGAGAGACTCAGACTTACATACTGGTGGCCTGGCATGGACTTACAAGTTGAACGACTGGTAAGAGAGTGCATACCTTGTTGTATGAGTGAGAAATGTCAGAAGCCCAGAGTTCAACCCATGATCATTAGGGAACGTACCAAGAAGCCATGGGAAGAGTTGGCGTTTGACATATTGGGGCCAATTCGTGGGTATGGGTGTGAATATTATGTCTTTGTGTTAGTTGATTTACATTCCAGGTGGCCAGAAATTAAAATCACAAAAGGCTTTGATCCTAAGCAAGTAATAGGGTTTCTCAAGGAGGTCTTTGGTAGAGAAGGCTTGCCTGGAGCCATATTAACTGATAATGGAACACAATTAGTTTCTAGTGAAATGGAGGAGTTCTTATTGAAGTGTTCCATCAAACATAAGAAGTGTGCCCTATATCATCCCGAGAGTAATGGTATGGTGGAACGCTTCAACCGAGTTTTGAAGGAAACAATTGACTTGGCCAAGCAGAATTGCCTAGATTGGAGAGAGGAAATCATCAGAAAGGTTGAAGTTTACAGGGTGTCTCCTCATGCTATTACGGGTCGCATCCCATTTGAATTACTCAAAGGTAGATGTGCAAACACGTGGGTTGCTCCTTTCTGGATCAATGATGCTGAATCCAAAAGAGGTGAGAAAGTCTCTGATAATGATTGGAGGCGAAAAGAGAGTGAAAGTATCAAGACACGTAAAGTACGCTATGATCTAAGAAAAGCTGTTAAAATCACTCCTGTCAAGGTAGGGGATTTGGTTATGATCAGAGCTCCCCTTGGTAGGAAGACTTCAAATGTGTTTCAAAAACCTCAGAGTTATCAAGGTATTAACCAATGCCATTAAAACTGAAGACTCACAGATTTGGAACTTAAACAGAGTGGTAATCACTAAGAATACCAAGTTAAAAGTTAATGTGGGAGATTCTTCATTGAATGCTTCTCCAACAAGTTCTGGAGAGGAAAGTAAAAGAGGGAATGTTCCGAGAGACAAAAGAATTACCAGACTACCGTTGAAATTTGATGATTATCAAATGTAGAGTGTTATTCCTCTTTTTGTATTGCATTATGAGGTAAAGTTCTTCTGCTGTGTATTTGCTTTAATTTTCCTTTAGTTTAGTGTGTAGGGGGAAGGTGTGTAATATTGTGTAATTTCATGTATTTCTCATTGACATAGTTCTGTGCTAATCTTGTATATGTTTGAAGCGGCACCATGGTGATAGAATCCAGTGTGGAGAACATACTGCTTGTTCCTGTCAGTTGCACCTGACATTGGCTGCTGGATGGATGGTATCTTTTTACTACATTATACTTAATCTACTTTTCAACTACTTGGAGAGCTTTCTTCATCATTATAACTTGAATTTTACAGAGACCAAAAAAAATCAACAACCAATCAGATCAGCCTCACCCTTTAGAACCCTCCTGAGAGAACCTCAGACCATCAGATTTTTGTAGCCGTAGTGCCACAGGATAACCATAAATATGCAGAAGGTCGAGCTTTCCCAGGGGAGGAGGGTGGGTCGCATGTGAATCTATGAAAGTTTCCAATACTGGAGAACTAAAGTTACAGGTAAGTAACTGGTTTTCTTACTCCAGTATTGGAACTTTCATAGATTCCCATGCTTGAATCAGAGTAGCTAGCAGTCATGAGCACATTTCTTTGTCTGTATTACTTTCAACAGAGATCAATAACGCATCAATAAGATAAAGGAAAGGAAAGAAAATAGCATATTTCACAGTTTAGACCTTATTTTTATTTATTTTTTTAAATAGTGAAATAAAAGATATCACCACAATTCAAATGCGAATCAAATACCCATATATGCATACAGAAATAACAAGAAGCAATCAAATGCATCAAAGAATGTGCGAAGAAGTTATAAAGGAAAAGGAAGGAGGGATGAGAGGGAAAGCTCACCACTTATTGAAAAAGGTTCCTCAGGACTGCTTGGCCCCCTGCAGTGTCACTGCGCGATGAAGAATCCAAGCAGTACTGTCTTGTGAAGGTATGGGTACTCTTCCAGGTCGCCGCTCTGCAGATGTCCCGGATAGGTACAGCAGCAAAGAGAGCCGTGGAAGAAGAAATCGTGCACGTGGAGTGAGCCCGGACTTTCCCTTCAAGGGGCTTACCAGCTGCTTGATGACAATATTGAATAGAGCTGGAAATCCACCGTGCAATCCCTGGTTTGGAAAGTGGAAATCCTTTACGAGGGGCGCTGTAAGCCACAAAGAGCCGAGGTGACTTTCTGAAATCCTTAGTCCTCTGAAGATAGAACTTCAGGCAACGCTGAATGTCCAATGAGTGAAGTGACCTCTCAGCCGGAGTCGTAGGTTGAGGGAAAAAAGTTTTAAGTATCACAGGTTCATTTAATAGAAAGTCCGAAGGTACCTTCGGGATGAACTTTGGGTTGGTACGGAGTACTACCGTTTCATTCTTGAATTGAAGAAAGGGCTCTTGAATGGTGAGTGCCTGCAACTCGCTGACCCTTCTAGCTTATGTCAAGGCTAGAAGAAGGGCCACCTTCCAGGAGAGAAATTTCAAGTTCGCTTTATGTATAGGCTCGAAAGGATGTTTCATGAGCTGGGTCAAGACCAGATTAAGGTGCCACAGTGGTGGAGGAGGCTTCACTGGAGGGAAGGCTCGAAAAAGACCTTTCATAAACTGTTTAATTATCCTCGCTGACCAGAGCGAAGGGCCTGAGGATGTCCTTCTGAAGCGAGAGATCGCCGCGAGATGAACTTTAATAGATGAATGAGCCAGGCCCGCCTTTGCCAAGTAAAGAATGTAAGGAAGGATTTCATGCACTGAGGAAGAGAAAGGGTGAACTCCTGATTCTCGGCACCAGTGACAAAACCTCTTCCACTTCATCCGGTAGGTTTTGTTTGTACTTTGAGCACATGCCTGAGACAGGATCTCTCTACATTCTGCAGAGAGCTTTAAGTCCAGAAACTCCCTGTGCTCAGGAGCCACGCTGATAATTGCAGGGATCGGGGATCCGGATGCAATACTTGGCCCTGGGACATTGTCAGTAGTGATGGAATCGGTTTCAAAGGAACCGGATGTTCCAAGGATAGGAGTAGAAGCTCCGTGAGCCAGTACTGGCGAGGCCAGGACGGTGCTATTAGGATCATTTTTCAGTGTTCCGTCTTTAGCTTTCTGAGCAGTCTCGGGATCGGAGGAATGGGGGGGAAAAGCGTAAACAAAGGAAAAGCGTAAACAAAGGCACCTCACCATGCCATCGAAAACGCATTCCCCAAGGATCCCGGATGGTGATGCCAACTTGCGTAGAACCGGCATTTCTTGTTCTCCGGTGGGGCAAAGAGATCTATGGCCGGTCTGCCCCATAGTCGAAAAATCTCCTCCAGAGTCCTCTGGTCCAGTTCCCATTCGTGGCTGACTGACTTTAGTCTGCTTAGTGTGTCTGCTGTCTCGTTGAGATACCCTGGGAGATGTTCCGCTTTTAGTGAGTCTCCATGCAGTATCTCCCATTCCCAGACAGCTTGAGCTTCCGCCGACAGCAGACGAGATCTTGTGCCGCCCTGCTTGTTGATATAATGCATGGCTGTAGTATTGTGTGTTCTTATTAGAACCGACGAATCCTTTATTCTCGGGAGGAAAGCCTGTAGGGCTAGGCGAATCGCTCTGAGTTCCAGCAGATTGATGTGCAACAGACGATGGTGGTGTAGACATCGACCACTTATCTGGAGGTCCTGTAAGACCGCTCCCCAGCCCTCCAGAGACGCATCTGTTGTAATAATCTGAGGAGCTGGGGTGACTATGAAGGAGAGACCTTGGGAAATGTTCTCCTCGCGAGTCCACCATGAAGCGGCTTCTTTCATTGGCACAGTGATCGTGATCATGTCCTCGAAAGACCCTTCTACTTGGCGCCACTGTAAGTCCAGTTGTTCCTGAAGAGGACGCATTCGTAACCTGCAGTGAGGAATTAGAGGAATGCAGGACGAAATGGATCCCAGAAGCAGTTGCGGCTCCTGAAGGGAGTGCTGCGGGGCGGGGGAGGGGCAGGGTGGGGGGTAGTAAACTCCGGCATACGGCCGACTTGAGTGAAGTACATAAATAATTAAAACGAATTACATTGCGCGCACTGCAACGCGCTACGCGCAATGTAATTAGTTTTATTTATTTATGTACTTAGTTTTATTTATTTATGTACTTCACCCATAACTAAGCTATCAGTGTATTGCTCCTCGCTGAACTCGCTGCTAATCTTTGCGTTTTTGCACATGTCCTGTTTCTTTTAAAATATTTTAATCAATTTTTTAAACATTTCCTGATCTGTTGTGTTGAATTTGAACTGTGCTTGGAGTATTTTGTCCGGAGTGGGTGGGGGAATCAAATCCCTGACTTTGGTGGGCTTTTGGACCAGCACTGCCATCTTTTTCTCATGACGGTGCGGTCTAGTTGTTGCACGCTGGGATCCTTAAAACAGGACGCTGCGCGAGCGCGCCAGACCCGTAACTAAGCTATCAGTGTATTGCTCCTCGCTGAACTCGCTGCTAATCTTTGCGTTTTTGCACATGCCCTGTTTCTTTTAAAATATTTTAATCAATTTTTTAAACATTTCCTTATCTGTTGTGTTGAATTTGAACTGTGCTTGGAGTATTTTGTCCGGAGTGGGTGGGGGAATCTAATCCCTGACTTTGGTGGGCTTTTGGACCAGCACCGCCATCTTTTTCTCATGACGGTGCGGTCTAGTTGTTGCACGCTGCGATCCTTAAAACAGGACACTGCGCGAGTGCGCAGCGGGCGCGCCCAAGGCAAGACCGTCTGCGCCCATCAGCGTCCCGGAGGCGGCCGGAAACTCTGCCGGTTCTCCTCCAGAGTTGCACAACATGCTAAGGTATGGGAGAGAGTGCCTTTTTGACATTGGTAGACAAATGAATTGCAGGCCGCACCTCCCCTTGCATGTGAGCAACAAGCCCCTGGTGTGTGATTACTGTAACTGGATAGCCTCCCCCAACTCTGGAGCAGGCTATGTAAAACCTAACACCGGTATCTATCAAATTCAGCAGGAGGATGCTGGCAATTATCTGAAGGCTTTCCTACTAAATACTCGCTCAGTGAAAAAACATGAGCTCCAACTTTATGACCTATTAGTAGATTCTACCCCCGATTTGCTGTTTCTTACCGAAACATGGCTAACTGACGCCGCCAATCCCACGATCGCTAGTGCCATACCCCCGGGCTATCTGATCCTGAGGAAGGATCGTCCCTCGGGGAGAGGAGGCGGTGTGGCCTTAATTTTTAGGAACTCCCTCAGCTGCATCTCCTTACCGATCATGGAGATTGAAGGGGCTGAGAGTTTGGGCTTCCTTTTGAAGGTTTCAGCTTATCAGTCCATTGCGGGGGTTGTAATCTACCGCCCTCCAAGACCAGCGGGGAAATTTTTGGAATCTATCAGCCACGCTATCTCCCCCATAGCGGCTAAATATAGTCACTGTCTGGTTCTTGGAGACTTTAACATTCATATGGATAACCCCTTGGAACCTGAGCCTATGAGATTGCGGGAATCTCTTGACATACTTAATTTAACTCCGTATATCTGTTTTCCGACTCACGAAAAAGGGCATACGCTGGACCAGATCTTTTCGTCAAATCGGATCGAAATAGAAGTCCCCCTTGCCTTAACCTGGTCGGACCACTTTAAAGTATGCAGGGATCCTGATAGGCCCCAACCACTGGGAAAAACCCGCGCCAACAGTTTTAGGCCCTTCCACTTGATTTCGCCGGAGGCTATGCAATGCACCTTGAGTCGCCTCCCCATTTCCTTTAGTGGCAATCTTGAGAGGGATGTGTACTCTCTAGACCATTGGTTACAACTTCAGTCTCTGGAACTGGCCCCTCCCACCTCGAGGGCTGCTAAATCTAACCGAATCTCCACCCCTTGGTTTACGGAAGACTTGAGGAAAAGTAAAAGTGCTTGTAAACGCCTTGAAAGACTATGGCGGAGGAATTACAGTTCCACTGACAAATCCATTTACAAACAGGCATTGAAAGACCACCATAGGAAAGTCCGCGGGGGAAAGAAACTTTTCTTCTCCACTAAAATTGACCAGGCGGGAAATAAAAGCAGAGAACTTTTTAACATTGTAAAAAGTTTCGCTTCTCCCATGGCAATCGGCTGCCCGTTTGCTCCCACGAGCGACTGGACTAGTTGTATGGCCTGTTTCTTCCACGACAAAATTAAAACGATCCAGAACTCCTTTGAAGCTCAGTCGTCTGAGCTAGGGGTAGAAATGAGCTCGCCCCTGGAGGCCTGCTCCAAGATGGCTCCCTCCTTTATGAAGTTTCCTGTCATCACTTTGGAGCAATCCTTAGCACTTATGAAATCCATTAAGTCTGGTTCACCATCTGATCCTTGTCAAGCAAAAGTCCTGGTCTCTATTGCAGAAGTGATTAATCCCGCAGTAAACTCAATTTTGAACCTCGCCCTTCGGGAGGGGCAGATGCCGCATACCTTGAAACACGCAAAAATCCTCCCGCTTCTAAAGAAACCCACGGCTGATCCTGAGGTTGCCAGCAACTATAGGCCTATTTCCCTCCTGCCTTTCTTCTCCAAGGTTTTGGAGAAGTATGTCAATTCTACTACCACAAAGTATGTGGAGGATAACCATCTTTTGCACTCGAGCCAGTCGGGCTTTAGAGCGAACTTCAGCACCGAAACGGCCTTGTTAGAGGTTGCTGAAACTATTAAAACTACGCTGGTTAGAGGAGGCAATGCGGTTTTGGTGCTGCTGGACCTTTCCGCGGCCTTCGATACCGTACCCCACAATAGATTATTGCGAAGACTTGGGGAGTGCGGTGTCGGAGGCGCGGTACTGAGCTGGTTTACCTCTTTTTTAAACAACCGTTCACAAACAATTTGGTCTCCGCCTTATGCCGCAGAAATTGCCCCCATGAATGTTGGGGTCCCGCAGGGCTCAATCCTGAGCCCAACGTTGTTTAATCTATACATGCCCCTCTTGCCACCCTTGCCGAGAAATACGGCGCAAAAATAGTGTCGTACGCGGACGACACTCAATTGTTGTTCACGTGCGAGAAGGGTGCAGAGTTTAAAGGTGATGTGATTAACACCTGCCTCTCTGAGGTATTCTCTTGGCTGAGATTAAACCAATTGAAATGCAACTCTGAAAAGTCAGATTATTTTCTTCGGTTCACGCCCATGCGACGCCTGGCATTCTTGGTGGCCGTCGGACATGCCCCCCCCCCCCCTCGTCTTCTGTGACCACTGTGAAAAATTTGGGGGTCTTGAAATTGGATTCGGCACTCTCTATGAAGGCTCAAGTCCAATCGGTTGCAGGGACTTGTTTCGGGGTGTTGAGAATGTTGAGGAACTTTCTTCCCCTGCTCCCCGTCTCATATAGGAAAACAGTGGTCCAGGCCCTGGTGGTCTCAAGACTGGACTATGTTAACTCCCTGTATTTGGGCCTCCCCGATTACCTTGTTGGCCGATTGCAGGTGATCCAGAATGTGGCCGCCAGGGCTATCTTTCTGACAGGACCTAGGACTCACACGACCCTCCTGTCTCACCTCCATTGGCTTCCGGTGCGGAAAATAATTCTTTTTAAGGCACTGGTCCTGGTCTTCAAAGCTCTTCACAAGATTGGAGCCCCCTACCTTAGGGAAAGATTTCAACCCTATATTCCTCAACGTACCTTGAGGTCCTCTGCTCAGCTTTTGACCTCTACGCCGAAGGTCCTGCTCTCCCGTATAGGAGGAAGATCTTTTCAAGTGGTGGCCTCGCGGCTCTGGAACAGCCTACCTCTCTCTTTGAGACAGGTACCGGACCTCCTCATTTTCAGGAGGAAGCTTAAGACCTGGCTTTTCCGACAGTAGGATTTGCTCGAGTTCTGTAGTGGAGTGATGTTCTGTGTGCCGTTATGTGGTCTTTTCTCTTAGCGCCGGGACACTCTTGGGAGTAGCTGTGTGCTTTATAAATACCAGATAACATAACATAATATAACTCAAGTCGGCCGTATGCCGGAGTTTACTACCCCCCACCCTGCCCCTCCCCCGCCCCACAGCACTCCCTCCAGGAGCCGCGACTGCCCAGAAGGGACTTGTAGAGGCGAACTGAAAGTGACCTTTTTTGAAGTAGATGGGCCATCGACATCAGTTTGGCTGGTCTTTCCACTGACGGAAAAGCCTTGTTCAGGGATGTGTCCAATATGGCTCCCAGGAATTTGGCGTTCTTGGAAGGGCACAAATTTGATTTCTCTCGGTTCAGGGTAAGACCCAGACCTTTGAACAGCTTTGTACAAGCTGCCACTGACCTTTCGGCTGCAGTCTTGGTAGGAGCCTTTAGCAACCAGTCGTCCAGGTAAGGGAAAACCTGGTGCTGTTGTTTCCTTAGAAAAGCCGCCACCGGAGCCAGTATCTTTGTAAAGATCCTTGGTGCCGATCTGAGGCCGAAGGGGAGGACCCTGAATTGAAAGTGGCTCTTGGCTACTGTGAAGCGAAGAAACTTCCTGTGGGATGGATGTATGGGAACATGAAAATATGCGTCCTCTAGGTCCAAAGTGGCCATGAAATCTCCTGAATTTAAAAGTCGAAGTATGTCCTGCAAGGAGACCAGGAGATCTAGAATAGGGCGCCACTTTTCTACAGTCTTTCGAAATAGAAAGAACCGGGAGTAGAAACCCTCTCCTCTTTGTGAGATAGGGACCGATTCTATCGCCCCTTTCTGCAGCATCTGTTGGACCTCTAAACGCAGGAGACGAAGATGTTTCGTTACGTTGGCGCGAGGGGGCTTGGTTGGAGGAGGATGGACAAACTCCAGCGTGTGGCCAAATTGGATGATATTGAGAACCCAACGATCCGATGTTATCCGTTGCCATTCTTGGAAGTAATGTGAGATCCTGCCCCCCACAGGTGTTAAATGAGGGGGAGGAACAGTAGACAGAACCAGCAGGCCGCTATTGACGCTTAGAGGACTCCTTCCCCTGGCGTCCTGCTCTTCCTCTGTTCGTCGATCTTGAATATGACGAGGACTGACCCTGCCATTGGTTATACTGCTGGCGGTAAGATTGCGAGGCAGTCGTATACGAGGAGTACCAATATTGCTGGTAACCTCCTCTGTATGAGGGAAAACCTCTGCCCCTTGCACCACGAAAAGTGACCTTGCGGGATATGAGTGTCACTAAAAAGATCTCGCTGTGTCCGTATCTTTCTTAATGTCCTGAAGCGCATCGTCTATGTGCTTACCAAAGAGCACCTCTCCATCAAAAGGAAGGTCCAAAATCTTGTTTTAAGTACAAGTTACTTACCTTCGGTAACGATGTATCTGGTAGAGACGATTCTAGCCGCAGATTCCTTAACGTAGAATTATCCCCAGGCGTGAGACTGGACCCGGAAAACTTTCTTTGCCCCAGCATCTCTGCGCGCCGGGGGGCGGTACCACGCGACTCCGCCCTGACGTCGTCCGCGGGCGTGACGTCAGCGAGGTCACATAAGCCCCACCCCGGCGCGCTGACATCAGTTTTCTTCGGAGAACTTTTCCGCGCCACAACGCGGAGCCATCACAAACAAAACTGTGGAGAGTATGGGAACAGTGTACGAAAAAGCAGTGAAAAGAAGAGAGAAACGAAACGTGAGGAACAGCACCAATTGGAAAAGTGCCAAGCACTAAGGTACCAAAAAGCCATAGCAGCGAAAGCCAAAGCAGGGAAAGAGCAGAGCACCGCTCTGAGGAACAACCCTGCAAGCCAAGGCGACATCCCCCCTGGAGGCAGAACACATGTGGAAAACGCTAAAGCAGAAGAGAGAGAGAGAGAGAGAGAATCTGTAATCACAATTCATAACAGTGAAGAGGCAACAAGCCCGGAACAGAGGAGTAACAGCAAGTCACCCCCAGACGACACCATCAAGGGGGGGCCGTATCCCCTGAAAGGAACGAAAGGGCCGGGGTACAAGCAAAAAAAAACCAACGCAGAGAACTGCAAGTAAAAGGGAGAAGAGTAAAAGTAGGCCCCTACACTGGAGAAAAAAACCAGAGTGGAGGGATGCAGAAGCACACGTGAACCAACCGACCTTGTATTATAAAGGAAGGGGTGGAACAATCAAGCAGAACGAAGCATCCTGTCCGGGAGGAGACGAAGCAGACACCCACAGAAGTCAAGCCACCCGGAGGGAGGCGAGTGCAGAAAACCAAACTGAAGGTCCTCGCAGAACAGGGAGGAAGGGCGGGTCGTGAAGGAATCTGCGGCTAGAATCGTCTCTACCAGATACATCGTTACCGAAGGTAAGTAACTTGTACATCTGATAGAGACTACTAGCCGCAGATTCCTTAACGTAGAATAGATACCCTAGCCATACCCAGAGGGGAGGAGGGCCTGCGAGAGAACCTCCCCAGTAGGAAGAAACACAGGGCCCCAGCAGGGGATGTGTCACAGGGACAAGAAGGGCGGCCCAGCCCTCACGAAGCAGAAGTAGGCGAAGGGAAGGCAAGGAGAACCCAAGCCCATCCAAGGTACAACCGCCAGAAAACCCCGTAGGGGCAGACAGCGCCAGAGGAGCACCAAGGAAGAAAAGAACCACCCCAAACTCCAGGGAGAAGAGGTAGCACCGGAGGCAGAGCCCGCCGTAGGAAAACACAGACACAGCGATAGGGGGCAGCTGAACAGGCATGAGCCTCAAGGCAGGAGCGGCTCCACAGCCAAAAAGCGCAGGCGAAGAAGAAGTCACAGTTGCGCAAAGCCCCAGCAGAACAAGAGGCAGGGGCACAAGGGAACACACCAAGGGCCACGGCGGTGGACCAGAACGAGCAGACATGCGCCGCCGGCGGCTGGCAACACCAGGGAGCAGTGCACCCGGAACAAGTCAGGCGCAAGCCGAGGACAGCGGCCAGGAAAACCCAGAACAATCCCCAAGGGGGGGGGGCCGTGCCAGAGACACACCGGCCCATGAAAGAAGTGGGACCAGCCAGAAGAGAAAGAGGAGAGACCCGGAGGACGGACCAGCCGGCAACCAGAACACAGGAAAGCCAGAAGAAACCTAGCCCCCCTGGAACACCAGACAGAGGACCAGACCGAAACACCGGACAGGAAGGCGGAAACGCCACAACACAATGCCGTAGACAGTTTGCCAGGCTGGTCTAGCGATGTAGCGAACACTGAGAATGACCGACACTGGAGCAGCGCAAGCTGCACCCAGACAAAGGCAAAAGAGACCGCACCAGCGGTATACAGTGATGCCAGGAAGGGGAAGGAACCCGAAAAAGGGCATCCACACCTCCCCAGCGCAGGACAGAGCTATGTAATAGCTACAAGTACCCCACTTTGGGCATGATACGTCCCAAGGAAAACATGGGAACACCTCTTAGGAAAAAATTCCGCAGCAGAGGACAAAAACATAAAGGACCTGCGGGTAAAACCACAGACGGCTTGCCAATCAGCCAAAAAAGACACAGAAGCCAAAAGGGGGCTGTACCAGCAGCCAACAGGACAGAGGGCCCAACCTAAGGACCCCGAAGGCACGCCAAACCATATGGAACACACAAACGGGCCAATGGAAGCACTAGACCCCAGAAAAAAGGTGGGATAACGCCTCCCATAAAGCACCCGAAGACCGACAAGCCAAGTTTACAAAGGGGGAGGAGGTCGGAGCCCCGCAAGAAGCCGCTGAATGGTGGAGTCCGCATGGGTGTTAAACAAAAGAACCCCATCAAAAGGCAGGTCAACCAGACGCTCCCTAATATTCTCTGTAAAAACGCCATCCCTCAACCAAGCATGGCGCCGGAGAGCTACTGAACTTGCCATAGCGTGGCCGAGAGCATCAGAAACATCTAAAGCCGAACGAAGAATAAACTCGGCCAACTCCTGGCCATCCAACACATGGAGCCGCAGATCAGCGCGGACACCTTCGGGGGAGGCACCAGAGAGAAGGGACTCCACGGAATCCCACAGACTGGAAGTAGCCCTGCCCAACACACAAAATGTGTTGAGCGCTCGCAAAGCAGCACTAGAGGAAGCGAAGATGTTACGTCCCCACAAATCCAACCACCGGGCCTCCCGTGACGGAGGAAACAACACCTAGGGTAAGGAAGGAAAAGCAGTCTGCAGAAGAGGGCCCTGGGTAGAAGGGTGGAAAGAAAGGCAGACTGGATCGTGCGGAGCAGGGCGTAGGCGATGTAGGAGCGGCTAAGGCATCGGATCACCCATGGTAGGACGCCCCCAGAAGAGAAGTATGGAGCGAAGCCGTAGCTCCCGTCCACCAGAGCCCTGATGGAGAACCTCTAACAAATGGTCCATAGGGAACGGGGTGCCGGGATCGCCCATGCGCAAAATGCCTGCGGCCGTGGAAATGGCCCGGACAAAAGCTGCACCCACCTCCATAGGGTGTCGTGGGGGAGAGAGCAATTCGTCCATGGGCGTTGGCTGTAAACCAAGCCGGCCATCCCCGAGCCCAGCTGGAGGAACAAACGGCCAGCCCCTGAATGGCGGAAGATCCACGGACGAGTGGGGGGCCTGAGGTGCCTCCGGTGAAGGCTGAGGTCGCGGGGACGGCGAAGAGCCCTCCCTGGAAGACGCCGGGGAAAAAGCAACCACGCGGCGTCCCGTCTCCGGGGAAGAGGAGACAAAAAGTTGACAAACATCCGGAGAGGAGGGGACCTCTGGGGACGAGTCGACGACCCGACGCCGGCACGGCGCCGTGGAGTCCGCCACAGGCGCAAGTGCGACGTCGACTGGTGCCGGTGCGGTCATCGGGGACGCCGAGTCGACCCCCACCGCCACTTGCGTCCCAGGAGAATGGGGCGGGACCGGGGCGGCTAAAGAACGGCGCCGAAAAGGCGCCGACGCGACAGACGAGGCAGCCGCCTGCGCAGAGGGCCGAGAGGGACCCGGGGAAGCGCCCCGGCCCCTAGCCAGCGGCGTCGGCGCCTGAGCGGCGTCGGCTCAGCCTCCGGCAAGGCCGCCGCCTGCCCAGAGGACCGAGGGGGACTCGGGGACGAACCGCGAGTCCCGGCGACCTCCTGAGACACCACAGGGACCACCTCGGGGGTTTGCGGCGAGGCAGAGGCGCCTTGGGCCGAAGAGGGGAACCCCGTAGGGCCGCACCTAGACGACACCACACCCCCAAAACCTGGAGCCGAACCTGTCGGCGCCAGGGCCGGAGCCGCCGGCGACTCCGCGGAAAGCCCCGCACGTGGCAAGGGATCCGCGGACGTCTCAGGAAGGAGGAGGAGGAGGAGGGGCCAAGGAAGCCTGCAGAGCCGCAGCATAGGCCTCCATTTGGGCCCTCGTCGCCCCAACGCCAGGAAACGGCGGGTAGGGTGGCGACGAACGAGGCCGCATGTCCCGAGGAGAACCCGCGCCCTCCGCAGAACGGGGACCAGGCCTCGGGGACAAGCTATAAGACTTAACGGCGGGCGAGCGACACCCCTGGGGCCTCGGTGAAGGACGATGGCGGAAGCGGCGGTTCTTGGACCCTTCCGCTGGGGACGGACGCGGTGACGACACCGATCTGGACAAGCGGGCCGAAAGGAGTTTCATCCGGCGCTCCCGCCGGGACTTCGGCTTCAGATGCTGGCAAGCATCGCAGTCCGCAGAATCATGGTGCTCGCCCAAACACCACATGCAAATAGGGTGAGGGTCCGTCGTCGACATTTGACGCGCACAAGAAGAACACGTCTTGAAGCCCGAAGGCATTCGCACACTGTTCCACAACGCAAAAGCGTTGAAAAGAAGGCCTGAAAACAGGTCAGGGACACGATTCCGGATCCACGTTGCACGCGGAAAAGAAGGAAACTGATGTCAGCGCGCCGGGGTGGGGCTTATGTGACCTCGCTGACGTCACGCCCGCGGACGACGTCAGGGCGGAGTCGCGTGGTACCGCCCCCCGGCGCGCAGAGATGCTGGGGCAAAGAAAGTTTTCCGGGTCCAGTCTCACGCCTGGGGATAATTCTACGTTAAGGAATCTGCGGCTAGTAGTCTCTATCAGATCCTCAAGTCTAAACGAGGTCGCTCGAAGCCATCCCTGGCGACGAAGGACTGCCGCTCCAGCCAGGGAACGGAACGCAGTTGTTGCAATGTCCATTGCGCAATCAATCACCTCGGAGGCCCTTTCTCCTTCCTGGAGAATCCTTTTCGCTTCCGCTCTGCTGTTATCAGGCAGCTGGTCTAGGTAGGGAGAGAGGTCACACCACATTTGGCGGTCGTAGCGCCCAAAGATGGCTAAAGCGTTAGCCACTTTGACGAGCAGGCTCGACATCGATGAAAACCTTTTGCCAGCATTGTCCAAGCGTCTGCCCTCTATCTGGAGGTGTTGTTAGAGGAGCCGCTGGATTTTTAGACTTCCTCTGTGCTGCCTGAGATATCACTGAGTCCGGTTTCGGCTGACTCACTAGGCAAGCCGGGCTATCCACTGGGGCTTTATACTTTTTCTCTAAACGAGGAAGCACCGGGACCACTGTAGCTGGGATCTTCATAACTTTGAGACCCTCTTCCCAAACATGACCAACGATAGGAATTGATCTCAGACTTCTTAAAGGGCTCTTTGAAATCGTATCAGAAGCACTCAGACTGTACCGATGGCATAGGAAGCTCGAATCTCTTAGCTGCCCTTTCCAACAAATTATGGAAACCACCTATGTCCACAGGTGGAGAATCCACCGGTGAAGGTGAAGCAGGAGTAGGGATAATATAATCATCCCATTCCCTGTCTGGATCAGGGAGAACTGCATTATCCTGGTCATCATCCGAGGTATCATCCTGGATAAGTGGAGCCGTCGGTGGTGGATCCACAATCAATTGCAGTGGTGGTGGTGGCAGCCGAGGGGTGGAAGGCCCTGCAGGTAGAACAGCAGGAGCTGAAATCTGTTCCTGAGCCGGAGATGGAGTGGGAAATCTCTTTCTATAGTCAGATCATGAGCTGTAAGTCCGAAATCAAGGAGGATGGCATACCAACCATCTCCTCCTGGTAACCTCCGTGATAGTCCTGGGGAGGATCATAATCCTGCTCTTCCCCATATTCATCCTCCGAATCCAGGTCTTGGCACTTAACATGCAGTTCAGAAGGGCTATGTGCGTACCCATATGGACCTTCCTCCTCCGAATCCTTCTCTTCTAGGAGGTGAGTAGGCAGCAGAGGTGTCACTTTGATGGGGGAAGTGAACTCGGGAGTAATACGACGTTTCCTGATGTTTTCCTCAGAAATTTTCACCGTCGACGAGGTCGTCGATGATGTAGTTGTTGTCATCGTCGGTACCGTCACCGATACCGTCGTCATCACTGTCGACGCCGTCGTTGCAGTCGTCGTCACTACGGCCGTCATTCTCGTCGTCGACGACACCGTCACTGTTGACCCCGCATCCGTCGTCATTGGCGTCGACGATGAATGCTGCACCGTGGACGATGAAGGCAAGGAAACTCTTGACGACGATCCCTTCGCCGGAGTAAGAGAAGACAGACTGTACCTTTTCGCCGCGCGTCGACGAAGACAGCTTCTTCGTCGACGGTGGAATTTTCTTAGCATGTTTTCCCTCAGAAGGTACAGAGGAGGGCTTTTTGAAGTCCTTTTTTCTGTCAGGAGGAGAAGATGGAGGAACAGAACTGGACTTCCTCACTGTAGCCACTCCTGTAGAAAGTCCTTCCCTCTCCTTTACACCTCGGTGAGGAGATTTGCTTGGACTTTGCCTGTCAGACCTATGAGAGGTCTTTTTAGAGGCTTTTCCAGGACGGTCTTCAGAAGAAGAGGGGTCAGATCTCGACCTTTTCAGAGATCTCCTGGAAGACGAAGCTGAGGCCTCATCACTATCGTCACTGGATAGTGGATCCTTCCTGGACTTCAGCTTTTGGAGCCAGGTCAGGAGACGTCCCTCACGGTCTCTCAAGGTTTTGGAGGAAAAAGTACGGCAAACCTTGCAATCTTTAGCCTTGTGATCTGGGTAGATGCAGTCCTTGTGAGGGTCATCCACGTAAAGCCTTTTCTTAGAGCAGGTGGAACAAGCTCTAAAAAGGCCTTTTTTCTCCTTCTCAGACATGTTGACACGAAGCTGAAGAAGCTGTTGAAGAAGCTGCTGAAGAAATCAGTTGAAAAAAACTCTAAGAGTAAAGGTAACAAGGAAAAAACTGAGCAGAGCTCAGTGGAGATTCCCTAGCACAACGTGCGGTAGAAAATCTGATGGTCTGAGGTTCTCTCAGGAGGGTTCTAGAGGGTGAGGCTGATCTGATTGGTTGTTGATTTTGTTTGGTCTCTTTTACAAAAAGAGATGGATATGTTACAAAACTAGAATGGGCCTAGGCCTAGTTTCTATTTGTAATGGTTTGTATTGCTATTTTTATATATACACCGGGGACTCCCATCTCG
The DNA here is from genome assembly GCA_963921515.1 of Calotriton arnoldi. Classification (NCBI taxonomy): domain Eukaryota; kingdom Metazoa; phylum Chordata; class Amphibia; order Caudata; family Salamandridae; genus Calotriton; species Calotriton arnoldi. The sequence goes on along the minus strand of CAWUFW010005835.1, from coordinate 1,059,251 downwards.
ACGACGGGGAATGATTCAAGCATGGGAATCTATGAAAGTTCCAATACTGGAGTAATTTAATATATCATAAGTAATGTAATATGTGAGATCATTAGCAGTGCATGGTGGAGCGCAAGTTAAAATTAGGTCATTAAACTATAAATGTTTTTTTAACAAAGTAATATGTTATTATTCCCAGCCCTTGGCCTGCCCGAAGGGACATCCACACCACTTTTTGAAAATATTTTTTCATTCCCCCTGGCTCCTGCAAGAGTCCCGAGGGATCACAGTAATCCAAATCAAATGTATTTATTTAATTTGCCCCCCCTTATACTTTGTTTAATTTTCAGGACTGTGTCCTGTAATGGTGGGCGCATTTCTCTTTATGTTGTGGCTAGTCAATTAGATCACAAGTTTCCGCTGGACTTGCAGGAGCTTCTCACTCCTGCAGGATCGAAGTGTCTGACGGGAGAAAAAGCTCTTTTGGCCAATCAGATCCCTCAATTATCTGAAGTTGTGTGCCGTTAGGACCCCTTAAGACCCAACCGTCTGCATATCTTAAAACTTTTAACCCATATTTTCTCAAGTAACTACTGAAAGGATTTACACCATTTTGGAAGCTGGCTCTGTATATACTATACCAAAGTAAGGTATAGTGTGCACAGAGTCCAGTGGTTCCCTAGAGGCTAAAGTTGATGCTGCTAATGCTCTCTTTTGTAGGAGTGTGGGCAAGCAGTTAGGCTTATCAGAGGGCTGTGTTAAGCATTTGTTGTACACACAGAAATGATTACACACACACACAATGACTAAAGCCAAGACTAATGGCTTGTAAAAATATGACTTACTTTTAGTACTAGAACTAAAGAAACATATTTGCAGGTCGGTACAGTTTTCAAACTGCAATACGTTTCAACGCAGTAAATGAATACTTAGTGCAGGACTTCAGTTCAGCAGAATATATTTTTTAGAAATAGCAATACTTTGCAGATCAAGAAAAATATACACTTAGTGCAATATTTCAAATGAGCAATCTTATCCTATAGGAGGAAAACAACAATGTGGTTTTTCAGGTAAGTATACAACTTACAATTCCAGTCTTCAGAGGTTAAGGTCAGCAGAGGGCAAGATTCAGGTAAGCACAAACACTGCACCACCAGCGGCACATGGGCGGCCAGGTGCAGAGGTTAAATGTGGCGATAGAGGCCAATGTTAACCAATGGAGACTGGGGGTGCGTAAAGATATGCTGCTTGCAGGTAAGTAAAGCGGCTGCTGGGTTCAAGCTTTGGAGGTTTAGGCAAGCACAGCTGGGTGGTGGTGGCACAAGGCAGCATCAAACATACACCATCAACGGCACAAGGGCGGCCGGGTGCAAACATGTTGTCAGATACCCAATGCAAGTCAAAGGAGGAACTCTGTTTTGGAAACAGGCTGCAGGCGTCGAACCGGAGGCGGCACGAAGAACACGCGCGACAGCAGAGGTAAGTTGGGATACTGTGGGGCGCAGCGACACCGTCGGTCGAGCTCGCCATGGCCCAAGGGCTACGGGTGCAGGGGTGCCATTTGATGTCTGGTTTCTCTTAAAGAGCCGGTCGCGGTGAGCCTCTGTATTTACACTGCAGGAGTCGTCGTGGAGTCCAGGAGGGGTCACCCAATGCTGGACTTGGACTCCGGATTGCTGGCGAACCTTTTCTGGACTGGAGGGCCACCTGGACTCAGGCCGGAGGCGTCGGGTGCAGAGTGGTCAGGGATTGTTGTTCAGGAGGGCACCAGAGTCCTTAGTCTGGGTTTCTTGGGGACAGGTCTGCTGTCCTTGGATGTTGTGATCTTTTTTGAAGGCAGGCAGTCCTCCCACAGGTTTTGGAGATTGCTGGCTGCAGGACAAGCGTCATTTTCTTTGCAGGATCTGCAAAGCTGCAGTCAGGCCGGTAGGGCTGGGGCCAGGTCAGTTGGTGTCTTCAGTCTTATCTGCACAGCATCGTTTTCGTACTCTCTCTTCTTAGGTTGGCAGGAACTAAGGATTAAGGTTCAGGGGTGCCCCTAAATGAACAAGTTACTTACCTTCGGTAACGATATATCTGTAAGAAACATTAGTTAGTGATAGATTCCTTACCTTAGAATACCCCCAGGCGTCAGACTGGATCCGGAAAGTTTTCGTCAGCAGTACCCCTGTGCGTCGGAAGGTGGCGTCGTGCGGCTCCGCGTCCGTCGTTGGCATCGTGGTCGCCGAGATGACGTCGCGGCAGCTACTTAGACGCCGCCCTCGCGGGCTGACGTCAGTTCTGTACACGACTTTCCGCGCCAGGAACGCAGAGTCATGCAAGATACTTACCACTGGTGCATTGAAACTAGGGCCCTGAAAGGGGTGACCTTAACCCTAGAAATCAGTTTGCAGAACGGGGAGGATGGGTGGGGCGGTAAGGAATCTATCACTAACTAATGTTTCTTACAGATATATCGTTACCGAAGGTAAGTAACTTGTTCATCTGAAAGAAACACGTTAGTGATAGATTCCTTCCCTTAGAATAGATACCCCAGCAATACCAACCCCGGTGGAGGGTCTGCGAACCAAGATCACACCAGGAAGTCACAGAGAACAGAACGGCCAAAGAAGCCGTCTCTCCAGACTTGGCTGTCCAGGCAATAGTGCTTAGTAAAAGTGTGCAGCGAGGTCCACGTAGCTGCCTGACAGATGTCTTGTAAGGGGACACCACGTCCCAACGCCGTAGTGGCAGCCGTCGCCCTGGTAGAATGGGCGCGCAGCCCCAACGGAGGCTCCTTCTTTGCCAGAGAATAACAGGCTTTAATACACAAGACGACCCATCTGGAGATAGTCCGCTTGTGTACGGCCCGACCTTTCTTTGCGCCAAAGTAGCCAACAAAGAGCTGGTCATCCACCCGGAACTGTTGTGTGCGACTCAGGTAAAATGAGAGTGCACGTTTTGGGTCCAGATGGTGGAGCCTCTCTTCCTCTCTGGAAGGATGCGGAGGCAGAAAGAAGGCGGGCAAAGTTATGGTCTGCCCGATGTGAACGGCAGTAACAACCTTCGGCAGAAAGGATGGACGTGTCCTGGGGACAACCTTGTCCGGGTGTACAGACAGAAAAGGAGGTTTACAAGAAAGAGCCTGGAGCTCACTCACTCTCCTAGCAGAGGTGATGGCAACCAGTCTTCAGAGTTAACAAACGAAGAGGACAGTTGTGAAGAGGCTCAAAGGGAGTGCACATTAAGTATGTGAGAACAAGGTTCAAGTCCCACTGTGGCTTTACAAAGGGGACAGGAGGAAAAAGGTGAGTAATGCCTTTGAGGAATCTGTTAGCAACAGGGGACTTGAAAAGAGAGGGCTGATCAGGAAGCCTGAGAAAGGCCGAAATAGCAGAAAGGTAGACCTTGATAGTGCCCAGAGCAGAGCCCTGCTGGGCCAAAGAAAGAAGGAACAGTAGGACCTCAGAAAGGGGATCCACAGCCTTTGCTATGCACCATGCCACAAACTTGTTCCACCTGTAGGCGTATACCAACTTAGTGGAGGGACGCCTGGCTGCCAGAATGACATCACAGACTTCAGGAGGCAAGTCGAAAGGAATCAACTGCTGCCGCTCAATCTCCACGCAAAGAGGTGGAGACTGGACAGGTTCGGGTGGAGGACCGTCCCCTGCTGCTGCGACAGAAGATCCTCCCGAAGAGGCAGTCGGATCGATGGTCATACTGAGTAGCTCGGGATACCAAACTCTTCGAGCCCAGTCCGGAGCCACAAGAATGATTTGGGCCCGGTCGCGCCTGATCTTCAGCACTCTGGGCAGAAGTGGTATAGGCGGAAAGGCGTACAACAGACCGCAACTCCACTCGCGACGAAAAGCGTCGCCGAGCGAGTGCCGCCATGGAAATTCCAATGCACAGAATTGCTGACATTGCGCGTTTTCTTCGGTGGCGAATAGATCTAACCAAGGCTCTCCCCACTGTTGAAAGAGACCTTGCGCCACGTCAGAGTGAAGACGCCATTCGTGATCCATCATGCACCTGCGGCTGAGTTCGTCTGCCCTGGCGTTCAGTGAACCTGCCAGGTGTTGAACCACCAGGGAAATGCCCTGATGTTCCAGCCATGTCCAGAGGCGCAGAGCCTCCTGACATAAGGTCCACGACCCCAACCCGCCCTGTTTGTTGCAGTACCACATGGCGGTGGTGTTGTCTGTGAACACCTGCACTTCTCTCCCCTTGACAGAGGGAAGGAATGCCTTCAGTGCAAGTCGGATCGCCCGAAGCTCCAGAAGGTTGATATGGAGCCTGGACTCTGCCGGAGACCAGAGGCCTCTGATCTCCGCCTCTCCCATGTGGCCGCCCCATCCCAGGAGGGACGCATCCGTCACCACCGTGTGCTCCGGTTGGGGAAGGGAGAGGGATCTGCCATTGACCCAATGCCGGTTTGTGAGCCACCACTGCAGCTGGTGTGCAGTGCCCTCTGAGATCTGGACGTAATCGGACAGGTTCCACTGATGCTGCGCACACTGGAACTTCAGGTCCCACTGCAGAGCCCGCATATGCCATCTGGCACGAGTGACCAGCAGGATGCAGGAGGCTATGAGGCCCAGCAGCCTCAGGGTCATCCTGACCGAAACCCAGGATAGAGGCTGAAAGATCGGAATCAGAGCCTGAATATCCTGGATTCGCCGTTCGGGAGGATAGACCCGCAAGTGCGTCGTATCCAGAACCGCTCCGATGAAGAAGAGCTTCTGAGAGGGAATCAGGTGCGACTTCGGCACAATGATGGAGAACCCCAGCAAATGTAGGAGGTCGGCCATAGTCTGCAGGTGGGAGACGACTGTCCTGACGAGCCCGCCTTCAACAGCCAGTCGTCGAGATAGGGGAAGACTGGAACCCCTGATCTGCGCAGATGAGCTGCTACCACCGCCATCACTTTCGTGAACACCTGAGGGGCGCTGGTAAGGCCAAAGGGGAGCACGGTAAACTGAAAGTGCTCGTGGCCTACCGTAAACCGCAGGTAACGACAATGGGCCGGCAGGACGGGAATGTGGAAATATGCGTCCTGCAGATCCAACGCTACCATCCAGTCTCCAGGGTCGAGGGCAGACAAGACCTGAACCAGAGTTAACACCTTGGACTTCTCCTTCCGGAGGAAGCGATTGACGTCCCTGAGGTCCAAGATAGGATGCAGGCCCTTGTCCTTCTTGGGCACCAGAAAGTAGTGGGAATAACAACCACGTCCTACTTCTGGCGCAGGAACGCGCTTGATGGCCCCCTTGGCCAAGAGGGCCGCGACTTCCTGTTGAAGTGCCAAGTGATCACCCGACATGCGGTGGTACTGGGGTGGCATGGCTGGAGGGTTAGTCTCGAAGGGGAGGGAGTAGCCCCTTCGGACTATTTGTAAAACCCACCTGTCCGAAGTGATGGTGTGCCAGTGGGGGAGGTGATGGCGAATCCTGCCACCCACTGCTGTTGGATGGGTCTGAAAAACCGGACTAGGAAGGTTTGGAGGCAGTGGTGGCCGGAGTGGAGGTGGACTGACCCACCCGCTGGCCCCCTGACCCGCCTCGGCGGGTCCCACGTTCGCGGCCGTACTGAGACTGTTGCTGCGCAGGCCTGTGGCTCTTAAGCGAACGTGTCGGGGCGCCCCTTCCGTGGCCACAAAAGGAGCAAAAAGCAGAAAGCGGAGGAGGGCGCGTGGCGGAAAGGCCCAGGGACTTGGCCGTAGCCCGGGAGTCCTTAAAGCGCTCCAACGCACTATCTGCCTTGTTGCCAAAAAGGCGAATGCCATCAAAGGGCATGTCCATCAGGGTGTTCTGGACATCCCCAGAGAAACCAGTAATCCTCAGCCAGGCGTGGCGACGGAGCGCTACTGTCGTGGAAATCGCCCTGCCCAGCGAGTCGGCGGTGTCAAGGCCACATCGAATCGTGAACTTTGCTGCATCTCTCTTTTCAGCAATAGCCTGAGAGAGCACTGTCCGGGCCTCCTCCGGACACTGAGGCAGCACTTGCGCCACCGTATCCCACAGAGAGTGATGAATACCGGCCCAAGAGGCATGCAGTGTTCACAGACCGCAGCCCTGAACTGGCGGAAGAAAAAATCTTCTTCCCAAATTGTTCCAGTTTCTTGGATTCCCTATCCGGAGGTGCGGTAGGGAATGCGCTCGGGGATGCAGAGGCTTGGACAACCAAGCTCTCAGGGGTGGGGTGTTGGGAGAGGAAAAGGGGGTAGCCCGGGGCCGGGCGATGGCGTTGGGCCACGTTCCTATCCACAGGAGCCCCTGTGGTAGGCCTGGACCAGGTGCCCAAAAGAACGTCTGAAAGTGCATCATTAAAAGGCAGCAGTGGCTCCGCAGAGGTAGCCGCCGGCTGAAGCACTTCTGTCAGGAGGTTAGTCCTGACGGCCACTGTAGGGAGCTCGAGGTGGAGGGCCTCGGCCGCCCTATGCAACACCACGGCTTAACTTGCACCCTCCTCCGTAGCCACGGTAGGAGGAGTGAGCATGCCAAGGTCAGGAGAAGTATCAAGACCACTGGCATCCCCCAGTTCCTCTGCCGAGTCCGGGTCTAACTCACACTGTGCTGTGAGAGGGTCCTCAGACCCCTCCCAGTCCTCCCCTTCCTCCGAAGGCTGATGAACAGGCCGAAAATAAGGAGGATGGACATAGGGATAGAAAGGTCCCATCGGCGTCAGAATCGGCATCGAGCGGCGCCGTTCCAGCGCCGTGCCCACTTCGGGCTGAAACCCGGTGGGGATGGGCGACGTCGGAAGTGGTGCCGGAGGGGTCGACGTCTGTGGAGGTGTTACAAGGTCAACCGGGATCCAAGCCTGGATCCATGGGGGCCCTGCGGCCGGAGAAGACAGCGATGCCGGAGCCGTCGGCAGTAAAGGGCAAGGACCCCCAGTCGGACCCGCGGGGCCCGAAGGCGCACCGGCGGGGCCCGACGGCCCAAAGAGGCGAGCCATGGCTGACAGAAATTCCTGCAGCTGGGCCGGAGTCACCGACAGACCCAGGAAGGGCGGGTAGGCTGGTGGCGACAGCATAGGCTCTGCCGGAGCCGCGGGGGTGGCACCACCCACACCCTCAGCCGCGACAGGAAGTCGGAGAGCGACGGCGCTTCTTCGACTTTTTAGAGTGCTTCGTCTTACCCGACCCAGAGTGCGAATACTTCGATCCTGAGGAACTTCAAGCAACTTTCGGGACCGTTCCCGCAAAGTCTTCGGCGCCATGGCCCGGCAGTCGGGGCACGACTTGGGGTCGTGGTCGCGCCCCAGGCAGTAGAGACACACGCAGTGCGGGTCCGTCACCGACATCATGCGATGACATTCCTCGCAGGACTTGAAGCCGGGCATCCCTACGGCACCAGGAGTCGATCGACTCGAAAAAATGACCGGGGGTACCGTTCTCTCCGGATCTGCGCTTGCTGGTGCGGAAAAAGAAAGAACTGACGTCAGCGCGCGAGGGCGGCGTCTAAGTAGCTGCCGCGACGTCATCTCGGCGACCACGACACCAACGACGGACGCTGAGACGCACAACGCCACCTTCCCACGCGCAGGGGTGCTGCTGACGAAAACTTTCCGGATCCAGTCTGACGCCTGGGGGGTATTACCCATCCGCGCCGAATCCGGCATCGGTCCGGCTCCGTGTCCAAGTCAGGGTGGAGGCCGGGGTCGACGCCGGTTTGGGACACAACCGGCGTCGGCTGCAGACGTGGTGCCAGTGGAATCGGCGCCGGGGGAGGCGTTATGAGGTCGACCGGTACCGATCCGGAGCCAGGCCTGGATCCAAGGGGATCCTGCGGTGCCGAGGCTGAAGCCGCCGAAGGCCCAGGGCCCCCAGCCAAGTCCACGGGGCCCGTAGGCGCGCCAGCGGAGTCGGGCTGCCCAAAGATGGCATGCATCGCTTCGTAAAAGCTTCGAAGCTGGGCAGGGGTCGCTCCGGATCTCGGAAAAGGAGGGACACTCTGAGCAGACCCTTCGGGCTCCGCACGCGGTGCCGCGGGACGGGCACCATCCGCATTCCTCGTAGCGTCGTCCGACGGACGGGGAGAAATCGAAGAGCGACGATGCTTCTTCGACTTCTTCTTGTGGTTCGACTTACGTGAGTGCGAAGACTTCGAGGACGAGTGGTGGTGACTCCTCGACCTCCCGCGCGACCGGGACCTTGAACGACGCGGACTGCCGGGCCTCGAGAAGCTTTGCGGGACTGCTCCCGCAAAGACTTTGGATTCATGGTCCGGCAGTCGGAGCACGACTTGGGGTCGTGGTCGCGCTCGAGGCACCACAGGCACACCCGGTGCAGATCCGTCACGACGAACGCGGAGTTGACAGACGCCACCTTTCGACGCGCAGGGGTACTGCTGACGAAAAAATTCTCCGGATCCAGTCTGACGCCTGGGGGTAATTCTAAAGGTAAGGAATCTATAACTAATTGTCTCTTTCAGATTGTAATGTTAATGTCATAGTTCAGGATAGTTTCAGCTAGATCCATAGCATGTTTGGTAGATGATCTTCAGTTTATGAGCATGCAGTTGATATTGCTGGTATTGCTGAGTTGTTGAGCGGGTGGGGTCTAGGGGGATAATGTGGTGTGTTGGTGGTCTAGCAATTCTTGGGGGGGGTTGAGGTCTCTCCCGATTCCAGTTATCACTTGGATCTTTGAGGTGGGGTTGCCTTAGGTTGACGTCAGGTCGTACGTTTTCAGCTAAATACGTAGCTTTACTCTGGGACTGGTGCTGATTGTATGTACCATGCACCTTGCCCTTGGACTGAAGGGCTTACCTTAGGGGCGACTTATAGGTTAAAAGTGCAGTGACCATGATATAAGGGGAACCTTATCTCCAAGGTGAAAGGTGCAAGCACCATTCCACACAGACTGCAATGGCAGCTCTGTAGACAGTATGCATGTGCTCCTATGGGTGACATAATACATGCTGCAGCCCATATGAGATCCCTGGGGTACTAATGCCCTGGGTACCTCAGCACCATATACCATGGGCTTATAATGGTACCCCAGTAAGCCAATTGTGGGGTGCAAAAAGTACTTACCAGAGAATTTAGAGGAGAGAGCACTGCCACTAGAGACCTGATTAGCAGGATCTAAGTGAACTACAGTCAAAACACACTGACATCAGGGAAAAGAAAATAAGTTACTTACCTGTAAACTGTGGTTCTCCAGCATTGGTATCTTTCATAGATTCACATGCTTGAATCATTCCCCGTCGTCGAAGTGGGAGTCCCAGGTTACATAAAAAGCAGTAAGAATTACTCTAACATTAAAGTGAATAGAGAAAAAAACATTCACTTTAATATCTCGTCCTAGTCATTAGCATGGTCCAAACTCCAGTCAATCAGGCGACAGCACCCTCTAGAACCCTCTCCACAGAGGCTCCAGGTTCTCAGATTTTCTAGCACAAGTGTAGTATAAACCTAACAATAATCCAGGGGAGCCTCTATGGGGAGGAGGGTGGATCGCATGTAAATCTATGAAAGATACCAATACTGGAGAACCACAGTTTACAGGTAAGTAACTTATTTTCTTCTCCAGTATTGGGGTATCTTTCATAGATTCACATGCTTGAATCTGAATAGATAGTTGTAGCGTAGGTATGCATGTTTTTATAAAATGTACAGAATCTTGTACATCACCAAGTGTATAGGGAACTTCCATATCACTTAATCATATACATATATATATATATATATATATATAAAAACCTACACATGTATATAAAAAATGTATGTACATACATTAGTTTCTGACAATGCATATGTATGAATAACAATAATATCAATTATCGCAACAATTGTCAAACACAAAGGAAGGTGGGAAGAATAGAGGCTAACCTTATTGAAAAAGATTACGTAGCACTGCCTGTCCCACAGCTGTATCAGCATTACCTGCAGCTTCCAGACAGTAATGCTTGGTGAAAGTGTGCCTGCTGGACCAGGTTGCTGCTCTGCAAATCTGATGAATAGGCACACGGTCAAACAGAGCTGTTGAAGAGGAAACTGCTCTCGTAGAGTGAGCTTTCGCTGTTAAAGGTAGAGGTTTGCCTGCTTGTTGATGGCAAAACTGGATCGCAGAAGATATCCAACGTGCTATAGTCTGTTTAGTGACGGGATGTCCCTTTCTGATTTTTCCATAAGCCTCAAAAAGCTGATCAGCCTTGCATATGCTGGCTGTTTTCTGTAAATAGAATTTTATGCACCTTTTTAGATCCAGGGAATGCAAAGATCTTTCCGCAGGTGACTGTGGATTTGGGAAGAAAGTTTTCAATACGACTGGCTTGTTTAGGTGAAAATCCGATGGAACCTTGGGTATAAAGGTAGGATTTGTACGGAGTATAACAGAGTCTGTAGTGAACTGGAGGAAAGGATGACTAGTAGTGAAAGCCAATATGTCGCTTACTCGTCTGGCTGATGTAAGCGCCAGCAGAAGAGACGTTTTCCATGTAATGTATTTTAAGTCAGCCTTATGAATAGGCTCAACTGGGGCCTTCATAAGTTGGGTTAGAACAATGTTGAGATACCAAGGCGGAGGTGGACGCCTAATTGGAGGGAACATTCTAAAGAACAAGTTACTTACCTTCGGTAACGATATATCTGTAAGAAACATTAGTTAGTGATAGATTCCTTACCTTAGAATAGATACCCCAGCAATACCAACCCCGGTGGGGGGTCTGCGAACCAAGATCACACCAGAAAGTCCCAGAGAACAAAACGGCCAAAGAAGCCGTCTCTCCGGACTTGGCTGTCCAGGCAATAGTGCTTAGTAAAAGTGTGCAGCGAGGCCCACGTAGCTGCCTGACAGATGTCTTGTAAGGGGACACCACGTCCCAGCGCCGTAGTGGCAGCCGTCGCCCTGGTAGAATGGGCGCGCAGCCCTAACGGAGGCTCCTTCTTTGCCAGAGAATAACAGGCTTTAATACACAAGACGACTCATCGGGAGATAGTCCGCTTGTGTACGGCCCAACCTTTCTTGGCGCCAACGTAGCCAACAAAGAGCTGGTCATCCACCCGGAACTGTTGTGTGCGACTCAGGTAAAAAGAGAGTGCACGTTTTGGGTCCAGTCGGTGGAGCCTCTCTTCCTCTCTGGAAGGATGCGGTGGTGGAAAGAAGGTGGGCAAAGTGATGGTCTGCCCGATGTGAAAGGCAGTAACAACCTTTGGCAGAAAGGATGGACGTGTCCCGAGGACAACCTTGTCCGGATGGACGGACAGAAAAGGAGGTTTACAAGAAAGAGCCTGGAGCTCACTCACTCTCCTAGCAGAGGTGATGGCAACCAGGAAAGCAGTCTTCAGAGTTAATAAACGAAGAGGACAGTTGTGGAGAGGCTCAAAGGGAGCGCAAAGGGAGCGCACATTAAGTATGTGAGAACCAGGTTCAAGTCCCACTGTGGCATCACAAAGGGAACAGGAGGAAAAAGGTGGGTAATGCCTTTAAGGAATCTGTTAACAACAGGGAACTTGAAAAGAGAGGGCTGATCAGGGAGCCTGAGAAAGGCCGAAATAGCAGAAAGGTAGCCCTTGATAGTGCCCAGAGCAGAGCCGTGCTGGGCCAAAGAAAGAAGGAACAGTAGGACCTCAGAAAGAGGGGCAGAAAGGGGATCCACAGCTTTTGCTGTGCACCATGCCACAAACTTGTTCCACGTACAGGCGTATACCAACTTAGTGGAGGGACGCCTGGCTGCCAGAATGACATCACAGACTTCAGGAGGCAAGTCAAAAGGAATCAACTGCCGCCGCTCAATCTCCACACAAGGAGGTGGAGACTGGACAGGTTCGGGTGGAGGACCGTCCCCTGCTGCTGCGACAGGAGATCCTACCGAAGAGGCACTCGGATCGGGGGATCGATGGTCATACTGAGTAGCTCGGGATACCAAACTCTTCGAGCCCACTCCGGGGCCACAAAAATGACTTGGGCCCGGTCGCGCCTGATCTTCTTCAGCACTCTGGGCAGAAGTGGTATAGGCGGAAAGGCGCACAACAGACCGCAACTCCACTCGCGATGAAAAGCGTCACCGAGCGAGTGCCGCCTTGGAAATTCCAACGCGCACAACTGCTGACATTGCGCGTTCTCTTCGGTGGCGAATAGATCTAACCAAAGGCTCTCCCCACTGTTGAAAGAGACTTTGCGCCTCGTCCGAGTGAAGACGCCATTCGTGATCCATCATGCCCCTGCGGCTGAGTTCGTCCGCCCTGGCTTTCAGTGAACCTGCCAGGTGTTGAACCACCAGAGAAATGCCCCGATGTTCCAGCCATGTCCAGAGGCGCAGAGCCTCCTGACATAGGGTCCACGACCCCATCCCGCCCTGTTTGTTGCAGTACCACATGGCGGTGGTGTTGTCTGTGAACACCTGCACTACTCTCCCCTTGACAGAGGGAAGGAATGCCTTAAGTGCAAGTCGGATCGCCCGAAGCTCCAGAAGGTTGATATGGAGCCTGGACTCCGCCGGAGACCAGAGGCCTCTGATCTCCGCCTCTCCCATGTGGCCGCCCCATCCTAGGAGGGACGCGTCCGTCACCACTGTGTGCTCCGGTTGGGGAAGGGAGAGGGATCTGCCATTGACCCAATGCCGGTTTGTGAGCCACCACTGCAGCTGTTGAGCAGTGCCCTCCGAGATCTGGACGTAATCGGACAGGTTCCCCTGATGCTGCGTCCATTGGAACTTCAGGTCCCACTGCAGAGCCCGCATATGCCATCTGGCATGATCGACCAGCAGGATGCAGGAGGCCATGAGGCCCAGCAGCCTCAGGGTCATCCTGACCGAAACCCAGGATAGAGGCTGAAAGATCGGAATCATAGCCTGAATATCCTGGACTCGCCGTTGGGGAGGATAGACCCGAAAGTGTGTCGTATCCAGAACCGCTCCGATGAACAGGAGCTTCTGAAAGGGAATCAGGTGCGACTTCGGCACGTTGATGGAGAACCCCAGCGAATGCAGGAGGTCAGCCGTAGTCTGGAGGTGGGAGACGACAGCCTGGGGCGAGCCCGCCTTCAACAGCCAGTCGTCGAGATAGGGGAAGACTGGAACCCCTGATCTGCGCAGATGAGCTGCGACCACCGCCATCACTTTCGTGAACACCCGAGGGGCACTGGTAAGGCCAAAGGGGAGCACGGTAAACTGAAAATGCTCGTGGCCTACCGTAAACCGCAGGTAACGCCAGTGGGCCGACAGGACGGGAATGTGGAAATATGCGTCCTGCAGGTCCAACGCTACCATCCAGTCTCCAGGGTCGAGGGCAGACAAGACCTGAGCCAGAGTTAACATCTTGAACTTCTCCTTCCGGAGGAAGCGATTGACGTCCCTGAGGTCCAAGATAGGACACAGGCCCTTGTCCTTCTTGGGCACCAGAAAGCAGTGGGAATAACAACCACGTCCTACTTCTGGCGCAGGAACGCGCTCAATGGCCCCCTTGGCATAGAGGGCCGCGACTTCCTGTTTAAGAAGTGCCAAGTGATCCCCCGACATGCGGTGGTACTGGGGAGGGAGTAGCCCCTTCGGACTATTTGTAAAACCCGCCTGTCCGAAGTGATGGTGCGCCAGTGGGGGAGGTGATGGCGAATCCTGCCGCCCACTGGCGTTTGATGGGCCTGAAAGACCGGACTAGGAAGGTTTGGAGGCAGTGGTGGCCGGAGTGGAGGTGGCCTGACCCGCCCGCTGGCCCCCTAACCCGCCTCGGCGGGTCCCAGGTCCGCGGCCGCGCTGAGACTGTTGCTGCGCAGGCCTGTGGCTCTGAAGCGAGCGTGTCGGGGCGCCCCTTCCGTGGCCACGAAAGGAGCGAAAAGCAGAAGGCGGAGGAGGGCGCGTGGCGGAAAGGCCCAGGGACTTGGCCGTAGCCCGCAAGTCCTTAAAGCGCTCCAACGCACTATCTTGCCTTGTTGCCAAAAAGGCGAATGCCATCAAAGGGAATGTCCATCAGGGTGTTCTGGACATCCCCCGAGAAACCAGTAGTCCTCAGCCAGGCGTGGCGACGGAGCGCCACTGTCGTGGAAATCGCCCTGCCCAGCGAGTCGGCGGTGTCAAGGCCACATCGAATTGTGAACTTTGCCGCATCTCTCCCTTCAGCAATAGCCTGAGAGAGCACTGTCCGGGCCTCCTCCGGACACTGAGGCAGCACTTGCGCCACCGTATCCCACAGAGAGTGGGAATAACGGCCCAAGAGGCATGCGGTGTTCACAGACCGCAGCCCTGAACTGGCGGAAGAGAAAATCTTCCCAAATTGTTCTAGTTTCTTGGATTCCCTATCCGGAGGTGCGGTAGGGAAGGCGCTCCGGGACGCAGAGGCTTGGACAACCAAGCTCTCAGGGGTGGGGTGTTGGGAGAGGAAAAGGGGGTCGCCCGGGGCCGGGCGATGGCGTTGGGCCACGTTCCTATCCACAGGAGCCCCTGTGGTGGGCCTGGACCAGGTGCCCAAAAGAACGTCAGAAAGTGCATCATTAAATGGCAGCAGTGGCTCCGCAGAGGGAGCTGCCGGCTGAAGCACTTCTGTCAGGAGGTTAGTCCTGACGGCCACGGTAGGGAGCTCGAGGTGGAGGGCCTCGGCCGCCCTACGCAACACCACGGCGTAACTTGCACCCTCCTCCGTAGCCACGGTAGGAGGAGTGAGCATGCCAAGGTCAGGAGAGGTGTCAAGACCACTGGCATCCCCCAGTTCCTCTGCCCAGTCTGGGTCCAACTCACAATGTGCGGTGAGAGGGTCCTCAGACCCCTCCCAGTCCTCCCCTTCCTCCGAAGGCTGATGAACAGGCCGAAAATAAGGAGGATGGACATAGGGAAAGAAAGGTTCCATCGGCGTCGGAATCGGCGTCGTGCGACGGCGTTCCGGCGCCTTGTCCACTTCGGGGCTGAAACCGGGGACGACGTGGTCCGTCGTGACAGGTGACATCGGAAGTGGTGCCGGAGGGGTCGACGTCGGTGGAGGTGTTACGAGGTCAACCGGCGTCGACCGGGATCCAGGCCTGGATCCATGGGGGTCCTGCGGCACCGGGGCCGGAGCAGACAGCGATGCCAGAGCCATCGGCAGTGGAAGGCAAGGACCCCCAGTCGGGCCCGCGGGGCCCGAAGGCGCACCGGCGGGACCCGACGGCCCAAAGAAGCGAGCCATGGCTGACAAAGTCCTGCAGCTGGGCCGGAGTCGCCGACGGACCCGGGAAGGGCGGGTAGGCCGCCGGCGACTGCGTAGGCTCCGCCGGAGCCGCGGAGGTGGCACCACCCGCACCCTCAGCCGCGTCGCGCGAGGGGAAGTCGGAGAGCGACGGCGCTTCTTTGACTTCTTAGAGTGCTTCGTCTTACCTGACCTCGAGTGCGAAGACTTCGATCCCGACGAACGATGGTGGTGGCTCCGCGACCGGTCCCTCGACCTCCCACGGGACCGGGATCTTGAGCGGCGCGGAGCAGACTGCCTGACTTCAAGCAACTTTCGGGACCACTCCCGCAAAGTCTTCGGCGCCATGGCCCGGCAGTCGGGGCACGACTTGGGGTCGTGGTCGCGCCCCAGGCAGTAGAGAGACACGCGATGCGGCTCCGTCACCGACATCATGCGATGACATTCCTCGCAGGACTTGAAGCCGGGCATCCCTACGGTACCAGGAGTCGATCGATTCGAAAAATACAGAGACAAAAAGCCTCAAAAACTTAGTCAAAAATGACTGGGGGTACCGCTCTCTCCGGATCTGCGCTTGCTGGCGCGGAAAAAGAACGGACGTCAGCGCGCGAGGGCGGCGTCTAAGTAGCTGCCGCGACGTCATCTCGGCGACCACGATGCCAACAACGGATGCGGAGCCGCACGACGCCACCTTCCGACGCGCAGGGGTACTGCTGACGAAAACTTTCCGGATCCAGTCTGACGCCTGGGGATATTCTAAGGTAAGGAATCTATCACCAACGTGTTTCTTTCAGATCAATCCTTTAAGAAATTGTTTTATTATTCTTGATGACCAAAGCGACTGTGACCCATTCTGCCGCCGAAACCTGGAAATCGCAGCAAGGAATACCTTAATAGTAGAATGAGAAAGGCCAGATTTGGCCAGCTGCAGGAAAAAAGGCAGTTATTGTTCCAGTGAAGACTGAATAGGGTGCACCTCAGAGCTTACGCACCAATGACAGAATCTCTTCCACTTGAGTTTGTAAGTCTTAATAGTGGAAGGAGCTCTAGCATTAGCCAGGACCTCCCGACAGTCAGCAAGTATTACTAAGTCGGCGAACTCAGTGTTCAGGAGCCAAGCTGCTAATCGTAGAGATGTTGGGTCCGGATGGCAGACCTGGCCGCAATTCATTGTCAACAAGTTCTGTAATGGGCGAAACAGCCTGGGTCTGCACTCCGATAGGAGCAGAAGCTCTGTGAACCCGAACTGGCGAGGACACATGGGAGCTATGAGAAGTATTCGGCAGGGTTCCTTTCTCATGTTCCGAAGCACCCTTGGGACTAAAGGAATTGGAGGAAAAGCGTAGGCATAAATCTTTGACCAGTTTATCGAAAACGTATTCCCGTACGATCCCTGTTGGGGTAGCCAACTGGCGAAGAATTGGTATTTGCGGTTCAGACTGGTCACAAAAAGGTCTAACCTCGGTTTGCCCCACAACCGAAAGATGTGATTCAGCGTTGGTTGGTTGGAGTTCCCATTTGTGGTTGGTTGTAATCGACCTGCTCAAGGAATCCGCTAGGATGTTTGCTACTCCTGGAACATGTTCTGCTGTTAGTTTAATTTGGTGCAGAATTGCCCAATCCCAAATCTGCTGGGCATGTAGAGATAGCATAGTTGATCTTGTCCCCCCTTGTTTGTTTAAATAGTGCATGCTTGTTGTGTTGTCTGTCCGAATTAATTCTGAAGCTCGCTCCTGATATTATCGAGAGGAAAGATTTCAGGGCCAGGAATATTGCTTTTAACTCTAAAAGGTTTATGTGTAATGTCCGTTGATGGGTGTCCCATTTTCCTTTCACTTTTAGTCCTTCTAGATGTGCTCCCCACCCCTCGAGGGATGCATCGGTTGTTATTATGTAACCTGGCGAATCCATTAGGAACGATAGGCCTGCGGCTATGTTCGGGATGTGAGTCCACCATTGGAGCGCTTCTTTTATTTGAGGTGTTATCCTGATAACATCGTCGGAGGACCCGGACATTTGCAGCCACTGACTGTCCAGTTCCTCTTGTAAGGATCTCATCCGCAAGCGACAGTTGGGAACGAGGGGAATGCAGGAGGACAACATTCCCAGAAGCGATTTGTACTTGCGGACTGAAGTGGACTTTCTTGTAAGAAGTAAAGTTGGCAGCTTGCGCATCTTTGGTTGGCTTTCCTGTGAGGCAAAGGCCTTTGCCTGATGAGTGTCCAAGGTTGCCCCTAAGAATGTTTTCACCTTTGAGGGGATTAACTGAGACTTTGGGAAATTTATGGAAAGGCCCAATGATTGTAAGAGAGAGAGACATTTTAGAGTATGAGTGTTTGCCACTGCGAAGGATTTTGCCTTTATGAAGCAATCGTCCAGATAAGGGAAGATTTGAATTCTTGCTTGGCGAAGGTGAGCTGCCACCGGTGCTAGGACCTTGGTGAACACTCGGGGCGCTGACCAAAGGCCAAATGCTAGGGCTCGGAATTGGAAATCCCTGCCAGCCACTCTGAAGCGTTAAGAATTTCCTGTGCCTGGGGAGGGTAGGGATATGAAAATAGGCGCCCTGATGGTCCAGGGTCGCCATGAAATCCTCCCGATTTATCAATTGAAGCATCTCCTCAAGTGACAACATCCGAAAGGATTGCTTTTTTTCGAAATTTGAATAGAACCCTGTTCCTCGCTGTACAGCTGGTACCACTTCGTTCGCTCCCTTTCTCAACATTATCTTTATTTGAGATAAAAGCTCTTTCAGATTAGCAGGAGGGGGACCTCTGGGAGGGCAGTTTGGAGGAATCTTTAGAAATTCTAAAGTGTGACCGTTGGAAACTAGATCTAAAACCCATTTGTCCGTTATTGTAGACCATTCGGGAAGGAAAAAGGAAATTCTTCCACCAACTTTGACAGAATTGATAGGAACTGTGGCCGGCAGTTTGCGTTGGTCACTGCTTCTTGGAGTTATCCCTGCCTCTGAAGGCTGTTTTTCCTCTGTAGTGCTTGTAGCAAGCGGCAGGAGGTTGTTTAAATGACTGTTGCCGTTGTGATAATGGGTACCTTGATTGACCCGGATATGGCTGGTATTGCTTGTACTGACTGTAACCTCGCCGAAAGGAGGACGAACCACATCCTCTAGCCCCACGAAAGGGCTTCTTCTTCAATTGTAGAGTGCCAAGAGCCTTTGCAGTATCTGTGTCCTTCTTGATGGCCTGAAGGGCTTTGTCAATGTGGTGTCCAAATGGGGATTCGCCATTGTAAGGCATGTCAATCACCTTCATCTGAACTTCTTGTCGGAAAGAAGTAGCTTTTAGCAGCCCTGACTCCTCAAGTCCGCAGCCCCAGCCAGTTGGCGATATCCTGTGGAGGAAACATCCACTGCGCAATCGATCTCAGCCGAGATCCTTTCTCGCTCCTGCAGAATTTTGAGTGCCTCAGCTTTGAATTCTTCTGGTAGCATTTCTATAAAAGGCGAAATGTCTGACCACATTTGGCGGTCGTATCTGCCTAGAATGGCAAGCGAATTGGCCGCTCTAACGGTGGTTGCCGCCATGGTGGAAAATTTCTTTCCGATGGAGTCGAGACGTCTTCCATCTCTATCCAGAGGGGCGGACAGTGGGGAAGCAGGATTTCTGGCACGAAGTTGAGCCGCATGCGAGATCACAGGATCCGGCTTAGGTTGCCCGATAAGGCAGGCAGGCGAATTATCAGGAGCCTTATATTTCTTCTCCAACTTTCGCAAGACTGCCGGAATTGAGGCTGGTGTCTTCATTACTTTTAAGCCTTCTTGCCATATGAAGTCTACTATGGGAATAGAGCGAACCAGTCTCTTTGTCTGTTCCATTAAATCATACAAGAAACAATCAGCTTGTTAAACTGTCATGGGAAGCTGAAACCTCCTTACCATAAGGTTATGGAAACCCCCAATGTCCTCAGGTGGTGAATCTATTGGAGGTGGAGTGGAAGGCGATGGTGTCTGGATCTGAAAGTCATCCCATTCATTGGGAAGGGATATCTCATCTAACTCTCCCTCTTCTCTATCCTCATCAGTGGTGTGAACTTCCTGATCCTGCTGTTGCATTGCTGTAGGTATTGGAGAAGCCGGAGGGGAGGACCTAGTTAGCAAGGAAGGCTGCGTAATAGGCGTCTGAGGAACTGAAGATGCCGGCTCTGAGGGAGGGAACCTGCGGTAGTAATCCTGTACCATATGCTTTAAGTTTGAGACCAGAGAAACAGGCATTTCGATTGTTTGTTCCCTTTGCCTCTCCTGGTTGGTGACCTCAGGGTAATACACATAGTCCTCATCTTCATCCTCCTGGCATTTAATGAGAAGGTCAGACTGACTGTGAGCCACCACAAACATCCTATCATTTTCTGATTCCTCCTCATCTGCTCCATAATCAAATATTTCCTCTGGAGGACAGGGAGACACCTTACTTGGGGAAGTGTGGATAGGCAATATTATTTCCAGAGTAGGTCTTTTCTTAGGTGAAAGTTCTGTATTATCTTTGGATGCAGTCAGATTAGTCGACGGAACTAGCATCGACGACGATGTCAAGCAAACCACTGACAAGGATGTTGTAGAAGAAGTTTTCTTTGACATTCCTTCTGTCGACGGTCCTGATGTCGACGAGGTTCGTCGACGAAGATCTGGATCCAAAGTCTTCAGCTCTGTCGACGAGGCTACCGTAGACGAGGCCAGCGCTGATGAGAAAAACTTGTTTCGACACCCTCACAGACTAATGTTGACGGAGAAGATGCCAGCAACATGATAATCTTTGTTTGAAGTGAAGAGAAAGTGGACGTTGTCGTCGTAGTCGTGGCGACAGAAGTTCTTGTCGACGGAGCATCTTTTGTGGAAGGTAAAGTTGTCTCTGGAAGAGACCTGGACGCCTGCTTCATTTTTGAAGTAGATTTAGAAGGCGTAGAGGGCACAGAGTGACCTTTAGGAGAGGCTGGTTCTTTTTTAGAAGATGAAGGCTGGTCTTCATGTTTTGAGGTGTGGTGATGCTTTTTTAACACCTTAGCAGCCTTAGGAGATACCAGCTACGCCTCACCAGCTCTTTTCTTAGAAGCTGTGGTATATAATGAGGAATCACTCTCCCTGTCAGATTAATGATTGTCTTTATTTTTAAGCTTCTGTAGCCACAGAAGGCGTCCTTCTCTATCTCTCAAGGTTTTTTGAGAGAAAGTCCTGCTGATTTTACAGTCTCTCACATGGTGATCAGGGTGAAGGCAGTAGATACATTTCTTGTGGGGATCCTCTGAATGAAGTCTTTGTTTCCAGCAAGAATCAAAATGCCTGAAGAGGGATCTTTTAGAAGAAGACATGTTGAATTGAAGATCTGAAGAAATCCAGAAGGCCAAGAGAAAGTACTGAGCAGAGCTCAGGGAGACTCCCTTCACACGACGTGCGGTAGAAAATCTGAGAGCCTGGAGCCTCTGTGGAGAGGGTTCTAGAGGGTGCTGTCGCCTGATTGGCTGGAGTTTGGACCATCCTAATGACTAGGACGAGATATTAAAGTGAATTGTTTTTTCTCTATTAACTTTAATGTTAATTCTTACTGCTTTTTTTGTACCATGGGACTCCCACTTTGACGGGGAATGATTCAAGCATGTGAATCGATGAAAGATACCCCAATACTGGAGAAAGTGGGGGTATCTATGCCAGAAAGATCCTACTTTACTACAGTCATGCTACAGCAAGTACCTCTGACAAGGGGTGGCATTGTGCTCCTATGCCTCCTGGAAACCTCCGGGTGGTTTGGACTCTGTCCCCTCTGCTTTCAGGTACTTCTCGTCCAGAATCCAGGTTTGGGTTCCACAGTCCTGGTCCATGAGTCGCTGCAGCTGCCGGACTTCCCAGATCTTCCATTGGCTTCTATGGGCAGTTCTGACAACACTTCGTACCTATGCACCCGAGCTCCCTGGTGTAGGTATCCTGGATTCCTGGGTATCCATGGATGGGGCAGCTCTCCAATCTCACTTGACCCAATTGATGTCCTCAGGGGCCTTTGGGAAGGGGCCTAAAGCACAAGTTACTAACTTGTGTAACAATATATCTGTAAGAGACAGTAGTTAGTGACAGATTCCTTACCTTAGAATATCCCCAGGCGTCAGGCTGGATCCGGAAAGTTTTTTGCGTAGCAGTACCCTTGCGCGTCGGTAGGCGGCGTCGTGCAGCTCCGCGTCCGTCGTCGGCGTCGTGATCGCCGGGATGACGTCGCGGGCAGTACTTAGACGCCGCCCCTGCGCGCTGACGTCAGTTCTGTACACGACTTTCCGCGCCAGGAACGCAGAGCCATGCAAGAAGCTGACATAGGTGTCTGAAAAAATACTAGGGCCCTGAAAGGGATGTCCTTAACCCTAGAAATCAGTTCGCAGAACGGGGAGGATGGGTGGGCGGTAACGAATCTGTCACTAACTACTGTCTCTTACAGATATATCGTTACACAAGTTAGTAACTTCTGCATCTGAAAGAGACACGTTAGTGACAGATTCCTTACCTTAGAATAGATACCCCAGCAATACCAACCCCGGTGGTGGGTCTGCGAACAAAGATCAGACAAGGAAGTCTCGGAGGACAGAACGGCCAAAGAAGCCGTCCCTCCGGACCGGACTGTCAAGGCAGTAATGCTTGGTAAACGTGTGCAGCGAGGCCCACGTAGCTGCCTGACAGATATCCTGCAGCGGAACACCGCGGCCTAAGGCCGTGGTAGCAGCCGTTGCTCTGGTGGAATGGGCACGCAGCCCAACAGGAGGCTCCTTCTTAGCCAAAGAATAGCAGGCTTTGATACACAAGGTGACCCAGCGGGAGATGGTTCTCTTGTGCACCGCCCGACCTTTTTTGGCGCCCACGTAGCCAACAAAGAGCTGATCATCCACCCGGAAGTGTTGTGTGCGGTTGATATAAAAGGAAAGCGCACGTTTTGGGTCCAGACGGTGGAGCCTCTCTTCCTCTCTGGAAGGATGCGGAGGCGGAAAGAAGGTGGGCAAAGTGATGGTCTGCCCAATGTGGAAGGCAGTAACCACCTTTGGCAAGAAGGACGGACGCGTCCTAAGAACAACCTTGTCTGGATGGACAGACAGAAAGGGAGGTTTACAAGATAGAGCCTGGAGCTCACTCACCCGCCGAGCGGAGGTGATAGCCACCAGAAAGGCTGTCTTCAGAGTGAGAAGACGAAGAGGACAGCTATGGAGAGGCTCAAAGGGAGCGCACATTAAAAAGGTAAGAACCAAGTTCAAGTCCCACTGAGGCATCACAAACGGAACCAGAGGGAAGAGGTGTGTAATGCCTTTTAGGAACCTGTTAACAGGGGACTTGAAAAGGGAGGGCTGATCAGGAAGCCTGAGGAAGGCCGAGATGGCACAAAGATTGCCCTTGATGGTATCCAGGGCAGAACCCTGTTGGGCCAGTGAAAGAAGGAACAGAAGAACCTCAGAAAGAGGGGCAGAGAGGGGATTCACAGCCTTTGCTGTGCACCATGCCACAAACTTGTTCCACCTGCAGGCGTATACCACCTTAGTGGAGGGACGCCTGGTTGCCAGAATTACATCACAAACTTCGGAAGGCAAGTCGAAAGGAATCAACTGCCGCCGCTCAATCTCCACGCAAGCAGGTGGAGGCTGGACAGGTTCGGGTGGAGGACCGTCCCCTGCTGCTGCGACAGAAGATCCTCCCGAAGAGGCAGACGGATCGGGGGATCGACGCTCATACTGAGTAGCTCGGGATACCAAACTCTTCGAGCCCAGTCCGGAGCCACAAGGATGACTTGGGCCCGGTCGCGCCGAATCTTCTTCAACACTCTGGGTAGAAGTGGTATAGGCGGAAAGGCGTACAACAGACCGCAACTCCACTCACGACGAAAAGCGTCGCCGAGCGAGTGCCGCCTTGGAAATTCCAACGCGCAGAACTGATGACATTGCGCGTTCTCGTCAGTGGCGAATAGATCTAACCAAGGCTCTCCCCACTGCAGAAAGAGTCCTTGCGCCACTTCCGAGTGAAGACGCCATTCGTGATCCATCATGCACCTGCGGCTGAGTTCGTCCGCCCTGGCGTTCAGGGAACCTGCCAGGTGTTGAACCATCAGGAACATGCCCTGATGTTCCAGCCATGTCCAGAGGCGCAGAGCCTCCTGACAGAGGGTCCACGACCCCACCCCGCCTTGTTTGTTGCAGTACCACATGGCGATGGTGTTGTCTGTGAACACCTGCACTAACTTCCCTTTGACAGAGGGAAGGAATGCCTTGAGTGCAAGTCGGATCGCCCGGAGCTCCAGAAGGTTGATATGGAGCCGGGACTCCGCCGGAGACCAGAGGCCTCTGATCTCCGCCTCTCCCATGTGACCGCCCCATCCCAGAAGGGACGCGTCCGTCACAACTGTGTGCTCTGGCTGGGGAAGGAAGAGGGATCTGCCCATGACCCATTGCCGGTTCGAGAGCCACCACTGCAACTGTTTTGCAGTCCCCTCCGAGATCTGGACGTGATCGGACAGGTTGCCCTGGTGCTGCGCCCACTGGAACTTCAGGTCCCACTGCAGAGCCCACATATGCCATCTGGCATGATCGACCAGCAGGATGAAGGAGGCCATGAGGCCCAGCAGCCTCAGGGTCATCCGTACCGAAACCCAGGATAAAGGCTGAAAGATCGGAATCATAGCCTGAATATCCCGGACTCGCCGTTCGGGAGGCTAGGCCCGAAACTGCGTCGTGTCCAGAACTGCTCCGATGAAAAGGAGCTGTGGAGAAGGAATCAGATGCGACTTCGGCACATTGATGGAGAACCCCAGCGAGTGCAGGAGTTCGGCCGTAGTCTGGAGGTGGGAGACGACTGCCTGGGACGAGCCCGCCTTCAGCAGCCAGTCGTCGAGGTAGGGGAAGACTGGAACCCCTGCCCGGCGCAGATGAGCTGCGACCACCGCCATCACTTTCGTGAACACCCGAGGGGCACTTGTAAGGCCAAAGGGGAGCACGGTGAACTGAAAATGCTCGAGGCCTACCGTGAACCGCAGGTAACGCCGGTGGGCCGGCAGGACGGGGATGTGAAAATAAGCGTCCTGCAAGTCCAACGCTACCAACCAGTCTCCAGGGCAGTCAAGACCTGAGCTAGGGTGAGCATCTTGAACTTCTCCTTCCGGAGGAAGCGATTGACGTTCCGGAGGTCCAAGATAGGACGCATGTCCTCCTTGTCCTTTTTGGGCACCAGAAAGTAGTGGGAGTAGCAACCACGCCCTACTTCTGGGGTCGGAACATGCTCGATGGCCCTCTTGGCCAAGAGGGCCGTGACTTGCTTCTGCAGAAGCACCAAGTGATCCCCTGACATGCGGTGGAATTGAGGTGGCATGGCTGGGGGGTGGTCTCGAAGGGGAGGTAGTAGCCCCTTCGGACAATGTCCAAGACCCACCTGTCCGAGGTGATGGTACGCCAGTGGAGAAGGTGATGGCGGACCCTGCCCCCTACTGGCGTGCTGTGCACCTGAAAGGAAGGACTAGGAGGGCTTGGAGGCCGCGGACGGGGCGGAGTTGGTGGCCTGACCCGCTTGCTGGTTGCCCGACCTGCCACGGCGGTAGCCACGTCCTCGACCACGCGAAGACGCTTGCTGCGCGGGCCGGTGGCTGGGCAGCGGACGTGACTGGGCGCCCCTTCCGTGGCCACGAAAGGGGCGAAAAGCAGAGGTTAGCGGAGGGCGCACAACAGAAAGTCCCAGGGACTTGGCAGTAGCCCGTGAGTCCTTAAAACGCTCCAGCGCATGGTCTGCTTTGGAACCAAAAAGACCGACTCCATCAAAGGGCATGTCCATGAGTGTATTCTGGACATCACCCGAGAAACCAGTTGTTCTCAGCCAGGCGTGGCAACGCAGCGCCACCGTCGTTGCAAGCGATCTGCCCAGCGAGTCGGCGGTATCAAGGCCACAACGTATGGTGTACTTTGCCGCATCCCTACCTTCCGCAATGGCGCGGGTAAGCAGTGTCTGGACCTCCTCAGGACACTGGGGCAAAACGGCCGCCACCAAATCCCACAGAGAGTGGGAATATCGGCCCAAAAGGCAAGCGGTGTTGACTGACCGCAAGCCAGCACTGGAGGAAGAAAAGGCCTTCTTCCCAAATTGGTCCAGGCGTTTGGATTCCCTATTCGGAGGGGCGGTAGGGAAGGCGGTTTGGGAGGCAGAGGCTTGGACAACCAAGCTCTCGGGGGTGGGATGTTGAGAGAGAAACAAGGGGTCGCCCGGAGCAGGGCGATGGCGTCGGGCCACGTTCCTATCCACAGGAGCCCCTGTGGTGGGCTTGGACCAGGTGCCCAAAAGAACGTCAGACAGTGCATCATTAAACGGCAGCAATGGCTCCGAGGAGGTAGCTGCCGGCTGAAGCACTTCCGTCAGGAGGTTAGTCCTGACAGCCACAGTAGGCAATTGGAGGTGCAAGGCTCCATCTGCTCTACGCAACACCGTTGCGAAATTTGCTCCCTTCTCCGTAGCCACGGAAGGAGGAGACAGCATGCCAGAGTCAGGAGAAGTGTCCAGACCACTGGCATCCCCAAGTTCCTCTGCCCAGTCCTGATCATACTCACACTGCTGTGTGAGAGGGTCTTCCGACCCCTCCCAGCTCTCCTGGTCCTCCTCTGGCTCAAAATATGGAGGAGGAGGGACATCTGGGACCAAAGGTCTCATCGGCGCCGGGGCCGGCGTCGAGCGACGTCGGTCCGGCTCCATGTCCGGAATCGGAGAGAACCGGGGAACGACGCCGCCCGGAGCCCCGGGCGGCTTCAGGAACGGCACCAGGGACATCGGCGCCCGCGGAGGCGTGGTTAGGTCAACCGGCGTCGATCGGGGTTGCGGTACCACCGGAGCCGGGATCGAGGTCGGGGCCGGAGCCGAGGCCGGGATCAAGGCTGGCGGGACGGCCGACGCCGGGACGGGAGTTGTCGGCATCGCCGGAGCAACCCCATCAGGGCCCGCGGGGCCTGAAGGCGCACCGGAGGGACCTTGAGGCCCGAAGATGCGGGCCATGGCCGACAGGAATTCCTGTATTTGGGCCGGAGTCGCCCCGAACCCGGAAAGGATGGGTAATGCGGGGGCGGCTCCACAGGCACGTCCGGGGCCGCGGGGACGGTGCCGACAGGGGCCTCAGCCGATTCGCGAGACCGGCGAGGCGAAGTCTTAGAGCGATGATGCTTTTTAGACTTTTTGTGCTTCGACTTACCCGAGGAGTGCGAAGACTTGGACTCCGACGACCGGCGGGGGCTCCGCGACCGGCCCCTCGACCTCTCACGGGACCGGGGCTTGGTGCGGCGCGGAGCCGACTGCCGGACCTCGAGGAGCTTTCGAGACCGCTCTCGCAAAGCCTTCGGGTGTAAGGCCCGGCAGTCAGGGCACGACTTCGTGTCGTGGTCTCGGCCGAGACAGTAGAGACACTCTAAGTGCGGGTCTGTGATCGACATCATTCGACCACATGACTTGAAGCCGGGCATCCCTACCGACACCTAGGAGTCGAGATGACTCGAAAAGAAACAGTGAAAAAATCACCAAAAATTTAGTCAAAAATTGACTAGGGCACTGCTCTTCCCGGATCTGCGCTTACTGGCGCGGAAAAAGAAGAACTGACGTCAGCGCGCAGGGGCGGCGTCTAAGTACTGCCCGCGACGTCATCCCGACGCCGGAGGCGGAGCCGCACGACGCCGCCTACCGACGCGCAAGGGTACTGCTACGCAAAAAACTTTCCGGATCCAGCCGGACGCCTGGGGATATTCTAAGGTAAGGAATCTGTCACTAACGTGTCTCTTTCAGATACAAGGAAATACCAACCACAACTTACCTGGTGTAAGCACTCTGCACCAGGGCGCCTTGGGGCCCCTAGCTACTCACCTTTGTTGGTTCCGTGCTTCCCCTGGGCTTCTCCATCCTTGGGTATGAGTCTCGTTTTGGTACTTACCTCTTATATAACTTTCTTAGTATATGGTTTGGCCTCCCCCCAATATGTTTTTCAATGCTACTTACCTGTTTCCGAAGTATTTCTTATATGTATTTGATATCCCTGGGTAGGAGGTATACCAAGTCAGTTCTTAGTAACAAATACAACAGTATTTTTATGTACACTTGTGCGGTTCTTTCTTGTGTAAAAACTTGCTGACAGACTGTGGTAAATGCACCGCTTTACAACCTCCTGAATACGCCTTACATGCTCTGCACAGCTACCCCTTGAGATCTTTGGTTATCAGGGACCTAAACACTATCACTAAGGGTTGCCTAGAGTCAGTGCACGGTGCCTCACCATAGGTGGACATTATATGCCGAGCCAGCCTCCTACAGCGAGTCTTTCATTACATTTTTATGCACCTCTGCTGACCCCTGGTGCAACCTCTCCCTTTTTCTTGCCCTTTCATGCAAGAGCATGGAATCCTCACTGTCCTCCTCATAAGAAATTGCAGACTTCCTTGATTTTAGCTTTTGTAACCATAATAAAAGCCTTCTCTCCATCTTTGAGAATTTTGGATGAAAATGTGTGACAGATTTTACAGTCCTTTACCTTGTGGGCATGATGAATACACTCCCTGTGAGGATCTTCAGAGTGTAACCTCATTTCCACAGATCCCACAGGGTCTGAAAAGTACTTTTTTTCCATGATTCGGACATCTTTATGCCAGGCTCTGGTAGATGAAATAGAAGTGACTTTGGATGAAAAAAATCAGGGTAAAAGTTGAATAACTGAACAGAGCTCAGGGAGAGACACTTTACACGACACGCAGTGGAAAATCTGAGGGAAGATGCCTCTGTAGGGATTGTTCTAGAGCATGGATACTCACAAACTTTCTGCCGGGGGCCAAAATTACAGTGTGGTTTGTGGCAGAGGGCCGCACTGGTAGGGGTGGGGTCAGTGGGGGGCGAGGTCAGTGGGGGGGTGGGGCTAGAGTAAAAAAAAAAAAATCAAACCCGTTCAAAACATTAGGCAATGCGACAATGCTGTATTTCAAAAGCAGATGTAACTACAAAGAGCACATTTTGATAATACATTTTTATTAGCAGACAATAGCAATCTTAAGAGGCATTGCATAGCTTCATAGACACTTTGACTCCAATTCCAACACAGGGTTACTTTTGGCCCACCCTTAACCCCGCAATAGCCTGCAATGTCTTGCAAACAGAATGGCGGAAAGGCAAGGACCAAAAACTGAAGAAAGTCAATAGGACTCCAAGAGTTTACTTTTTATTCCTGGAGCAAACTCCATGACTGCTGAGGCCAGTCTGAGAGGGTCCCCAAGATTTTCTTCCGCGTCCGCCTGGCCTTCCTCCCTTTACGCTCTTATAGAGCAGACTCTAAGAAACTCCCTTGCCATTGCTGGAAGGACAGGGGATGGCGATCCAGCCATGCTGAAGCAATACAAATACGACAAACTGCCATGGTGATGAAGACTATCCCTTCTTTCACTGTTTACTTCATCCTTTCTCCTACATTGCCAGACACCTTCATATCCATGCTACCACACTGCCAGCACACACCCTGGATCTACTACCCATAGGCACTATCAGTGTAGCTGATTGTTCTGATCATTTTTGTGGGCTCGCTATAGACCGCTTCAGATGTCTTTCACAGCTTTGCATACAATATTACATAGAGTGGGCTTTGGTTCAGCTCCCTGCTCATGATTGCAAGGCTTTTTGTCCATTCCATTGCCAGATCCTTATTTTGTCTTTTCTCTCTATTCTTGTGCTGGGCCCACTCCTAGAGGAATTTGGCTTTACCCTGATTGGATGAGTTGTTTCCTTGAAATGCTGATATCAGTGAACAACTTTTCTTTTATTTCTTTACTATTTGTGTTTACCACTCCAGGGAAGTGCATGTCCTGCTCTTTCCCCTATATTTTCTCTTTATCTAGCTTTGCCCTTGTCTAGCTCATGCTCTTTGCCTCGCTTCTCCCCTACAGTAATCTTTTGTTGGTAACTCCCTCTGGCACAAAGTACTGACTTCACAAAGTACTGACGTATCTCTCTTTCTCCCTCAGTCAGTCTCTCAGTCAGTCAGTCAGTCAGTCAGTCAGTCTCTCAGTCAGTCAGTCTCTCAGTCAGTCAGTCTCTCAGTCAGTCTCTCAGTCAGTCTCTCAGTCAGTCAGTCTCTCAGTCAGTCTCTCAGTCAGTCTCTCAGTCAGTCAGTCTCTCAGTCAGTCTCTCAGTCAGTCAGTCTCTCTCTCAGTCAGTCAGTCTCTCTCTCAGTCAGTCAGTCTCTCTCTCAGTCAGTCTCTCTCTGTCAGTCAGTCAGTCAGTCTCTCAGTCAGTCTCTCTCTCAGTCAGTCTCTCAGTCAGTCAGTCTCTCAGTCAGTCTCTCAGTCAGTCAGTCAGTCAGTCAGTCTCTCAGTCAGTCTCTCTCTCAGTCAGTCTCTCAGTCAGTCAGTCTCTCAGTCAGTCTCTCAGTCAGTCAGTCAGTCAGTCTCTCAGTCTCTCAGTCAGTCAGTCTCTCAGTCAGTCAGTCAGTCAGTCTCTCAGTCAGTCTCTCTCTCAGTCAGTCAGTCAGTCTCTCAGTCAGTCTCTCTCTGTCAGTCTCTCTCTCAGTCAGTCAGTCTCTCAGTCAGTCTCTCAGTCAGTCTCTCAGTCAGTCTCTCAGTCTCTCAGTCTCTCAGTCTCTCAGTCTCAGTCTCTCAGTCTCAGTCTCTCAGTCTCAGTCAGTCTCAGTCTCTCAGTCAGTCAGTCTCAGTCAGTCAGTCTCAGTCAGTCAGTCTCAGTCAGTCAGTCTCAGTCAGTCAGTCTCAGTCAGTCAGTCTCAGTCAGTCAGTCTCAGTCAGTCAGTCTCAGTCAGTCAGTCTCAGTCAGTCAGTCTCAGTCAGTCAGTCTCAGTCAGTCAGTCAGTCAGTCTCAGTCAGTCAGTCTCAGTCAGTCAGTCAGTCTCAGTCAGTCAGTCAGTCTCAGTCAGTCAGTCTCAGTCAGTCAGTCAGTCAGTCAGTCAGTCTCTGTCAGTCAGTCAGTCTCTGTCAGTCAGTCAGTCTCTGTCAGTCAGTCAGTCTCTGTCAGTCAGTCAGTCTCTGTCAGTCAGTCAGTCTCAGTCAGTCAGTCAGTCTCAGTCAGTCAGTCAGTCTCAGTCAGTCAGTCAGTCTCAGTCAGTCAGTCAGTCTCAGTCAGTCAGTCAGTCAGTCTCTCAGTCAGTCAGTCTCTCAGTCAGTCAGTCTCTCAGCCAGTCAGTCTCTCAGCCAGTCAGTCTCTCTCTCTGCCAGTCTCTCTCTCTGCCAGTCTCTCTCTCTGCCAGTCTCTCTCTCTGCCAGTCTCTCTCTCTGCCAGTCTCTCTCTCTGCCAGTCTCTCTCTCTGCCAGTCTCTCTCTCTGCCAGTCTCTCTCTCTGCCAGTCTCTCTCTCTCTGCCAGTCTCTCTCTCTCTGCCAGTCTCTCTCTCTCTGCCAGTCTCTCTCTCTCTGCCAGTCTCTCTCTCTCTGCCAGTCTCTCTCTCTGCCAGTCTCTCTCTCTGCCAGTCTCTCTCTCTGCCAGTCTCTCTCTCTGCCAGTCTCTCTCTCTGCCAGTCTCTCTCTCTGCCAGTCTCTCTCTCTGCCAGTCTCTCTCTCTGCCAGTCTCTCTCTCTGCCAGTCTCTCTCTCTGCCAGTCTCTCTCTCTCTCTCTGCCAGTCTCTCTCTCTCTCTGCCAGTCTCTCTCTCTCTCTCTCTCTCTGCCAGTCTCTCTCTCTCTGCCAGTCTCTCTCTCTCTCTCTGTCAGTCTATTCTCTGTCAGTCTATTCTCTGTCAGTCTATTCTCTGTCAGTGTCAGTCTATTCTCTGTCAGTGTCAGTCTATTCTCTGTCAGTGTCAGTCTATTCTCTGTCAGTGTCAGTCTATTCTCTGTCAGTGTCAGTCTATTCTCTGTCAGTGTCAGTCTATTCTCTGTCAGTGTCAGTCTATTCTCTGTCAGTGTCAGTCTATTCTCTGTCAGTGTCAGTCTATTCTCTGTCAGTGTCAGTCTATTCTCTGTCAGTGTCAGTCTATTCTCTGTCAGTGTCAGTCTATTCTCTGTCAGTGTCAGTCTATTCTCTGTCAGTGTCAGTCTATTCTCTGTCAGTGTCAGTCTATTCTCTGTCAGTGTCAGTCTATTCTCTGTCAGTGTCAGTCTATTCTCTGTCAGTGTCAGTCTATTCTCTGTCAGTGTCAGTCTATTCTCTGTCAGTGTCAGTCTATTCTCTGTCAGTGTCAGTCTATTCTCTGTCAGTGTCAGTCTATTCTCTGTCAGTGTCAGTCTATTCTCTGTCAGTGTCAGTCTATTCTCTGTCAGTGTCAGTCTATTCTCTGTCAGTGTCAGTCTATTCTCTGTCAGTGTCAGTCTATTCTCTGTCCCTCTCCACTCTCTCTCCACTCTCTCTCCACAAAAGCTGGGGGGCCATGGGTACATTACCTGCAAGGTCCGCGGGCTGCCAAGGAAGGCCTGCCAAGACACTGGCGGCCCGCGGGCCGTACTATACGAGTACCACGGTTCTAGAGGGTGCTATTCCCTGATTGGCTGGAGTTTGGTTCTCTATAAATTAGGTTGATAAGTTATTAAAGCCAATGTCTTTTGCCATTATAAGCTATATATACTCTTTCTACAGCTTTAGAAGGGGACTCCCATCTCGACGACGAGGAATGATTCAAGCATGTGAATCTATGAAAGATTTAATACTAGAGAAAGTGGAAATATTTAGTGGTTATGACTATTAATGAAGATCCATTGGAGGAGAGTTTCAGAATCGCCGATCATAACTGAAATATTCCCACAGAACTTCAGCAACAGGGATTTCAAATTCCACCCAGTCCATCATCACTGAACAGATTTTAATTAAAGTTGCAGATAAAGTCCAGACTCACCCTTCTACTGCTCTGACAATCTTCAAGCCATGAGGTGAGACCAAGACACTACTCAAGGTCTCATGGAGGCAAATGTAGCCACACACACACACACACACACACACTCTAGCAGAGTAAGGGACGGAGGTCTCAAACACAATGCACGCTACCATCCTTTCCCTGGGCCTCCACTGCACAACAGCTAGGTGGCCTCTTCTCCTGAGGAGATACAGCTATCTCAAAGAACTGGGTTGATCACTAATTTCTCCAACCAGCCACATTTAGGTTGAGTTAAGTCCTGCATCTGCTTTCCCAACAGGGAGGTTACTTCCCTTCAAGCAGTCCAACAGCACATCCAACAAAAATCCTGAACCAGGCTCAGTCCCCAGCCTGGTAGGAAACCAGTAATTAGGCAAGCATTGCCTTAGATCACAGTATCTTCCCAACTGTACTGGTGAACAGCTCCTTCTTGGTCAGTGAGAATTCCTAAGGCACTTGAACTGACACCACTGCTGATCTACAGAGCTTAACAATCAGCTTTGATGAACAGTTCAAATGTTGGGGCCTACTCCAACCAGATCTTGGATGCCCAGTGCAGTATCAGAGTATGGCTCGGTACTAGGCAACAGAAGCCCTTGTGGATAGAGGCCCAACTAGTTCAGGTAACTGGCTGTACAGGCAATGAACTGCTTTATGACCTGAATGAGGGCAGGAAGAGCATGCAGAGCTAAGAGTACTCTAGCAGGGTAACTGGAAGAAAGTTCCAAGGGAAGCAAGTGACACACTCACCCACAGAACACTGTAAACCTCAGCAGTAGGAAACTAGTGAGGGGTGGAAAAGTCAGGGAAGCAGCCTTCCGGAGTTAACAAAAGATGTATGCAGTATCAGATAAAGCTACACACCATTTTTGGCTAGCCAACAATGAAGAGTTAAAATGTTTAGTCAGTTTTATGAAAAGAGTTTAGATAACATTATTTAACTGAAATGCGAAGTACAAACGCGAATAACGTATTACATTTGGTAGGACTCCTACTAAACAATATCATTAGAAATGCAACTCTAACAGTAGAACTATAACAAACTCCTAAGCAAGTTGAAATTATTAGGACAATTTCATGATTTCAGAAGTAAAGGTTACCTGTTCTCAGGTGCATTGGTGAGAGACGCTACTATATTTTGCTCTATGAAGAAAAGCATTGAAAGAAGGAATCCAAGTCCCATGGCACTCATTACAGAACCTAGTGAGAGGGACCCAATTGGTGCGAGCACAAATAAGCTCTCAGTTTCGATGTAGTTAAATGTTGCAACTGTAATAAAAATAATGTATTTATCACTCACATAGCTTTGTACTTTTTACAAAATATGCAAAATTGCTGGCTAGCTGCTTAACTCGAATCATGCTTCGATATAAACAGATATAAAAGGATGCACAGTGAAAACAGAGTGTGAATATACAACAAACAATCTCGGAAACAGTAATTACAAATGCATGGCTACATCATAAGCAAACAGGCTGACATGGACGCATTAGCAAAAAGCAAGCGTGCGCGGGCTGTTAACAATTCGAATCAACTAGCGTCTCTCCCATACTACTTGTCCTGCTTGTATTAACACCACCAGAAGGCAAGATGTATGGCCCTTAGGCTCGGGAAATGGCCTTTTAAAAAAATAAATAAAAAAATACCTTCCAATGTGGTGCCGGCCTTCGGAAGCAACAGCATGCAGGGGCTGTGGATTGTATGAGGAATCCGTTGAACATATTGTCTGCAGCCCTGCCAAGTATCACATATCAGGGGTGACGCTAACCCATTTCAGTGCTGGTGTCCGCATCACCGCAATAAATGAACAAGTTACTTACCTTCGGTAACGATATATCTGTAAGAGACAGATTAGTTATGGATTCCTCACCTTAGAATTACCCCCAGGCTTCAGACTGGATCCGGAGAATTTTTTTCCTCAGCAGTACCTCTGCGCGTCGATAGGTGGCGTCGGTCGACTCCACGTTCGTCGTTGGCTTCGTGGTGGCCGGAATGACGTCGCGTTATCTACTTAGACGCCGCCCTCGCGCGCTGACGTCAGTTCTTTACACAACATTCCACGCCAGAAGCGCAGAGCCATGCAAGACACTGACCACTGGTGCACAAAAACTAGGGCCCTGAAAGGGAGTCCCTTACTCTAGAAGTCAGTTCGCAGAACGGAGAGGATGGGTGGGGCGGTGAGGAATCCATAACTAATCTATGTCTCTTACAGATATATAGTTACCGAAGGTAAGTAACTTGTTCATCTGAAAGAGACAATTAGTTATGGATTCCTCACCTTAGAATAGATACCCCAGCAATACCAACCACGGTTGTGGGTCTGCGAACCAAGTTCACACCAGAAAGTCCTGGAGAACCGAACAGCCGGAGAAGCCGTCTCTCTGGACTTGGCTGTCCAGGCAGTAGTGTTTGGTAAATGTGTGCAGTGAAGCCCACGTAGCTGCCTGGCTGATGTCATGAAGGGGGACTCCATGTCCCAAAGCAGTAGTAGCCACCGTTACCCTGGTGGAATGGGCATGCAACCCTACTGGAGGTTCCTTTTTCGCCAAGGAATAGCAGATTTTTATACAAAGAAAGACCCATCGAGAGATGGTCTGTTTTTGTACAGCCCGACCTTTCTTAGCGCCCACGTAGCCAAAGAGTTGGTCATCCACCCGGAATTGTTTTGTGCGATCCAGATAGAATGAAAGTGCACGTTTTGGATCCAGACGATGGAGCCGCTCTTCCTCTTTAGAAGGATGCGGAGGCGGAAAGAAAGTGGGCAAAGTGATGGTCTGTCCTATGTGGAAAGAGGTAACCACTTTGGGAAGGAAAGAAGGCCTAGTGCAAAGGACAACCTTAACAGGATGAACATCCAAGAAAGGAGGTTTAGAAGAAAGGGCTTGAAGCTCACTCACCCTGCGAGCAGAGGTGATGGCAACCAAGAAGGCAGTTTTCAAAGTTAAAAGTCTGAGAGGACAATTATGTAGGGGCTCAAAGGGAGCGCACATAAGATAAGTCAGAACCAAGTTCAAGTCCCACTGAGGCATTACGAAAGGAATAGGAGGGAAGAGATGAGTAATGCCCTTAAGAAATCTATTTACAATAGGGGACTTGAAAAGAGAAGGTTGATCAGGAAGCCCAAGAAAGGCTGAAATGGCTGAGAGATCGCCCTTAAGAGTGCCCAGAGCAGAGCACTGCTGGGCTAAAGAAAGGAGGAACAAGAGAACCTCAGAAAGAGGGGCAGAAAGGGGATCCACAGCCTTTGCTGTGCACCATGCCACAAATTTGTTCCTTCTGCAGGCGTATACCGTTTTAGTGGAGGGATGCCTGGCTGCCAAGATAACGTTACAGGCTTCGGGAGGAAGGTCGAAAGCCATCAACTGCCGCTGCTCAATCTCCATGCAAGGAGGTGGAGGCTGGACAGGTTCGGGTGGAGGACCGTCCCCTGCAGCTGCGACAGAAGATCCTCCCGAAGAGGCAGTCTGACCGGAGAATCGATGGCCATGTGTAACTGCTCGGGATACCAGACTCTTCGTGCCCAATCCGGGGCCACAATAATGACTTGGGCCCGGTCGCGCTTTATCTTCTTCAGCACTCTGGGCAGAAGTGGTATAGGCGGAAAGGCGTATAGAAAACTGCAACTCCACTCGTTCCGAAAAGCATCACCTAGCGAGTGCTGCCTTGGAAATTCCAACGCGCAGAACTGCTGACATTGCGCGTTCTCTTCGGTGGTGAATAGATCTAACCAAGGCTCTCCCCACTGCTGAAAGAGACCTTGCACCACCTCCGAGAGAAGACGCCATTTGTGATCCATCATGCACCTGCGGCTAAGTTCGTCCGCTTTGGCATTCAGAGAGCCTGCCAGGTGTTGAACCACCAGGGCTATGCCCTGATGTTCCAGCCATGTCCAAAGGCGGAGAGCCTCTTGATAAAAGGTCCACGACCCCACCCCGCCCTGTTTGTCGCAGTACCACATTGCGGTGGTGTTGTCCTTGAACACCTGCACTACTCTTCCCCCGACAGAGGGAAGGAATGCCTTTAGTGCAAGACGAATCGCCCGAAGCTCCAGAAGGTTGATGTGGAGCCCAAACTCCGCCGGAGACCAGGGGCCCCTGATCTCCGCCTCTCCCATGTGGCGGCCCCACCCCAGAAGTGATGCATCCGTCACCACTGTAAACTCTGGTGGGGGAAGGGAGAGGGATCTGTCATTGACCCAATCCTGGTTCGTGAGCCACCACTGCAATTGTTGAGCAGTGTCCTCTTCGATCTGGACGCAATCGGACAGATTCCCCTGATGCTGTGCCCACTGGAACTTCAGGTCCCACTGCAGAGCCCGCATATGCCACCTGGCATGATCCACCAGCAGGATGCAGGAGGCCATGAGGCCCAGCAGCCTCAGGGTCATTCTGACCGAAACCCGGGATAGAGGTTAAAAGATCGGAATCATAGCTTGAATATCCGGGACTCGCTGCTCGGGAGGACAAACCCGAAACTGCGTCGTGTTCAGAACCGCTCCGATGAAAAGGAGCTTCTGAGAGGGAGTCAGGTGTGACTTCGGCATGTTGATAGTGAACCCCAGCGAATGCAGGAGGTCCGCCGTAGTCTGGAGGTGGGAGACGACTGCCTGGGGCGAGACCGCCTTCAACAGCCAGTCGTCGAGATAGGGGGAAGACTGGAACCTGTGATCTGCGCAGATGAGCTGCGACCACCGCCATCACTTTCGTGAACACATGAGGGGTGCTGGTAAGGCCAAAGGGAAGCACAGTAAACTGAAAGTGCTCGTGGCCTACCGTGAACCGCAGTTAGCGCCGGTGGGCCGGTAGGACAGGGATGTGAAAATAAGCATCCTGCAAGTCCAACGCTACCAACCAGTCTCCAGGGTCGAGAGAAGACAGGACCTGAGCCAGTGTCAACATCTTGAACTTCTCCTTCCGGAGGAAGCAATTGACGTTCCTGAGATCCAAGATAAGACGCAGGCCCTTGTCCTCCTCCAGAAAGCAGTGGGAATAACAACCATAACCTACTTCAGGGACAGGAACGCGCTCAATGGCTCCCTTGGCCATGAGAGCCATAACTTACTGTTGGAGAAGGGCCAGGTGATCCTCCGACATGCGATGGAATTGAGGTGGCATGGATGGAGGGGTAGTCTTGAAGGGAAGGGAGTAGCCCCTTTGGACTATCTGCAAAACCCACCTGTCCGACGTGATGTTGAGCCAGTGGGCGAGGTGATGGCGAATCCTGCCGGCCACTGGCGAATGATGGGTCTGAAAGGTTGGACTAGGAGGGTTTGGAGGCTGCTGCAGAGAGGGCGCTGGTGGACTGGCCCGCCTGCTGGCCCCTGACCCACGGCAGTGGGATCCACGTCCTTGGCCGCGCAGAGGTTGGACAGCTTGCGCAGGCCTATGGCTCTGGGCGGAACGTGGCGGGGCACCCCTTCCGTAGCCACAAAAGGGGCGAAAAGCAGACTGTGCCGGGCAGGAGGTAGAAGCGAGGCCCAAGAATCTGGCCGTAGCCCTGGAATCCTTAAAGCGCTCGAGCGCGTTGTCTGCGTTGTCGCCAAACAGGTGATGGCCATCAAAGGGCATGTCCAAAAGCGTTGCTTGGGCATCCCCTGAAAAACCAGTGGACCTCAACCAGGCATAGCGTCTCAGTGCTACTGACGTGGAAATCATCCTGCCCAGTGAGTCGGCGGTGTCCAGCCCACACCGGATGGTGAACTTCGCTGCGTCTCTCCTTTCGGCAACAGTACGGGAGAACACGGCCCAGGCCTTCTCCGGGCACTGTGGCAGCACCTGCGCAACCGTGTCCCACACTGAGTGGAAGTAACGGGCTAATAGGCATGCGGTTTTCACTGACCGCAGCCCCAAGCTGGAGGAAGAAAACATCTTCTTCCCAAGGTGGTCCAGCTTCTTGGATTCCCCATCAGGAGGTGCGTTAGGGAATGCGCCTTTGGACGTGGAGGTTTGGACTACCAAGCTCTCAGGGGTAGGATGGGAAGAGAGGAAAATGGGGTCACCCGGGGCAGGGCGGTGGCGTCGGGCAATCATCCTGTCCACAGGAGCCCCTGTGTTGGGCTTGGACCAAGTACCCAAAAGGATGTCCGTAAGGGCCTCATTGAACTGCAGCAGGGGCTCTGAGGAGGCAGCTGCCAGTTGAAGCACCTCTGTCAGGAGGTTAGTCCTGCCCGCCACCATAGGAAGCACGAGGTTTAGGGCCTTGGCTGCCCTACGCAACACCACTGTGTAAGATGCACCCTCCTCCGTAGCCACGGTAGGGGGAGATAGCATGCCAAGGTCTGGGAGGTGTCCAGACCACTGGCCTCACCCAACTCCTCTCTCCAGTCCGGTTCCTCCAACTGGTCTGCAAGAGGGTCCACAGACCCCTCCTAGTCCTCCTTACACTCTCCTGTGAGCCACTCAGGGCGGTAAGAAACATCAGGAGAGAACAGGGGTACAAAAGTACCGGTCGGCACCGGTCCCGACGTCAGGCGACGTTGGTCCGGCGCCGTGTCCTCATCGAGGGGGAGGCCGAGGTAGACACCGGCTGGGAACACAACCGGCGTCGGAGGCGGCGGGGGTGTCGTCACTGGATTCGGCGCCGGAGGCGTCACAAGGTCAACCAGCGCCGATCCGGATCCAGGCCTGGATCCTTGGGGCCCTGCGGCGCCGGAGCCGAAGCCGCCATCGAAGACCTAGAGCCCCCAACCGAGTCCGCGGGGCCCGAGAGCGTTGTCGGGCTGCCCAAAGATAGAATGTAAGGCTTCGTAAACGCTTCGAAGCTGGGCAGGGGTCGCTCTGGGTCCCCGGAAAGGGAGGGAAGGCCGGAGTCGACCAAACAGGCTCCGCGGGCGGAGCCAGGCGACTTCCTTCCGCGCCTCGTCGGCTGACGGATGGGGAGAACGCGAAGAGCGACGATGCTTCTTCGTCTTCTTCTTGTGCTTCGACTTATCCGAAGACTTCGATGACCAGTGGTGGTGGTGGCTCCACAACCGGTCCCACGACCTCCCTTTCGACCGGGACCTCGAACAGCACGGAGCGGACTGCTGGGCCTCGAGAAGCTTTCGGGACCACTCCCGCAAAGACTTCGGATTCATGGCCAGGCAGTCGGAGCACGACTTCGGGTCGTGGTCGCGCTCCAGGCACCAAAGGCACACGAGGTGGGGGTCCGAAAACCGAAATCGATTTGTGACAGGAGTGTCAAGCCTTGAAGCCGGCCCGACGTGACATTCCTGCGTGCACCAGGAGTCAATCGACTCAAAAAAGGGTGTCGACAAAAGTCGCAAAAACTGGAGTCAAAAAGTGACTCGAGGTACCACTCTCTCCGGATCTTTGCTGGCTGGCACGGAAAAAGAAAAAACTGACGTCAGAGCGCAAGGGCGGCGTCTAAGTAGATACCGCAGTCATTCCGGCGACCACGACGCCAACAACGAACGCAGAGTCGACCGACGCCACCTATCGACGCGCAGAGGTACTGCTGAGGAAAAAATTCTCCGGATCCAGTCTGACGCCTGGGGGTAATTCTAAGGTGAGGAATCCATAACTAATTGTCTCTTTCAGATGCATTAGTCACGCATAATTAGGGACCCTGACCACCCCCAGGCATGTTGTAACAAGGAGCTGCAACAGCAAGCTCACTGTGCTATGGAAAGCATGCATGTGTCCGACTGTGTCAGGAACTTAAATAGATACATGGTGAACTGGAGCGCAGCGAAGCCTGGTGAATCAATAATCAACAGCACATCGAAGATGTCTTTTGCAGCTCATCGTCGTCGTTTTTATCAAGACGCGCTTCCCTGTGATTACTGCATGCAGGGTAATTGGCCTCCTAGGCTGCAACGCAGGCCATTCAGGAGGCGGGCGGCAGGTTTGATTTTCCTAGCGTGCCCGTCTCTGGCAGAGCTGCGCTTTTTCTCCACTTGCGAGCTGGAGTCGCAACGCACTGAGACTTGTGTTGGAGAAGACTATGAGGTAGGAGGAGGGTTTTAGTTTTAATTTCGGAGTCGTTTATCATGGCCCACCCACACCTGCAACATTCACCTGCCCAGACCTTCGCATGTTGGCACAGAGGGGCACATTTAACCACCCCGCCGGTTCATGAACATTGATTCATCTGCTGATTTGTTGGAGGCTTGCGGGAGGGGTGGGGCACACTAGTCCAGTCATGCCAGGCGGTCACGCTGGGGTCTCGTTCCTGAAATTCGTGCCTTCGAGCATCTAAGAAATGTTTTGGGGAAAAAATGGAGTGCATTCGACCATCATTCATTCAGATTTTCTTATTCTGTCCCACCTGGTTATGTTGCACCCTGAGCGTTTGAAATAGCAGTTACATATTACATCACATCAGAGGCCTCATGGAAAAATCGAGTTGTATTCTGTGCATAAGCAGGAGTCATCTTTATACAACAGCAAATGGTGAATAATTATGCATGGGGCATGGTTTCATTTTTCTTTTTCGTTTTGTTTTCAACGAAAGGGTGCATTTAAACATTTGTGTCTGATGCACTACCAAAGTCTGTACATCATTTATATTTTTAATTGCGATTGTGAGGGTTCTGCATCATCAGGTTTAAGGTAATAATTTATTGTTAATTTAGGCAGCAATCACTGCATTTTGGGCTTTTTACAGTTGTGATTATCACTTTTCCTTTGCATTGTCTGAGGAGTGCTTGGTATCATTTTCACGTAGCAAACATGGTGAATGAGCACAGTATCACAGCAGAGAGTCCAGTATTTCTTTTATTTCTTGGCTCAGCTTGCAGTCACATGTTTGTAGATTAACTACGCCGCATGTTTAAAAGGATTGCTTCCACCGGTGTTGTTTATGACGAGTTTGCTGACTATCACTTTGCTTGAAGGATAACTTTGTTTGTATCAGGGATGGTGTAATGGGCGGCTTAAGTCGCCGACATTGTCCTGAATATGCTGATTTCCACACTGGATCTTCTCTCTACACATATCGTAAGTCGAGCATTTGCTTGTGTTTGGCTTATTTTTAGTTTGCATGGATGCTTTTACTCAGGCCACCACTCAGCACTGGTGCATTGAATGGCAGAGCAGCTCGCCGTTTGCACCCCCTCCCCGTGAGCGCCCTTTACTTCAATTACTTCTTAGAGTTTCTTGTTGCTCAAATGGGTATAATTTCTGATATTTATAAGTTTACCTATATGTTTAATTGCTTGATTTTTGCTTGCGAGAAAGTGTCACTCATGGTCGTTGAAGCACAAGTTACTAACTTGTGTAACGATATATCTGTAAGAGACAGTAGTTAGTGACAGATTCCTTACCTTAGAATATCCCCAGGCGTCAGGCTGGATCCGGAAAGTTTTTGCGTAGCAGTACCCTTGCGCGTCGGTAGGCGGCGTCTTGCGGCTCCGCGTCCGTCGTCGGCGTCGTGATCGCCGGGATGACGTCGCGGGCAGTACTTAGGCGCCGCCCCTGCGCGCTGACGTCAGTTCTGTACACGACTTTCCGCGCCAGGAACGCAGAGCCATGCAAGAAGCTGACATAGGTGTCTGAAAAATACTAGGGCCCTGAAAGGGATGTCCTTAACCCTAGAAATCAGTTCGCAGAACGGGGAGGATGGGTGGGCGGTAAGGAATCTGTCACTAACTACTGTCTCTTACAGATATATCGTTACACAAGTTAGTAACTTGTGCATCTGAAAGAGACACGTTAGTGACAGATTCCTTACCTTAGAATAGATACCCCAGCAATACCAACCCCGGTGGTGGGTCTGCGAACAAAGATCAGACAAGGAAGTCCTGGAGGACAGAACGGCCAAAGAAGCCGGACCTGACTGTCAAGGCAGTAATGCTTTGTAAACGTGTGCAGCGAGGCCCACGTAGCTGCCTGACAGATAAGCGGCAGCGGAACACCGCGGCCCAAGGCCGTGGTAGCAGCCGTTGCCCTGGTGGAATGGGCACGCAGCCCAACAGGAGGCTCCTTTTTAGCCAAAGAATAGCAGGTCTTGATGCACAAAGTAACCCAGCGGGAGATAGTTAGTTTGTGCACCGCCCGACCTTTTTTGGCGCCCATGTAGCCAACAAAGAGCTGGTCATCCACCCGGAAGTGTTTTGTGCGGTCGATATAGAAGGAAAGCGCACGTTTTGGGTCCAGACGGTGGAGCCTCTCTTCCTCCCTGGAAGGATGCGGAGGCGGAAAGAAGGTGGGCAAAGTGATGGTCTGCCCAATGTGGAAAGCAGTAACCACCTTTGGCAAGAAGGACGGACGCGTCCGAAGAACAACCTTGTCTGGATGAACAGACAGAAAGGGAGGCTTACAAGATAGAGCCTGGAGCTCACTCACCCGCCGAGCGGAGGTGATGGCCACCAGAAAGGCTGTCTTCAGAGTCAGAAGACGAAGAGGACAGTTATGTAGAGGCTCAAAGGAGCGCACATTAAAAAGGTAAGAACCAAGTTCAAGTCCCACTGAGGCATCACAAACGGAACAGGAGGGAAGAGGTGTGTAATGCCTTTTAAGAACCTGTTAACAACAGGGGACTTGAAAAGGGAGGGCTGATCAGGGAGCCTGAGGAAGGCCGAGATAGCACAAAGATAACCCTTGATGGTACCCAGGGCAGAACCCTGTTGGGCCAGAGAGAGAAGGAACAGAAGGACCTCAGAAAGAGGGGCAGAAAGGGGATTCACAGCCTTTGCTGTGCACCATGCCACAAATTTGTTCCACCTGCAGGCGTATACCACCTTAGTGGAGGGACGCCTGGCTGCCAGAATCACATCACAAACTTCGGGAGGCAAGTTGAAAGGAATCAACTGCCGCCGCTCAATCTCCACGCAAGCAGGTGGAGGCTGGACAGGTTCGGGTGGAGGACCGTCCCCTGCTGCTGCGACAGAAGATCCTCCCGAAGAGGCAGACGGATCGGGGGATCTACGCTCATATTGAGTAGCTCGGGATACCAAACTCTTCGAGCCCAGTCCGGAGCCACAAGAATGACTTGGGCCCGGTCGTGCCGAATCTTCTTCAACACTCTGGGTAGAAGTGGTATAGGCGGAAAGGCGTACAATAGACCGCAACTCCACTCGTGACGAAAAGCGTCGCCGAGCGAGTGCCGCCTTGGAAATTCCAACGCGCAGAACTGATGACATTGCGCGTTCTCTTCGGTGGCGAATAGATCTAACCAAGGCTCTCCCCACTGTAGAAAGAGTCCTTGCGCCACTTCCGAGTGAAGACGCCATTCGTGATCCATCATGCACCTGCGGCTGAGTTCGTCCGCCCTGGCGTTCAGGGAACCTGCCAGGTGTTGAACCATCAGGAACATGCCCTGATGTTCCAGCCATGTCCAGAGGCGCAGAGCCTCCTGACAAAGGGTCCACGACCCCACCCCGCCCTGTTTGTTGCAGTACCACATGGCGGTGGTGTTGTCTGTGAACACCTGCACTACCTTCCCTTTGACAGAGGGAAGGAATGCCTTGAGTGCAAGTCGGATCGCCCGGAGCTCCAGAAGGTTGATATGGAGCCGGGACTCCGCCGGAGACCAGAGGCCTCTGATCTCCGCCTCTCCCATGTGACCGCCCCATCCCAGAAGGGACGCGTCCGTCACAACTGTGTGCTCTGGCTGGGGAAGGGAGAGGGATCTGCCCATGACCCATTGCCGGTTCGAGAGCCACCACTGCAACTGTTTTGCAGTCCCCTCCGAGATCTGGACGTGATCGGACAGGTTGCCCTGGTGCTGCGCCCACTGGAACTTCAGGTCCCACTGCAGAGCCCGCATATGCCATCTGGCATGATTGACCAGCAGGACGCAGGAGGCCATGAGGCCCAGCAGCCTCAGGGTCATCCGTGCCGAAACCCAGGATAAAGGCTGAAAGATCGGAATCATAGCCTGAATATCCCAGACTCGCCGTTCGGGAGGATAGGCCCGAAACTGCGTCGTGTCCAGAACTGCTCCGATGAAAAGGAGCTGTGGAGAGGAATCAGATGCGACTTCGGCACATTGATGGAGAACCCCAGCGAGTGCAGGAGTTCGGCCGTAGTCTGGAGGTGGGGGACGACTGCCTGGGACGAGCCCGCTTTCAGCAGCCAGTCGTCGAGGTAGGGGAAGACTGAAACCCCTGCCCGGCGCAGATGAGCTGCGACCACCGCCAACACTTTCGTGAACACCCGAGGGGCACTTGTAAGGCCAAAGGGGAGCACGGTGAACTGAAAATGCTCGGGGCCTACCGTGAACCGAAGGTAACGCCGGTGGTCCGGCAGGACGGGGATGTGGAAATATGCGTCCTGCAAGTCCAACGCTACCAACCAGTCTCCAGGGTCGAGGGCAGTCAAGACCTGAGCTAGGGTGAGCATCTTGAACTTCTCCTTCCGGAGGAAGCGATTGACGTTCCGGAGGTCCAAGATAGGACGCATGTCCTCCTTGTCCTTTTGGGCACCAGGAAGTAGTGGGAGTAGCAACCACGCCCTACTTC
Source organism: Calotriton arnoldi (assembly GCA_963921515.1). Taxonomy (NCBI): domain Eukaryota; kingdom Metazoa; phylum Chordata; class Amphibia; order Caudata; family Salamandridae; genus Calotriton; species Calotriton arnoldi. The sequence continues at coordinate 1,014,969 of CAWUFW010005835.1, read as the reverse complement.
TGGGGTCGGAACATGCTCGATGGCCCTCTTGGCCAAGAGGGCCGTGACTTCCTTCTGCAGAAGTACCAAGTGATCCCCTGACATGCGGTGAAATTGAGGTGGCATGGCTGGGGGGGTGGACTCGAAGGGGAGGGAGTAGCCCCTTCGGACAATGTCCAAGACCCACCTGTCCGAGGTGATGGTACGCCAGTGGGGAAGGTGATGGCGGACCCTGCCCCCTACCGGCGTACTGTGCACCTGAAAGGAGGGACTAGGAGGGTTTGGAGGCCACGGACGGGTTGGAGGTGGTGGCCTGACCCGCACGCTGGTTGCCCGATCCGCCACGGCGGAATTTACGTCCTCGGCCACGCGAAGACGCCTGCTGCGCGGGCCGGTGGCTGGGCTGCTGACGTGAAGGGCGCCCCTACCGTGGCCACGATAGGGGCGAAAAGCAGAAGTCAGCGGAGGGCGTGTAGCAGAAAGGCCCAGGGACTTTGCAGTAGCCCGTGAGTCCTTAAAGCGCTCCAACGCATGGTCTGCTTTGGACCCAAAAGACCGACTCCATCAAAGGGCATGTCCATGAGAGTATTCTGGACATCCCCTGAAAAAACAGTGGTTCTCAGCCAGGCGTGGCGTCGTAGCGCCACCGTCGTTGCAATAGACCTGCCCAGCGAGTCGGCGGTATCAAGGCCACATCGGATTGTGTATTTGGCCGCATCCCTTCCTTCCGCAATGGCGCGGGAAAGCAGTGTCTGGACCTCCTCAGAACACTGGGGCAAAACATTCGCCACCGAATCCCACAAGGAGTGGGTATATCGGCCCAAAAGGCAAGCGGTGTTGATGGACCGCAAGCCAGCACTGGAGGAAGAAAAACCCTTCTTCCCAAATTGATCCAGGCGTTTGGATTCCCTATCCGGAGGGGCGGTAGGGAAGGCGGTTTGGGAAGCGGAGGCTTGGACAACCAAGCTCTCAGAGGTGGGGTGGACAGAGAGAAACAGGGGGTCGCCCGGAGCTGGGCGATGGCGTCGGGACACGTTCCTATCCACAGGAGCCTCTGTGTTGGGCTTGGACCAGGCGCCCAAAAGAACGTCAGTGAGGGCGTCGTTAAACGGCAGCACAGTCTCCGTAGAGGAGGCTGCCGGCTGAAGCACCTCTGTCAAGAGATTAACCTTGACCGCCACAGCAGGGAGTTGGAGATGTAAGGCTCCAGCCGCCCTACGCAACACCGTTGCAAAATTGGCTCCCTCCTCCGTAGCCACGGGAGGAGACAGCATGTCAGGGGAAGTATCTAGACCACTGGCATCCCCTAGACCCTCTGTCCAGTCCTCATCGTACTGACACTGTTGTGTCAGAGGGTCATCAGACCCCTCCCAGTCCTCCTGGTCCTCCTCAGGTTCAAAATAAGGGGGAGGAGGGACATTTGGGACCCAAGGTCTCATCGGCGCCGGAACCGGCGTCGAGCGGCGTCGGTCCGGGTCCATGTCCGGAGCCGGAAGGAACTGGGGAACGACGCCGCCCCGGAGCCCCAGGCGGCGTCGAGAACAGCACCGGAGACATCGGCGCCGGCGGAGGTGTCGTTAGGTCGACCGGCGTCGATGGGGGTTGCGGAGCCGGGATCGAGGCCAGGGCCGAAGCCGGAGCCGGGATCGAGGCTGGAGGCACGTGCGACGCCGGGGCCGGAGCCGTCGGCGACGCCGGAGCAACCCCATCAGGGCCCGCGGGGCCCGAAGGCGCACCGGAGGGACCTGGAGGCCCGAAGAAGCGGGCCATGGCCGACAGGAATTCCTGCACTTGGGCCGGATCCGCCCCCGAACCCGGGAAGGACGGGTATTGCGGGGCGACTCCACAGGCATGTCCGGGGCCGCGGGGGCGGGGACGGTGCCGGGAGGGGCCTCAGCCGAGTCGCGAGACCGGCGAGGCGAAGTCCTAGAGCGATGATGTTTTTGGACTTTTTGTGTTTCGACTTACCGGACGAAGAAGACTTCGATGCCGACGACCGGTGTGGACTCCGCGATCGACCCCTGGACCTCTCACGCGACCGGGGCTTCCGCGGAGCCGAATGCCGGGCCTCGAGGAGCTTTCGAGACCGCTCTCGCAAAGCTTTCGGGTTGAGGGCCTGGCAGTCGGTACAAGACTCCGTGTCGTGGCCTCGGCCGAGGCAGAAGAGACACTCCCAATGCGGGTCTGTGACGGACATCATCCGAGCACAAGCGCCGCAACGTTTAAACCCGGGCATCCCTACGACACCTTGAAGTCGATTGAGAAAAACAGTGAAAAATTCACCAAAAAGTATGGTCAAAAAATGACCAGGGCACTGCTCTTCCCGGATCTGCGCTTGCTGGCGCGGAAAAAGAAGAACTGACGTCAGCGCGCAGGGGCGGCGCCTAAGTACTGCCCGCGACGTCATCCCGGCGATCACGACGCCGACGACGGACGCGGAGCCGCACGACGCCGCCTACCGACGCGCAAGGGTACTGCTACGCAAAAACTTTCCGGATCCAGCCTGACGCCTGGGGATATTCTAAGGTAAGGAATCTGTCACTAACGTGTCTCTTTCAGATATGTCACTCATAATTACACTAAAATTATTAAAATGTCACACATAGCAATCTGAAACCTTGGCAGCTATATGTCTGCATCTGCCCAGTTCTGCTTGAGGCACGTAAATCTCTCCTGAAGCGGTAATAGATCAAACTGGGAATTCGCTCACGTGGGCATGCAATCATTGCCTCCCTCAATCCTGACAACACTGCCTTCATGCCTTGAAGTATGCCGCTTTAACCGCGAAGAAACTCTGCAGTTCGAGGGTTCTGCCGAGTGGCTCCAGTTCAACCCTCCTAGTGTATCATTTGTCGGGTCCTCAATTACAAAGGCATGCGCATTTTGATGAAAAATTGGTCGGTTAAATCAAGCTCTGTGCATGTCCTTAATCAGAGCGTAGTTTAATCACTACTGTGTGTACTCACTAAATCTTAGTTATTGGACGCTGCGAGGCTTCACCTCTCATCAAATTATCGCCATGCACATTAAAGGAATCTCATTATATTACTCTTATCATTCTAGTTATTGCGCTTAGTTTTTGTCACTTTAATGCTGCATTGGTGTTGGGTGCTAAATACCTCTGGCTGAAGTTTTATTAGCACTTTTTCTGACGTCCCAGCGCTTGCAGACTTGGCTATGAAAAATAGCTGCTATCACTGTTAGTGCACTTGGCACTTTGTCTCGAATCAATAAGCTTTTTTACTCTTCTTTTAACTTGATGCCTGTTATAATTGTTTGCTGCTAGGCGTGATCAATAGTTTATATGTGGCTTGTCGTCACTGACAGAAGTGGCAATCTTTGGCACTTAGCCCTTCACACCTTGTCTGCAGCAAGAAGCCATCATATCTTTTTATCAGCTGCAGCTTATAACAATGCTCCTGTTTTTAGGTACATGTAATAATCCTTTTGGTATCTGGTTTTGTTACGCTATAAAACATGTGCATTTCTTCTCCGGCTTGCTGTTTGTATCATGTCTGTCTTTGCTAAAATTGTAATGGTTTATAAGTATCCACACAATAAAAAAATCTATTCTTAATTAAGGTACTTATCAGTACCAGTTCAAACTGTTTCTTAAACAATTGGTCTAATATCTTATTCGTATCTGTCTCACCGTATGGCAGGTGTCAAATGCGGTTGTTATAGAAGAAAATAAGCTACTTACCTGTAACTGTTGTTCTCCAGTATTGGAATCTTTCATAGATTCACATGCTTGAATCATTCCCCGTCGTCTGGTTGAGAGTCCCTGGTACCTTAATAAAGCAATGTCCCAAAAGACATAGAACCTAGAGGCCTTAGGCCTTTTTGTTTAGTAACATATTACTGTCCTTATTAAAAAAGGACCAAACGTAAGAGTCAACCAATCAGAACATACCACCCTATAGAAACTTCCTGAGAGAAGCCGCATTCCCTCAGATTTTCAGAGCACTAGTGCGTACACCGAGTATTACACTGAGACAAACAAAGGTGAGCTTCGACCGGGAGGTGGGTGGGTCGCATGTGAATCGATGAAAGATACCAATACTGAAGAACTACAGTTACAGGAAGTAACTTATTTTCTTCCTCCAGTATTGGAACTTTCGTAGATTCAAATGCTTGAATCAGAATAGTAAGCAATAATAAGCTTACTATTCTGCATTTTGCAGAGATACACCACATCATGAGGATGAAAACCATAATACAGAGAAAGTCAGAAACAGAAGAGAAAAATGTGTGTAAACAATTTAAGTGGCTGGTGGGAAGACTAAAACAGCTCATCTATATTAAAAAAAAGACGTCTTAGAATCACTTGTCCTACTGCTGCGTCTTTGAGGATGTCTGAATCCAAACAGTAATGTTGTGTAAAGGTGAGTGCACTTTTCCAGGTTGATGCACGGCAGATATCTGGTAACGACACCCCCAGAAACAATGCCATGGAAGTGGAGATGGCTCTTGGGGAATGAGGTCGTACTTTAAATTTCAAAGGCCGACCTGCCTTTTGAGAACAGAAAAGAATGGCTCTGGATATCCCTCTGGATATGCTCCACTAACTGAAGGAGGAAAGCCTTTCCTTGGTGCACCGTAGGCCACAAAACGCTGGTTGGTTTTTTGAAAACCCTTAGTTCTGACCAAGTAAAACTTTAAGCACCTCTTGATATCCAGCGAGCGAAGTGCTAGCTCGGCTGACGTTTGAGGGTTTAGAAAGAATTATATTAGAATTACAGGCTCATGGAGATGAAAATCTGATGGAACTTTAGGAATGAATTTCGGATTAGTATGCAAAATAATTCTGCCCCTTCTGAACTGAAGAAATAGTTCTTGGATGGTAAACACTTGAATCTTGCTTACTCTACGTGTAGAGATGAGAAGGAGGGCCACCTTCCAGGAGAGCTACTTCATATCCGCTTTATGGATTGGCTCGAAGGAGATTTCATCAACTGCCCCAATTCTGTGTTGAGGTGCCTCTCCGGAGGAGGGGATCTGATGAGCGGAAATGCTCTGAACAATCCCTTAGGGAATTGTTTAATTAGTCTGATGGACCACAAAGATGGCTTGTTGGATCTCCGAAAACGAGAAATGGCAGCGAGATGCACCTTAATGGAGGCGTGAGCTAAGCCTGATTGTGCAAGGTGCAAAAGAGAAGGTAAGGAAAATGCTACTTACCAGTATGCATCTGTTCTTGGCATGTAGAGCTGCAGAGTTGTACACTATGCATAGATCGCCATCTGGTGTTGGGCTCGGATGCTTGCACTTTGTTGTCTTAGAAGAGTCTTTTGTAGTCACGAGATAGGTGACTCCTCCTTTGGACGATAGTGCGCATGGGCATCGACTCCACCCTCAGATTGTTTTTCGCCATGATGGGAAATGATGGAGTGAGTAAGAAATAAAGAGATGTCCATGTGAATGTATCTAATTAAGATAATACTGGAACAGATACAGGTTCCGGGGAGGCGGGTGGGCGTGTACAACTGTGCAGCTCTACATGCCAAGAACAGATGCATACTGGTAGGTAGCATTTTCCGTTCGAGGCATATGAGCTGCAGATTGTACACTATGCATAGACTATACAGCAGTGTCTCCCCTAGCGGTGGTCACCTGTATCTGTTGCAGTGGTTTGAAAAAGTGTTTTAAGAACAGCTTGGCCTACAGAAGCCTGTTGCTTAGCCTGCACGTCAACACAATAGTGTTTGGTGAAGGTGTGTGGTGTAAACCATGTTGCTGCTTTACAGATGTGATCTAAGGGAATGTTCCCTAAGAATGCAATGGAAGCCCCTAGTTTGCGTGTGGAGTGCGCTTTAGGGGGAATTGTTAATGTGCGTTTAGCCTTTTGGTAGCATATTTGAATGCATTTTACTATCCACCTAGCGATCCCAGCTTTGGAGATGGGGTTACCTTTATGAGGTGGTGCGAAGGCTACAAACAGTTGTTTTGTTTTTCTAAAGGGCTTAGTCCGGTCTATGTAATAAAGTAGGGCTCTTTTGACGTCCAGTGTGTGAAGAGCCCTCTCTGCTACAGAGTCTGGGTTTTGGAAAAACACTGGTAACTCCACTGATTGGTTAAGATGAACAGCAGAGATTACTTTGGGAAGGAATTTTGGATTTGTTCTAAGAACCACCTTGTTAGGATGTATTTGTAAGAATGGTTCTTGTATGGTTAAAGCCTGGATCTCACTAACCCTCCTGAGAGAGGTAATTGCGACAAGGAAAGCTACTTTCCATGTGAGGAACTGTAGTTCGCATTTGTGTAGAGGTTCAAATGGGGGACCCATGAGCCTGGTAAGAACAATGTTTAAATTCCACACTGGAGAGGGTGGCAGTCTGGGGGAATTATCCTTTTAAGGCCCTCCATAAAGGCTTTAATTGCAGGTACTCTAAATAGTGACAAGTGTTGTCTGTTTTGCAAATAAGCGGCAAGTGCTGCTAGATGTAATCTTATGGATGAATATGCTAGATTACACCTTTGTAAGTGTAGCAAATAGCAAATGATGTCCTGGATGGAAGCGTCCAGCGGATCAATTTTATTGTTGTTGCAGTAAATGACAAATCTTTTCCATTTTGCTGCATAGCAAGCTCTAGTAGTAGGGCGCCTGGCTTCCTTAATGATGTTCATACAGTCCGGTGGAAGGTTAAGATAACCAAACTCTAGGACTTCAGGAGCCAGATCGCTAGATTCAGTTGACCTGGATCGGGGTGCCTTATCTCTCCATGGTTCTGCGTTAGCAACGTTGGGGAGAGAGGTAGCTTTTGGTGTGGAACTACTGAAAGTTCCAGTAGTGTTGTGAACCACGGTTGCCGTGCCCATGTGGGAGCTACCAGGATCATCCTGAGAGACTGTTGTCTGAGCTTGCGTACTACTAGAGGAATCAGTGAGAGTGGCGGAAAAGTGTACGCAAATCTGCCTGACCAGTTCATCCATATCGCATTGCCTTTGGACAACGGGTGTGGAAACCTGGCGGCGAAGGTTGGGCATTTTGCATTTGCGTGTGTGGCGAACAGATCTATGTCTGGTTGACCCCACATTTGGAAAAATGGTTGAAGAACTTGGGGATGAAGTTCCCATTCGTGTATCTGCTGTGTCTGTCGACTTAGCAGATCCGCAATCTGATTGTGAACTCCTGGAAGATGTTCTGCAAGAAGATATATGTTTTGTGGAATGGCCCATCTCCAAATGTTCTGTGCCAGCTGAGAGAGCTGCAAAGAATGTGTGCCTCCTTGTTTTTGCAGGTAATACATGGCTGTGATGTTGTCCGTGCGGACTGGCACAGTCTTGTGATGTAGATGTACTTGGAATGATTTTAACGCTAGGAATATTGCCAGTAATTATAGGTGATTGATGTGGAACACTTTCTGTTGAGTGGTCCATTTGCCTTGAATTGTGTGGTTTAGGAGATGAGCTCCCCAGCCGGTGAGTGATGCTTCTGCTGTTGGCACTATTTGTGGAACTGGCTCTAGGAACGGCCGCCCTTTGGAAAGGTTTGGTGTGTTCCACCACTGCAGAGAGCGATGTGTGCGGCTGTCCACCAACACCAGATCTGTAAGTTGTCCTTGAGCCTGGTTCCACTGACGTGCTAGGCATTCTTGTAAGGGGCGCATCTGAAGTCTTGCATGAGGTACGATATAAATGCAAGATGCCATCAATCCTATGAGTTGCATGAATACCCTTGCTGAGAGGGAATGCTGTGGCTGAAATTTGGTGATTAGTGTTTGTATACTGGTTATCCTGGCTGGATTGGGATATGCCAGAGTTCTGGAGGTGTCTAATGTGGCCCCCAGATACTGGTGTATGTGGGAGGGCTGAAGATGTGACTTGGTGTAGTTTACTGTGAATCCTAAGTGGTGTAGCAGCTGGATGGTTTGATGAGTGTGATGAACACACTGGTTGAATGATTTGGCTTTTATTAGCCAGTCGTCGAGGTATGGAAAGAAATGGATTTGTTGTCTTCTTAAGTGTGCTGCTACGACTGCAAGGCACTTTGTGAACACCCTGGGTGCGGTGGTCACCCCGAATGGAAGGACTTTGAACTGATAGTGTTGTCCGTCCACTATGAATCTTAGATATTTCCTGTGAGCTGGGTGTATGGGAATGTGGAAGTAGGCGTCCTTGAGATCTAGTGTGGCAAGGAAGTCGCCTTGTTGAAGTAGTGGGAGGACCTGTTGAAGAGTGATCATATGAAAATGATCTGATTGTATGTAAAGATTGAGGGGTCTGAGGTCGAGTATTGGCCTTAGGGTGCCGTCCTTTTTGGGGATTAGGAAATACAGCGAGTAAACCCCTGTTCCTAGATGCTGTAAGGGAACTAGTTCTATTGCTTGCTTTTGAAGCAGTGATAGAACCTCTTGATTTAATAGTGTGAGATGTTCCGTGGACATTGGACGCTGTTTGGGTGGTATGATGGGTGGGGTTGCTGTAAGTTCCAGGCAGTAACCATACTGGATAATTTGTCTTACCCACTTGTCTGTAGTGATGGAATTCCAGACAGGTAGGAACTGTGATAGTCTCCCTCCGACCGGGGTGGAATGGTCTGGAGGGAAGTCACTGCTTATTAGTGGGGGAGGCGCGAGTGCTGTTGTTACCTCGGCCTCTTCCTTTGTTGTTATTTCCCCGGTATCCGCCTCTAAAATATCCTCTGTTGGGGGATGTTTGCGTGGTGTTTTTGTAGGAAAAAGAGGCGGTGTCTGTCCCGATATTTTTGGATGCTCCTCTATAGAAGGAGCGACGAAAGGAACCACGTGTGGATGGAGACTAATGCCCCCATGGATTTAGCAGTCTCCGTGTCCTTTTTCATTTTCTCTAGAGTGGTGTCTACAGCCGGTCCAAAGAGTTGTTCTTGATTGAACGGCTGATTGAGGGTTGTTGTTTGTACCTCCTGTTTGAAGCCTGAGATGCGTAACCAGGCATGCCGTCTGAGTAGTACACTAGTGTTAATGGACCTAGAGGCTGTGTCAGCTGCGTCAAGGGCACACTTGATTTAAGCATTGGTTATTAATTTGCCCTCCTGAATTAAATCATCTGCCTTGGTTTTATATTGATCAGGCAAATGTTGTAATAGGGTTTCTAGTTGGTCATAGTGAGCCCTATCATACCTAGCAAGTAATGCCTGTGTGTTGGCTATCCGCCAGTGATTAGCTGCTTGGGCGGCAACTCTCTTGCCGGAAGCATCTAACAACTTAGACTCTTTATCCGGAGGTGGTGCCTCACCGGAGGTCTGAGAGTTGGCACGTTTCCTAGCATTTGCTACCACTAGTGAATCTAAAGGTAGTTGACCCTTGATGTAGGTGGGATCATTGGGAGCGGGTTTATATTTTTTGTCAATCCTGGGATTGAGAATTCTAGCACTAACAGGGTCCTTGAATATGTCGGGGGCATGTTTAATGACACCCTTTAACATTGGCAGGGTTTGTACAGTTTTTTGTGACTGTTCAAAGGTGTCTAGAAGAAAGTCCTCATCTGCATGGTCAGAATGCATCTGAACCCCATGGTAGAGAGCAGCTCTATTTACAAGCTGACCACATCCAATATTGTCATCTGGGGGAGACGGCTTTGTTGGATATGCATGGGGATCAGGGAGGTCTGGAGGATCTATTGGGTCATTATAATCGTCCCAATTGTCCTGTGGTACATCTGTATCGTCATCAGGGTCAGTGAAAGGGTCATTGTTGCCTCACCCATCCCCTAGATCATCATCATCCTGTGGTGGTGGTGAATTTGGTAGAAGTATAGGAGAATGTGGAGGAGAAACAGAGTTAGGAGGAAGAACAGGAGAAGAGGATTGTATAGGTGAAGTGGCACAGTCTTTCTTTTTCACAGGCACTACGGGAGGGCCTGGTGTGTCCAGTTTCCTCTTTTTGTGTGGAACAGCCGCCAAATGTCCTGTTTTGGGGTCTATGTGGAGAGTTTTTTGTTTTGGATCAACAGGATCCGGACGAAAAAGTTCTTCCTCTTCGGTAACCGCTTTCGGCGCCGATTTCTTCGGGTCCGAGCGAGGTTTAGATTTGTGCTCCGAGGCCTTGGGAGATGGTTTGGGGTCCTTTGGCCTGGCTGTGGAGGTGGAAATCTTTTTCGTTTCCGAAGGTTTTGGTTTCGGATCCGATGGCTTTCCTTTCGGTGCCGAGGTGTTCGGTGCCGATGTCTTTTTGGGAGTAGGCTGCACGCTCGGTTTCGGTGCCAATGGTGCCTGGGGGACAGTGAGATGGGGTTTGCTCGGTCCCGAGCTACCGGAAGGCTTGTCCCTTATCTTCGGAGCCGGGCCCAGGGGCGGGGCTTCTGAAGCTTGTTCTTGGTTGCGACTGGGGCCAGCAGGCGAAGTCTTGACCAGGGCCTTCTTTTTTTGGGGTGGAGTTGGGGTAGGGGCAGTTGTACTCGCTCATTGACCAGGAGTGATGTGGCCGTCTGAGTCGTCTGCTTCAGACACGATTTGTAGGTCCTCAGAATCGTCCTCCGGGACATCGGGGCCTTCATCGAAGATGTCCACCGGTACCGGAGCTGCTCGCTGCGCCATGATGCGTTGTCGGGCCCGGCGATCACGGATGGTCTTTTTAGATGTAAAGGAGGCGCAGGCTTGGCAATTGTTCTCGTCGTGTTCGGGCGAGAGACATAGGTTACAGACCTTGTGGTGGTCACTGTGTGGAAATTTAGCTCCACACTGGGGGCAGTTTTTAAATGGAGACCTTTCCATGAGCTGTAGGCCCGAACGGCGTCGATAGGCCCAACGGCCCGGGTCGACGACCGGAATCGAGTAGTTGAGGTGCGCGTCGAAGATCACGCGATCGAAAACAATACCGTCGAGTTTTTTGATAGTTTTGCGCGTCGAAAAGGTTTGGAGAATACGGTGCCGAACCGGAGCGCAGAAGTAACATCCGAACCTGATGGTGGAAAAAAACAATCTGAGGATGGAGTCGATGCCCATGCGCACTATCGTCCAAAGGAGGAGTCACCTATCTCGTGACTACAAAAGACTCTTCCAAGACAACAACAAAGTGCAAGCATCCGAGCCCAACACCAGATGGCGATCTATGCATAGTGTACAATCTGCAGCTCATATGCCTCGAACAATCTCTTCCGGAGAAGATGAGATGGAATGCACCTTAGCAGTTCAACACCATATGCAGAATCCCTTCCATTTTAAAGCTTAGGTGTTATTATTACTGTGCACCCTTTGTAAGAAAGTGGCTCTGTATATACTGAACCAAAGTAAGGTTCAGTGTGCACAGAGTCCACAGTCCCCAGAGGTTTGGCAGAGGCTAAAAGTTAGATATAACCTTACTCTCTAAAGTGGTAGCTGGGTCGAGCAGTAAGGCAGTATCAGAGGACAGTGTAAAGCATTTGTTGTACACACCCAGTCAGCAAATGGTCTCACACACTTAAGAACTGAACTCTAGGCCAATGGTTTGTATATAAAAATATAGGCTTGTTTTATTTTAGAACCAACAATAGGTATCAAAATATACTTTCTCAGAATGAGATATTTCAGAGAGATACTTTCAATAGGCAATATACTTTTGAATGCAATGGTTACAGTTGTTGCAATAGGCAACACAATTTCAAACACAATTTAACATTGAGCTCAATGGGAATTTCCAGTTAAATGCAATAGATTACTTTTTGGATTACTTCTCTTACCACAGGACAGGATCCTAGATTCAGTCCTGGGATATCTCCTGTAAACAGTTGAGTAAAAACGTTTTGGTTACAGTTGTGATTTTTAAGGAATATTATTGTATTTTAAAAGTTGGCACTTAGAAACTTTTTCACATGGAATCACCAATGTAATCCTATGGGAGGAAATTCACGTAGCAGGTAAGTAGTGTTATCGTTACTTTTTCTTACTCAGTGTTGGATCCTAGATCCAGCACTGGTGCATCTCCTGTAAACAATTGAAAGAATGCGTTTACGTCACACAAGCGATTTTTAACGAATATTTGTAAGTTTGCAAAATCGACAAACTTTTTCGGCAAAAACCAGGCAATGTTATCCTATGGAAGGAAATTCAAGTTACCGGTAAGTACAGTGCTGATTACTTTTCAGGGTCAGTGCTGGGCACCAAGATCCAGCACTGGGATCTCTCCTGATAACAGGTGAGTAAATTCGTTTTTGTAATTCGGTTGATTTTAGATGAATATTTAAAATTTTCAAAACTCCACACTTAGAAGAATTTTCAAGTGAAACCAGTCAATGTTACCCTATGGAAGAAAAGTGAGTTATCGGCTTTTGGGCAAGTACTCGACTGGCAGAGTTAAGGTTCTGGGCATAGACTCAGGGGTCCCCCAGGGTCAGGTAAGTACAGTTGTTACACCCTCAGCGGCACAGGGGCGGCCGGGTGCAGAGTGAGTAGGCCCAATGTTATCCAATGGACGGCAGGGGGCCTTTGGTTGGTGGCTGCTGGCTAGCAGGCCACTCGGCTGTGGGAGCAAAGCTCCTGGTCACTTACTCAGGGCAAGTGGGGAAGTCGAACAGGGTAGTTGGTGCACCCTCAGCGGCACTGGGGCGGCCGGGTGCAGTGGGCTTTTGGGCCATCGGGCGCCCAATGGTTTTCAATGGGAACGCTGCGTGACGAACAAAGACTGCAAGCTCGGGGACAGTGATTCTTCAGGTGCGACCACCACTTCGAGAGGCAAGTTGGGAAGCTGTGGGAAGGGTAGGCACCCAGGAGTTGGGCACAGGAGGCCGTGGGGCGTCGGGTGCAGGGGTGTTTTTAGGCGTCGGAAATCTTACCCTCGGCTGGTCGCGGTTGGAGGGGTCCCTGGTTCTGAGGCTGCAGGCATCGTCAGGAGCGTCCTTGGGTGCTGGATTCTGGGTCACAGTCGCCGGGGGGACGTCCTCGTGGTATTTGCCCACTCAGGAACAGGCCGGGCTCGGCGGGTGCAGAGGGTGCAGGATTCGCGGTTCCCGGTTGGCACCAGGGGTTGTTGCTTGCTTTGAGCAGTACCACTGCTCTTGGGAGTCCCAGGTAGTTAGAGTCACAAGGCAGTCAGGTCCTCCGGGGTTTGTGAGGTTGCTGACCACTGGAGACGCCGGGGTTTAGCAGGAGCAGGTTCGAAGGTCGACAGGCCGGTAGAGCTGGGGCCAAATCAGTTGGTGTCTTCCTCTTGTGAGCAGCTGCACGGCAGGTCTTCTTGTTTCTTGTTCTTCTTTCTTGTTTCGGAATCTGGAACTAAGGAAGGTTCAGGGTGCCCCTAAATACTAGATTTAGGGGTGTTACAGGTAGGTAAAGGGCAGGGACCAATGGGTCCCTTCCCTGGGGTGGGTACATCCCCTATCCTGCCACTCTCCAGTGGGAGGGGGGCAGGAGCCTAGTCCTGATTGGGCAGGGCTCCCCATCTTCAAGATGGCGAGAGCCCGGAGATGTGCTTCACCTCGCCTCCCCCACCTGAGGGGTGGGGTTGGCAGAGGCTGGCACACCCCCTCTCCTCCCTTGGTGTTTCCCGCCAGTCTTCCCGCCAGAGTGGGGGCTAGAACCAGTGGGGACCAGTTGCTGAGTACAGCAAGTGGTCTGGGGAAGCTCACAAAGGCGGAATGCCTTTGAAGCTTCCCTCTGCCCATCCTGGGGGGAGGGGGCCTAGCACCTCGCCCAGACGTGCATTGTTGCATGCCCGGGAGAGCGGATGGCTCTCTACCCAGGGGTCCAGCAACAGGTCTGCTGGGTGGCAGCCTAGGCAGCCCCTCAGACAGGACGTGGATTGTAGGTTAGGTTCAGGGGGCAACTCTAAGTTGCCCTCTGTAGTGCATTTTACATTAAATCCCACACTGGCATCAGTGTGGGTTTAATGTGCTGAGAAGTTTGATACCAAACTTCTCAGTCTTCAGTGTAGCCATTATGGTGCTGTGGAGTTCGTAATGACAACCTCCCAGCACCATATACTCTTAATGGCATCACTGCACTTACAGTGCCCAGGAATGGCCCTGGGTACTGTAGGGGCACAGGGCTCATGCACCTGTGCCCACACCACTGGCATAGTGCACCCAGCTAGAGGGGTGACTGAGGTATGCCAGGGCAGTGTGTTTGTGGGCATGGCACACAGGGATGTGTGCCATGTTGACTCTGTTTAGTTCTGCACCAAGACACTCAGCCTGCAAAGGCAGGGTGTGGGTGTCAGGGTACAGGGCCTCTAAGGGTGGCACAATAAGTGCTGCAGCCCTTAGGGGCCTCCTCTGGTCACAATGCCCTGGGTACCTAGGGTACCATTTACCAGGGACTGACATGTGGCCAGAGGTGCCAATTGGGTTTAGGCTGTAATGCAGTTTTAGGGAAGGAACACAGGCCTTGGGCACCTGATTGGCAGGAGCCCAGGGCACACTCAGTCAAAGTACATCAGCAATTCAGCAAAAAGTGGGGGGCATACCATGCAAGAAAGATGGCACTTTCTCACACCCTTGCCTTGGCAAGTATGTTCCTGCAATCTGAAGGAATGTTCAGATGGCCAAATTCTTGGAATTCAGGAGCCAAGCTGATAATTTGAGAGAGTTGGGATCCAGATGGAGAACTTGTCCCTGGCTCAATGTCAGCAATGATGGGATCAATTTAAGTCGAATGGGAGGTCGCACTGAAAGTAGGAGAAGCTCTGTGTACCAGTGCTGGCGCAGCCACGCGGTGGCTATCAGGATGAGCTGACAGGGCTCTGCCTTCATCTTCCTGAGGACCTTTTGAAGGAGAGGATTTGGCAGAAAGGCGCATGCAATCGAAAAGGCATTTCCCCAAGACCCTTATGAGGATGCCAACTTGCAAAGAACTGGCATTTGGCGTTCTTGGGGGGGTTGAAGAGATCTGGATTCGGTTTGACCCACTGGAGAAAGATGTGATCCAGTGTGTGTTGGTCCAACTCCCACTCGTGGCAAGATGTCTTGTGCCTGCTTAAGGTGTCTGCTATGGCGGTTTGGTTTCTTGGTACGTGCTATGCAGTCAGGTGCACCTAGTGGAGGATGCACCATTGCCAGGTCATCAGGGCTTCCTGGGACAGCAGGCGAGATCGGGTGCCTCCCTGTTTGTTTATGTAGTGCATCGTTGTAGTGTTGTCCATTCGCACGAGCACTAAGCATTGTTGAATCCTGGGAAGAAGTGCCTGTAGAGCAAGGTATGCCACTCTTAACTCGAGAAGATTGATGTGTAGGCTCCGATGTGAAGGAGACCATTTGCACTAGCTTGCGGGCAGACCCTGAAAGGCTGTTACTGGGAGTATGGGGGTGTCCCTTGAGTAGCCCCCCTGTACATGGGATCATACTTCCAGCACCGGAATCGGTGTTGTGGTATGATTCCAACATTTTTGATACCAAACATGATCAGGTTCGGTGCAGCCATTATATAGTTAGACGTCTCGTAATGACCGATGTCCACTATACATCTTAAAGTGGCTGACCACTCTTACAAAGCCTGGAGAATCGACTCCGGGGTTTGTAGGGGTGTCCTGCTCATGCAGGGACACAATCACACTCGTAACCAAGCACCCTGCCCTCAGGAGAGAAGAGGCTGCCATAGGGGTGACTTATAGGTTTTAAATACAGTAGCCTGAGATATAAGGAAACCTATATCTGTTGTGAGAGGTGCAAGCACCAACTCACACAAGCTGCAATGGCAGGACTGTAGTCACAGTTTAAGTGGACTCCCATGGGTGGCACAGTACATGCTGCAGCCCATGGGAGGCCCCTGGTGTACCTATGCCCTGGGTACCTTAGTACCATATACTAGGGACTTGTAAGGGTACACCAGCAGCCAATTGTGGAGGTACCAAAGTACTTACCAAGCCAATTTAGTGGAGAAAGCACAGATGCTGGGGTACTGGTGAGCAGGAACCCAGCAGACTAAGTCAAAAACACACTAAGAACAGGCAAAAAGTGTCCTACACTGTCTTCCTAAAGGGTTCCTTAAAGTCATAAAGGAAACAGTCTTGTTGCGTGGCAGGAATAGGCAGTTCGAAACGGATGACCGCCCTTTCTAAGAGATTGTGGAAACCCTCTAGATCCTCCTGAAGCGAGTCAACTTTTGGTGGTATAGATAGGACATAGTCATCCCATTCATCGTGATGATATCAAAGCTCACCTTCTCTCTCTCTCTCACTCAGATGAAGTGGGATCATGCAAGTGCGCTACTAGCGAAGAAGTGTGTACTGGATTAGTAGGAGGCAGACTCTCTGATGGCTGCGGTTGAGGAGGTGCCTAGACTGGAGCATACTGAACCTGAATAGACGGAGGAAAGTGTGTTCTGTAGTCGTGAAACAGATTGCAAATCTGACAAAAGAGTGGACGGTACACGTAACATCTCTTTTTGGTATTGTGGAGGGCAATGAAAGTCCTGTAAAAAATAATCTTGCTCATAGTATTCCCCCTCATCGGAGAATTCGAATGAATTCGACATGAAGCCCTGAAGGGCTTTGAGCTGCCCCATAGAGGCTGTCTTCATCAGAGTCTTCATTATCCAAGAGGCGGGATGGCAGGAATGAGGGTACCTTACTTGGGGCGGTAAGGGACGGCGTTATCCACTTCTTTTGGATGTTCACTGTTTGGCTCGTCGACGAGGTCTACTAAGGAAAGAGGTAGCTTGGATGGCCTCTTCGTCGGCAGTGGAATTATTATTGACTGGTCCATGGCATCGCTGGCTGTTCCGTCATCGCTGACGGTGGAGACATCGAATAGCGCACCGTCGTCGGAGGGTTTGCCGTCGACGAAGGTGAAATTTTACCCGTTGACGGTACAGGAGCTGTATTAGTCTAGGATGCCGTCGTCGATTAGGAAGATGCCGTTGTCGACACCGTAATAGTGGTGACTGTAGACACCACTGAAGTTACTGTTGACAGCGTCAATGTCCTCGGGAGATCATTGATGATCCATCCGTCTGTGGTGCTAAAGACGGTTTTTTGAACACATGATTCATTTGAGATGGAGGTGTTGGGGGCTCTAAAGTAGATTTCTGAAGAGATTTTGAGAGGAAATCTGACTTTTTTGTCCTTTCTAGGTAGGAGAAGGGCACGTTTGTGAGGCGATTTGGAGGGGCTACTGTGCTTATGAGCACCCTCCGAGGCCTTTTTTGACACTTTTGTATGGGGGTTCCTAGGAGGTATGAAGTACAGGATCCTCTAAGGCTTTTGATAGGCGTTTTAGAAGATGATATGGACAAGGTGTTGCTTTCTTTATAAGAGATTGGGTTGTCTCTGGATTTTAGTCTCTAGAGCCAAAGAAGGAGACGTACTTTTCGATCTTTTAAAGTTTTGGTAGAAAACGTGCGACATACCTTGCAGTCCTTGTTTTTGTTCTCTGGATAGAGACAGTCTTTAGGAGGGTCAACGATGTGCAGTCTCTTCTTTTTACAAGTGCCACAAGGCCTGAAGAGCCTCTTTTTTGGTGTCTCTGACATGGTGGAAGTCAGTTTGTATCACCAAGATAACAGATGTAGTTATACAGAAAATCTTCAAGCAGTGTGACTGGAAAAACTGAGCAGAGCTCAGTGGAGACTCCCTAGCACAAAATGCGGTAGAAAATCTGAGGGAATGCAGCTTCTCTCGGGTAGGTTCCATAGGGTGGTATGATCGGATTGGCAGATTTAAGTTTGGTCCTTTTTTAATAAGGACAGTGATATTTTACTAAAAAAAATAGGCCTCTATGTTCTATGTCTATTGTGACATTGCTTTTCTAAGGTACCAGGGACTCCCCATCTTGACGATGGGGAATGATTCAAGATTGTGAATCTATGAAAGTTCCAATACTGGAGTAACACTTAATTTAAAATGCTGGCATCATGAATTTAAACTCACTATTAGGAATGTAAAGGCATGTAGGTTCAATTTTTGCAAATATTCTAGTCTTTAAGTAATTTAATTAAAAGTATTAATCAATGTGCTAACATTCAATAAGGAAAGTACAGTACAATTCATCATCTCCTACAACACTGACAAACCTAATTTGCTCGCTGCAACCAGATTCTGAAAACACAGGCTCAGGAGCGGCTTAGACCTAGAAATGGCACCCTTTGGTGGAAGCATTAAGATATTGCTGTTTGGACCAAAGGCCTGTTTATACAGGTTAGAGATGAGTAAGGATCTTTTTTTCTTGGGGATCCAAGGCAGTCAGATGTCTAACAAAGAGATTAGACACTTAGAAACAGTAAAAATATAAAAATCAGGTAATTTTAATATCAAGATATATTATCTCTATCTCTCTAATGTAACAAACTTATCTTACAGGTAAGTAAAATGTACAAAGCATAAATTAAATACCACTATCGAAAACCAGACATGCCTAGCACCTTCATGGACAGAGTTAGGACCCCAAAACATTGTTGGTCTCTAAGCGCTAGGCTGCATAGTTCTGTTTAACACTGGACCTTTCAACCCATGCTAATCTTAAGGAAAACAGTTGGTGTTGTACTAGCACCTCGTACGTAGTTTACTTTGTGCCAAAGTTAATGGCTCTAAATTTAAAGTCTGGGTGAGCAATGTGCAATGATTTTATATTTTTTTCCTTTTTATGGCAACTGCCATTGTATGCAAGGATTTTAATTAATTGTGCATAATAAATCTTTACTTACCTAAAGTCTGGGTGAAAGCTACTTCAAAGGAAACAGTAACAGTTAATAAGGATCAGGCTCATTGTCTGGGATGCACTCTGTGCACCAGGCACAATCCCAGGTACTAGCCCTAAGATGCCAAAAGGACCCACTACTTGAAAAACATAAGATTCCTCTATTTATGAGTATTAATAATTCTTCTTTGGGGTCCCCTTTAGTGCCTGGGGGAGAAAGTCAGTACTGTAAACTGGTATCAGCAACTAGGAGTTAGCAGACACAGACCCTCAAATCCAGGTCCAGTAACCACTGGGTACAGGATGGGGACAGTGGTTGGGACAGGGTGTTCCTTTTGACGTCAATAGGGAAATATAGCTCCAAATATGAAAGTCACAGTAGAGATTTTCCAATGGTGGGTGGATCCAGTATAAAACCTGGAAGTCCTCTAGACAGACAATGGACCAGTGTCAGGGACTCCTAAGTGCAATTTCAATCACTGATAGCATCAGGCCTTTAATGCCTGGGAACGATTCCACTGGGTCCATGAACAGGGGAGCAGTCTTTACCAGCGAGGCACAGGAAAGGTAAGGGATGGAACAGACTCAAACTTCTGGATGGTTGAAGGCAGTCGAGATTCTCCTGGACACAGATGTGGTGCTCGGTGTTGCTTCCTTTTAACAGCTGGCTCGGGCGCCAACTTTTCTCCAGGGCATTCTCAGTGTATTGAAGCTCTCATATGCAGGTCCTTCTAGCAAGTGGACTTTGGCACACTGTGAAGGTCGTCACTCCCCCCGACAAGGGTACCATCTCTTTAGTAGAAAGGTTTATTTCCCTTTTACCACAGCTGCAGCAAAGTAGCTCTGTAGATGCCTCCAAAACTTGCATGAGAGTGAGTCTGGCATGAGGGTAGTGATACAACAGCAGTCTTGCTCCCTGTTGTTCCATGGTGTGCAGGCTGCAGACTTGAAACCGTGAATGATGTACTTGTCACCAGGTCCATGGTGCCCTGATTGCTTGACATGACCAATCAGGTAGTCTGTACTTTTAAATTGTTGAGTGGCCCTCCATTTCTGGAGGGTAAGTGTTTATTGTACAGTTAATTAAAAGCTTTACAAACGTACATCTCATGTCATTTTCCAGGACAGCAATTTAAAACAGGGTGTTAGCCACCATTAAAAACACATTAAAATAAGCCCCCCAAAACCTTAATAGGCCAAAGTGCAGACTAACGACTTTTATAACCAGACGTTTAGCAGCAAAGCAGAAAAAAAGTTATCCTCCTTAGTCAGAATCTTAGCAGCAGAGTAGAAAAAGCAGCAAGAGGCAGGTGCCAAAGTGTGCAAGGGAAAGTGCAGAGTGCAAGAACGACTTTTTGGCTCAGGGCAGCAAAAGTTAACCCACTATTGTGTTCGATGTTAGCTCTAAGGGTACAACAGGCTATCTATATAGTTGATTAAGACCTTTACACCAAGATAAAATGCTTTCATTTAAAACCATTGAAAGATAGAAGAAACTGATTGTACAAAATAGAAATGGTTTCTGTGAACAACTAATATTGAAAATTCAGCACTAGCGTTCCACAGCATGAGGCTCCCGGCCCGGTTGCTGTTTTGGAGGGCTGTTGGGACGTGGGTGGGCTGCTCCCTCAACCGTTCAAAGTTGGTTGATCCATTTAACTGCTTGGTGTGCCAGGGCTTGACTGTGCTAGAGGCACAAGTTACTAACTTGTGTAACGATATATCTCTAAGAGACAGTAGTTAGTGACAGATTCCTTACCTTAGAATATCCCCAGGCGTCAGGCTGGATCCGGAAAAGTTTTTGCGTAGCAGTACCCCTTGCGCGTCGGTAGGCGGCGTCGTGCGGCTCCGCGTCAGTCGTCGGCGTCGTGATCGCCGGGATGACGTCGCGGGCAGTACTTAGACGCCGCCCCTGCGCGCTGACGTCAGTTCTGTACACGACTTTCCGCGCCAGGAACGCAGAGCCATGCAAGAAGCTGACATAGGTGTCTGAAAAATACTAGGGCCCTGAAAGGGATGTCCTTAACCCTAGAAATCAGTTCGCAGAACGGGGAGGATGGGTGGGGCGGTAAGGAATCTGTCACTAACTACTGTCTCTTACAGATATATCGTTACACAAGTTAGTAACTTGTGCATCTGAAAGAGACACGTTAGTGACAGATTCCTTACCTTAGAATAGATACCCCAGCAATACCAACCCAGGTGGTGGGACTGCGAACAAAGATCAGACAAGGAAGTCACGGAGGACAGAACGGCCAAAGAAGCCGTCCCTCCGGACCCGACTGTCAAGGCAGTAATGCTTTGTAAATGTGTGCAGCGAGGCCCACGTAGCTGCCTGACAGATATCCTGCAGCGGAACACCGCGGCCTAAAGCCGTGGTAGCAGCAGTTGCCCTGGTGGAATGGGCACGCAGCCCAACAGGAGGCTCCTTCTTAGCCAAAGAATAGCAGGCTTTGATACACAAGGTTACCCAGCGGGAGATGGTTCTCTTGTGCACCGCCCGACCTTTTTTGGCGCCCACGTAGCCAACAAAGAGCTGGTCATCCACCCGGAAGTGTTGTGTGCGGTTGATATAAAAGGAAAGCGCACGTTTTGGGTACAGACGGTGGAGCCTCTCTTCCTCTCTGGAAGGATGCGGAGGCGGAAAGAAGGTGGGCAAAGTGATGGTCTGCCCAATGTGGAAGGCAGTAACCACCTTTGGCAAGAAGGACGGACGCGTCCTAAGAACAACCTTGTCTGGATGGACAGACAGAAAGGGAGGTTTGCATGATAGAGCCTGGAGCTCACTCACCCGCCGAGCGGAGGTGATGGCCACCAGAAAGGCTGTCTTCAGAGTTAGAAGACGAAGAGGACAGTTATGTAGAGGCTCAAAGGGAGCGCACATAAGAAAGGTAAGAACCAAGTTCAAGTCCCACTGAGGCATCACAAACGGAACAGGAGGGAAGAGGTGTGTAATGCCTTTAAGGAATCTGTTAACAACAGGGGACTTGAAAAGGGAGGGCTGATCAGGAAGCCTGAGGAAGGCCGAAATGGCACAAAGATAGCCCTTGATGGTACCCAGGGCAGAACCCTGTTGGGCCAGTGAAAGGAGGAACAGAAGAACCTCAGAAAGAGGGGCAGAGAGGGGATTCACAGCCTTTGCTGTGCACCATGCCACAAACTTGTTCCACCTGCAGGCGTATACCACCTTAGTGGAGGGACGTCTGGCTGCCAGAATCACATCACAAACTTCGGGAGGCAAGTCGAAAGGAATCAACTGCCGTCGCTCAATCTCCACGCAAGCAGGTGGAGGCTGGACAGGTTCGGGTGGAGGACCGTCCCCTGCTGCTGCGACAGAAGATCCTCCCGAAGAGGCAGACGGATCGGGGGATCGACGCTCATACTGAGTAGCTCGGGATACCATACTCTTCGAGCCCAGTCCGGGGCCACAAGGATGACTTGTGCCCGGTCGCGCCTGATCTTCTTCAGCACTCTGGGCAGAAGCGGTATAGGCGGAAAGGCGTACAACAGACCGCAACTCCACTCGCGACGAAAAGCGTCGCCGAGAGAGTGCCGCCTTGGAAATTCCAACGCGCAGAACTGATGACATTGCGCGTTCTCTTTGGTGGCGAATAGATCTAACCAAGGCTCTCCCCACTGCAGAAAGAGACCTAGCACCACTTCCGAGTGAAGACGTCATTCGTGATCCATCATGCACCTGCGGCTGAGTTCGTCCGCCCTGGCGTTCAGGGAACCTGCCAGGTGTTGAACCATCAGGAACATGCCCTGATGTTCCAGCCATGTCCAGAGGCGCAGAGCCTCCTGACAGAGGGTCCACGACCCCACCCCGCCTTGTTTGTTGCAGTACCACATGGCGGTGGTGTTGTCCGTGAACACCTGCACTACCTTCCCTTTGACAGAGGGAAGGAATGCCTTGAGTGCAAGTCGGATCGCCCGGAGCTCCAGAGGCCTCTGATCTCCGCCTCTCCCATGTGACCGCCCCATCCCAGCAGGGACGCGTCCGTCACAACTGTGTGCTCTGGCTGGGGAAGGGAGAGGGATCTGCCCATGACCCATTGCCGGTTCGAGAGCCACCACTGCAACTGTTTAGCAGCCCCCTCCGAGATCTGGACGTGATCGGAGAGGTTGCCCTGGTGCTGCGCCCACTGGAACTTCAGGTCCCACTGCAGAGCCCGCATATGCCATCTGGCATGATTGACCAGCAGGATGCAGGAGGCCATGAGGCCCAGCAGCCTCAGGGTCATCCATACCGAAACCCAGGATAAAGGCTGAAAGATTGGAATCATAGCCTGAATATCCCGGACTCGCCGTTCGGGAGGATAGGCCCGAAACTGCGTCGTGTCCAGAACTGCTCCGATGAAAAGGAGCTGTGGAGAAGGAATCAGATGCGACTTCGGCACATTGATGGAGAACCCCAGCGAGTGCAGGAGTTCGGCCGTAGTCTGGAGGTGGGAGACGACTGCCTGGGACGAGCCCGCCTTCAGCAGCCAGTCGTCGAGGTAGGGGAAGACTGGAACCCCTGCCCGGCGCAGATGAGCTGCCACCACCGCCATCACTTTCGTGAACACCCGAGGGGCACTTGTAAGGCCAAAGGGAGCACAGTGAACTGAAAATGCTCGAGGCCTACCGTGAACCGTAGGTAACGCCGGTGGGCCGGCAGGACGAGGATGTGGAAATAAGCGTCCTGCAAGTCCAATGCTACCAACCAGTCTCCAGGGTCGAGGGCAGTCAAGACCTGAGCTAGGGTGAGCATCTTGAACTTCTTCTTCCGGAGGAAGCGATTGACGTTCCGGAGGTCCAAGATAGGACCATGTCCTCCTTGTCCTTTTTGGGCACCAGAAAGTAGTGGGAGTAGCAACCACGTCCTACTTCTGGGGTCGGAACATGCTCGATGGCCCTCTTGGCCAAGAGGGCCGTGACTTCCTCCTGCAGAAGCACCAAGTGATCTCCTGACATGCGGTGGAATTGAGGTGGCATGGCTGGGGGGGTGGTCTCGAAGGGGAGGGAGTAGCCCCTTCGGACAATGTCCAAGACCCACCTGTCCGAGGTGATGGGACGCCAGTGGTGAAGGTGATGGCGGACCCTGCCCCCTACTGGCGTGCTGTGCACCTGAAAGGAGGGACTAGGAGGCCGCGGACGGGTTGGAGGTGGTGGCCTGACCCGCACGCTGGTTGCCCGAACCGCCACAGCGGTATCCACGTCCTCGGCCACGCGAAGACGCTTGCTGCGCGGGCCGGTGGCTGGGCAGCTCACGTGACTGGGCGCCCCTTCCGTGGCCACGAAAGGGGCGAAAAGCAGAGGTTAGTGGAGGGCGTACAACAGAAAGGCCCAGGGACTTGGCAGTAGCCCGTGAGTCCTTAAAACGCTCCAGCGCATGGTCTGCCTTTGAACCAAAAAGACCGACTCCATCAAAGGGCATGTCCATGAGTGTATTCTGGACATCACCCGAGAAACCAGTTGTTCTCAGCCAGGTGTGGCGACGTAGTGCCACCGTCGTCGCAAGCGATCTGCCCAGCGAGTCGGCGGTATCAAGGCCACAACGTATGGTGTATTTAGCCGCATCTCGCCCTTCCGCAATGGCGCGGGTAAGCAGTGTCTGGACCTCCTCAGAACACTGCGGCAAAACAGCCGCCACCGAATCCCACATGGAGTGGGTATATCGGCCCAAAAGGCAAGCAGTGTTGACGGACCGCAAGCCAGCACTGGAGGAAGAAAAAGCCTTCTTCCCAAATTGGTCCAGGCGTTTGGATTCCCTATCCGGAGGGGCGGTAGGGAAGGCGGTTTGGGAGGCAGAGGCTTGGACAACCAAGCTCTCGGGGTGGGATGTTGGGAGAGAAACAAGAGGTCGCCCGGAGCAGGGCGATGGCGTCGGGCCACGTTCCTATCCACAGGAGCCCCTGTGGTGGGCTTGGACCAGGCACCCAAAGAACGTCAGTGAGTGCATCATTAAACGGCAGCACAGTCTCCGAGGAGGAAGCTGCCGGCTGAAGCACTTCCGTCAGGAGATTAGTCCTGACAGCCACAGTAGGCAATTGGAGATGTAAGGCTCCAGCTGCTCTACGCAACACCGTTGCAAAATTAGCTCCCTCCTCCGTAGCCACGGGAGGAGACAGCATGCCAGTGTCAGGGGAGGTGTCTAGACCACTGGCATCCCCAAGTTCCTCAGCCCAGTCCTGATCATACTCACACTGTTGTGTGAGAGGGTCTTCGGACCCCTCCCAGCTCTCCTGGTCCTCCTCAGGTTCAAAATATGGAGGAGGAGGGACATTTGGGATCCAAGGTCTCATCGGCGCCGGAGCCGGCGTCGAGCGACGTCGGTCCGGCTCCATGTCCGGAGCCGGAGAGAGCCGGGGACCGACGCCGTCCGGAGCCCCGGACGGCGTCAGGAACGGCAGCGGGGACGTCGGCGGAGGCGTGGTTAGGTCAACTGGTGTCGATGGGGGTTGCGGTACCACCGGAGCCGGGATCAAAGCCAGGGCCGGAGCCGAGGCCGGGTTGAAGGCTGGTGGGACAGGTGGCGCCGGGACCGGAGTCGACGGCGGCGCCGGAGCAACCCCATCAGGGCCCGCGGGGCCCGAAGGCGCACCGGAGGGACCTTGAGGCCCGAAGAGGCGGGCCATGGCAGACAGGAATTCCTGTATTTCGGCCGGAGTCGCCCCAGAACCCGGAAAGGATGGGTAATGCGGGGGCGGCTCCATAGGCATGTCCGGGGCCGCGGGGGCAGTGCTGACTGGGGCCTCAGCCGAGTCGCGAGACTGGCGAGGCGAAGTCTTAGAGCGATGACGCTTCTTAGACTTTTTGTGCTTCGACTTACCCCAGGAGCGCGAAGACTTGGACTCCGACGACCGGCGGGGACTCCGCGACCGGCCCCTTGACCTCTCCCGGGACCGGGGCTAGGTGCGGCGCGGAGCCGACTGCCGGACCTCGAGTAGCTTTCGAGACCGCTCTCGCAAAGCCTTCGGGTGAAGTTTCCGGCAGTCAGGGCACGACTTCGTGTCGTGGTCTCGGCCGAGACAAAAGAGACACTCCAGATGCGGGTCTGTGATCGACATCATTCGACCACAGGCGTCGCATGGCTTGAAGCCGGGCATCCCTACGACACCTAGGAGTCGATGAAGACTCGATAAAGAAACAGTGAAAAAATTCACAAAAAGTTAGTCAAAAATTGACTAGGGCACTGCTCTTCCCGGATCTGCGCTTACTGGCGCGGAAAAAGAAGAACTGACGTCAGCGCGCAGGGGCGGCGTCTAAGTACTGCCCGCGACGTCATCCCGGCGATCACGACGCCAACGACGGACGCAGAGCCGCACGACGCTGCCTACCGACGCGCAAGGGTACTGCTACGCAAAAACTTTCCGGATCCAGCCTGACGCCTGGGGATATTCTAAGGTAAGGAATCTGTCACTAACGTGTCTCTTTCAGATTTCTCAATATAGTGGAAATGCAGTCCGAGTCTTGAGCGAGGGGGGTCAGGGTACCGAGTTCAGCCCAGCTGCAATGCCACCTCCCAGGCAATCAGTTTGTTTCTTGATACTGAGTTCAGCGGCGGTTAAGAATTTTACCCAACAAGAGCTTAGTTAGATGTCCTCACCGGAGAAGCTTGCTAGCACCGCTTGCCTACGGGTCCGTATATGTTTCTTATTGAAGAGTGGTCTATGGAGGGACCGGCGCTCCCGTGTTAATTCCCTGCATATGGTGATGAGGTGCACTATGTCCTCCTCTCCTTCCCCGCAGAGTCGACAGGTTGCTGGCTTTGGAGGGCGTAGCCACGGCGGCAAGTGGTATGCAGATGGTAATAAGCCTAGGTGAAATCTCAGGAACTTCCCCTTGGTGGTTTTAGAGAAGCTGGTGTGGAGGTAAGCTTGAGGTGATGCTTTACTGTAGGTCTGTATGGTAAACACACAAGATGATGGACGGAATGCTGCACATTGGCAAACATTCACCCCCAGTCACAGATCTGGGTTTAATCCATCGTTATTTTGCTTCACCACGCCACCCCAGTTCAGACATAGCCATATGCAAATCAGTCTTGACCCTGTGCCTCATGGGAACAGTCCAGACCGAACTGCCAAGCCATGTCTTCCCTGGACCGGAATCAAGCATCCTAGGACCGGTTTCAGGCTATCAGCCTTCATCAGCCAGGATAGCTTGACTCCAGCCATGTGCACGTTCTGACAGGATGGCTTTGTCTTGTATGATGGATTCTTTTTTAACAATGTTATTTACTATTTTTTTAAACTTGCATAGGTCCCTGATAGTTCCCAGAGGTGCCGTATCCCCAGCTGATCAAGTGCGGTGTCCAAGTAGTGCCTGGCTGGGCATGCCTCTGTGGCTTGCAGTTCTTTCCACAGGTAGGCGTTTAGCGAATCGGACTGCCCTCTTTTGAATTTTGTACCAGTTTTTAATAAATGCTCCTTTGCGGGCCAGCTCTGGTCTTTGTAACCCGAATTCTAGACTCATTTGTGCGGGTGATGTGTATCCTGGTAACCCATAGATCATTCGCAATGCTCTTGCTATGGTGCCAGTTAGTGTTTCAGCATCTCTCCCTCTCACGGCTTCGCTTCCATAGGTGATGGATGGTATTAGTTTTGCCTCCATCACCCTGGTTAGGGGGAGGAAACATGGTCCCGAGATCTTGTTTTTTAGGTTTCTTAGTGCCACTGCTGTCATTATTCCCCTCTTTTTTATGGCCTCACGTTGAGCTGTGTAGTTACCTTTGTTATCAATGATAACTCCCAGGTATTTGTAATCTTGTACGACTTCCAACTTACATTTTTCCAGGTACCAGTTGTGCTTTGTTTTTATTTTCCGGATGTTTACACTCATGACTTTTGTTTTTTCTTGATTAATGCCGAGTTTGTTGGTCTCCGAATATCGAGATGCGATGTCGAGCAAGTGTTGTAGGCCTATGGGAGTCCGGCTAATGAGCACCAGGTCACCTGCGTAGAGTAGATTGGATAGCTGAAGACCCCCTAGCTTAGGAGCATGTGAGTTGCTTTCATTAAGAAAGACTGATAGCTCTGCCATAAAAAGATTAAAGAGTGTTGGGGCAAGCACGCAGCCTTGTTTTAATCCTGAAGTTGTTAGAATCTTCTTTGTTAGGTGGTCTCCTCTGCCCAGCTTTACTTGCACCCAGGTGTTACTGAGCAAAAGAATTAGTTTTAGGAGCAGCGATGGGATGTTCAGCCTTTTTAGTTTTTGCCACAATAAGTTTCTATTTATATGGTCGAACGCTGAGCTATAGTCAATGAAGCACAGGTACAGAGGCAGTTTTGTTACAAGAGCGGCGTCTATCATTAATGAGAGGGCTGAGATGTTGGTGGTGGTACCCATATTCTTGCAGAAGCCTGTTTGGGTATATGGTATTGCTGCGATTTCTGTGGCCCAGGACGTTAATTCTTGAAGTAGTACTCCTGCATAGTATTTGGCTTCATTATCCAATAGAGCTACCAACCGATAGCTTTTTGGGTCGTTCCTATTGCCTTTTTTGTAAATAGGTGAAATGATCGAGCCCCTCCATGATGATGGTACCGTTGATGTTTGCAGGATTGATTCAAGGATCGGTTTTAATGCTGAGGCCCAGAATTCCGGATCTTGTTTGAACAGTATAGGTGGGACCTCATTTCTGGAGGGGAGGTTATGTTCCTTATTGTCCAGGTAATGAAACCATGCTGCCCCTCCTGTGACGTAGTTGGGATGGCTCAAAGAAGAATGTATAATAGCATCAGACAAGAGATTACTGCCAAGCAGATCACCTACAGGAAGGGGGGAGTGGTAGTTTCACTATGGCAGGAAAAATGGGGCTACACAACAAGGGCCTCTAGTAGGATGCCTCCATCCACCCACACAGAAAACTAGTTTCGGAGAAGTAATGTAGACCAACAGGCCACAATGACTGAGATGGACTCTCGCAGTCCCAGTGGCCATTACCTTATGTAATAGAGACAAATATGTAGTTCAAAGGACTCCACCATTCTTCCATCTAGACACAAACTTAAAACAATGAGCACACATAAAATCCTCCTACATGTTCCAGGCATCACACAAGTAAATGATCACAGTTATGGAAGACAACACAGGCATTACAAGGAGGCAACCAGTAGGCTATCCCTTCACTGAGGCACAGGCCTGCACCTGACTATATATTAAGGTTCGACCACTGTTAGTCATAGCAAAGGACCAATGTCTCATCAGTTAATCAGGAGTACACTTGCATGCATTAGTAGCTATCTGGGGGGAAAAAACAGAATGCTATTCAGAAAATTGTAAAATGGTAAGAGAAGCACAAATCCATACTGAGAATGTTTGTTCCAACAAGAGTCAAGAGGAAAGTATCATTAGTGAGAGAGATTGGAGTAAGTATTTCAGTGGGATTTGGAGGAGGGTGTAAGCAACAGACCTGAATTTATAAAAACAATGTTTGCACTGCTTGCAATTTAAATTCACCAGAGAACAGCTGTAATAACATCTCTTGTTCATGCTAAAGATTATTTTGTTCACTCGTCCCGTGATGCAACTTTCTATTAAAATGAAGTGCGTATGTCGGAGGGAAAAGAGTCGGAGAGGGATGAGGAATCTACATCAGTTAACACATGACACTGCAGAGACTTGGTGGGGGTTCTTTGGAGAGGGAAGACAGTAGGGTGGTATTGAAGCAGGTCAGATCAACTGACCTCTCTCTTATTCTGACAAGGCCTTTAAGCATTTACCTTGGGGTCAGCCATCTTTGGGTGCATTTGGGATCTAGAGATTGGTTTTGGGTACATCCTCTTGTCAAAAGGGCCCCTCCTCAGCCCCAGGGGAGTTTTTGAAATATGCAACTTTAAAAGGATCCATAGAGTCCAATTTGTGACTGCTGCTCAAGTTATGATCACACATTTTTGGCGTGCATGTTCACAGTAGGAAAATACCCCTTTTTGACAAGGTAACCTCCACTTTTTTGCCCTAGTACTGATGCTTTTTGACAAAGTGTACTAGGTCCCTGCTAACCAGGTCCCCAGTGCCAGTGCTCTTTCCCTTAAAACAGGTAACTGTCTAATTGTAGCCCAAATGGCAAGGACTTTAGCACCCCTGTAAGTCCCTAGTAAATGGTACCTCTGATATCCAGGGCATGGGTACTAAAGAGGGTCCCTATGGGCTGCAGCATGTATTGTGCCACCCAAAGGGACCCACACAAAAACTGCATGCAGCCTGCCATTGCAGGATGCGTGAAATGGTGCAAAACACAACATAGCACACTACCTGTGTGTTGTGCCCGTGTACACTGCATATACTATTTGTAAGTCACCCCTACAGCAGGCCTTAGAGCCCTAAGGCAGGGTGCATTGCATTATATGTGAGGACATACCTGAATGAGCAGATATGCCGCAGTGATGTCTGGTTCCATTGCCACAACATTGCAAGTGACCAGGAAGCCATTTTAAGCATATGAACTGGACCACTGGTCATTATGAGTTACCCAGCTACATAATGGCTTCACTAAAAATAATAGTATTTGGTATCAAACACCTCGTCCTAATAAATACACACTGATGCCAGTGATGGATTTATTAAGACATGCATCCAGAGGGCACCTTAGAGGTACCCCCTGAAACCTCCAGTCCTTTAGTGTGCTGACTGACTGGACTCTCTCAGCCCGCCACCACAGACTAGTTTCTGAACCTCTGCTTGGGAGAAGTCAGTCAATGCTCTCAGAAGTCAGGTACAATGCCTGCTCTGGAGGAAGGTCATCACACTTCCTCCAGCATATTGGCTAGTGAATTAGCATACCCAGGCCAGAGGCTTCATATGCAAACCGGCTTCCTCCAGACCTGGAGAATGCCACCCCCTGCCCTGGGGCCCATTTGTCACCAGAGCAGGTGGGAAAATTAGCCAGTCAGTTGGTGTGTTGCACTATCAGGATAGGCACACCCCTAAGGAGGGCCACCTGAAGTTGACACTCAAAGAAGGGTTTCACCATCTTGTTTTTGGTGACACTAGGAACTCTGGCCAGGTTTATGCCCACTCTCCCCAGGAAGTGGTCATATAGGGGGTGTAGTCACCCCAGGGGTAGGGAGTCCATTGGCTACTACCTTACACTCCCCTTAACGCCCTTAAATTCAGTAGTTAGGTGGAGCTATTCCCCTGCAGCCACCGACCTCAACTGCCTTGTACCTCGACCTACCGACCATCGAGTCCACCAAGGGAGCATCCTGCCAGGAAGAAGTCTTTGCTGCTCTACGAGGACAGATGTGTCTCCCTGTCAAATTTTGAGATGCCAGGCCCTCTCAGTAGTCGCCCAGCACCAATACCCTGGGTACCGGAACATTTGCTGCAACCAAGGCTTGTTGTGTGACCAGTCTGGACACCACCTACACTGAAGCCAACCTGTTGACGAGTTGCTTCAGGATCACCAAGGGCAACACTGAGAATGTCCCTGCTGTCCTGTTTTCTATCCCTCTCCAGGTCACCAAAGCCAAGTGAGAGCCTCAAACCGCAGCGACCGGCCAGCCAAAACACCTCTGCACCTGAGCCCCCCCAAGCCTGGGTTCACGAAAACTGACTGTGTCCCTGTGCTCCTGAGACCCTCAAGCGCCAAGCCCTCCCTTTGGGTCCTGTCGGACGTGTCCCCAAATCCCCACCTACAGCCTCTCTTTTGCAGGTGCCTTTGCCACCCACTTTACCACGTTGCGCTCAAGGCTACCAAAGTGACCAGCACCTATGCACCCAGACTCACCAGGGTGGGTAAACCCGATCTGCTGGTGGTTTCTTGTACCTTGGCCCCTAAGCACCTTAAGTCCCTAGAGGTATCCTCTAAAACTGTTCGCAAACGTACCTATGCAATGTAGGTTTCTCCCATAGGATAACATTACCACGTTCGAGGCTCATACCTAAAAAACATTTGACTATTTTTCCAAATACTACAAAAATCCACAACTCCAAAAGTACTTGCCTGATTCCGATAATCTTGGTTTCTAAAATGATATAAAAATCTGTGTTATTTTTTAATTGGTCTTGGATTTCTTTTTGAGTGCGTCTCATTTATTGACTCTGTGTGCACACCAATGCTCAACACTCCCCTCTGACAAGCCCAAGCTGCTCAACCACACTACCACCAGAAGAGCACTTGGGATTAATAAAGTAAGCCCCTGTAAACTAATAGGGGTCGTCTGGACGAATAGCATGGTGTACCCCTACATCTGGTACACTACATAGTCAGCTTTTACAGATGGTAATTAGTAGTATAAGGTAGATGTAAATAACTCTCTGAATACTAGAAATAGTAGACCTGAACAGAGATCAGTGGAGACTCCCTCACAAAACATGCACTACAAAATCTGAGAGACAGAAGCCTCTGAGGAGTGTTCAAGAGTGTGTTACAACCTGATTGGTTGAAGCTTAAAAGTTTAGTCTCTTTTTTAAAATAACAAAGATGTGTTAGTAAAGTGAAGGTTTTATGGCCTTTCCAGGCTATGTTTAACATTATACTGCTTTCTCATAATACCGTAGGACTACCACTTCGACTAAGGGGAAATGATTCAAGCATGTGAATCTATGAAAGTTCCAATACTGGAGTAATCCTTTCTATCCGCAATGCCAGAGGAATGAATAACTGAATCCAAGAAGCTGGAGCCAGCAACAAGACAATGACTGCATCAAATGCCATTTTTGTTGGTACTAGCGGTCGTCTTCTTTGGGTGTCTTGAGCATGATGGATGTGCTTTATTAGAGGGTGGTGGATAGGGTGTTTGCAGGGCTTGTTGCTGTATGAGGGTGAGGCTGGACACCGCCTCAATAACTGCCCCTTGCTCCACAAAAACACACCTGCCACTGGCACAGCCACACATTCAAAGAACAAGCTGTGTCCATTTCGGAGTTAAGTGAATACAGTGCCTTGTCCACGTCAGCTAAAGAGTTTTTTGACACCGAGCAACATACTCGAAATCCTGTGTTGCACCTCTACTCTTGCACCTCTACTCTGAGGCCAAGCGCCCCACCTCCCACAGCAAAATCCTCTCCCCGCTCACCCATGTAGCCGCCATT
Organism: Calotriton arnoldi; assembly: GCA_963921515.1. NCBI lineage: Eukaryota > Metazoa > Chordata > Amphibia > Caudata > Salamandridae > Calotriton > Calotriton arnoldi. Next base: position 982,446 of record CAWUFW010005835.1, on the reverse strand, counting down.
GCTGCATAAAAACCACATCATTTGCCAGAAGCCACAGCTGGCAACTTCCAAAGAGACAAGCCATCTATCAAGGCTCTTTCGCTCCCCAAAGATTGCCAAGGGCCGCCTCCTCCTTGCATTTAGCAGAAGAGAAGAAATGGGACCATGTCCTCCCACATTTATTTATATAGCGCAAACGAATACCTAAGGGCGTCTAGGTGCTTGGTGGCCAGAACCTAAGGTAGCAGTCGAGTGATACTTGGAGCTTACATATTGGACAAGAGCTATAGGGTGAATAACCAGGTCTTAAGGCCTTTCCTAAAAGAGAGAAGATCAGGAGAGTTATTTAGCTTAATGGGAAGACAGTTCCATAATCTGGCACGGACGTTAACAAAGCTTTTGCCTCACCAGTTCGAGAGTCGAAATCTGGGCACCTCTACAAGCTTGTAAGATGAGGACCGAAGGTTTCTGGAGGGGGACATACCAGCGAAATTGGTTTATTAAATAATGCGGGCCATGATTATGAAGGGATTTAAAGGCAATACAAAGAGCCTTGAAGTCAATACGTTTCTCCACCGGTAGCCAGTGAAGGGATTTGAGAGCTTGTTTGGCTGAACTGTGTCTAGGAATCCCGAAGAGCAGACGAGCCACAGAATTCTGAAGAACTTGCAGCTTATTAAGGAGTCCCTTCTGAATGCCAACAAATAGGGGATTACAATAGTCCAGCCTGGATAGAATGAGCACAGAGACAACTGTTTTTTGCAAGTCGAGCGGTATAAACGGGAAAGATTTCCTCAGAATTTTCAATGTGAGAAACGTGGATGAAGTGAGAGCCTTTACTTGATGGGAGAAGGACAGAGTTGTATCGTAAATAACTCCCAAGTTTTTTAGGTCTCGCCTGAGCCAGCGCATGCGCTGGTCTGGAGAGACATTTAGTGAGTGGGCTTTAGAAATCCGACCACAAGCTTTTGCTTGTGGCCTAAAGCTTGCGGTTACGCGCGCGGGCACGCGCACAGCCGCCATCTGGCTTTCCTTGAGGCGCCATCTGTCTTTTCTCTTGCTTGCTCTCCCAAGCACCTCGCCCCGCCCCTCCCCCACCACAGAGCGCGTCTCGCGGCCGCGCATCTTGTTAAACTTTCAGCGCGCCACTCGCGGGACGCTGCATTCTTTTTTTTTTTAAAGTAACCAAAAGGAATGCAAGGCAGCCCACACTGGCAGGCTGCAAACAACGCCCCAGGGCTTGGTAAAAAAATTCATAAGCATTCCCTCTGGGTTTTGCTCGGTCGTCAACCATGTGACATCATCCGATCCACAAGAGCCTAGAAGGATGGATCTAGTCGAAAGCGCCTCCTCCTACAGTCTGAGCAACAGTAGCCGCATTGAATCACAGCTGCTCAGTCCTTTTACCCCAGGAACAGACTAGTAAATGCTGCCAGTGGGGCTGGGAAGAAGCAGGTAGTGTGTTACATTGTAGTGGTATTTACATAGTGCTTGGTATCCTTGATCGGGCTTTGCAGTGGTTTATCGAAGGATATCTGGTGAAGAGAAGGGCCTCCTTGTCATAGTCTAAATTTCAAGTCTGGAGGGGGCACCTCTCTGTCGCTCAATATTTCTCTCATCTCGCATACACCCTAAACCACACACAACCTCCCACACGCTGAACACAACGCACACACCAAACTGCACATGAGCGCCACCAGCAGCGCACACACGCTAAATCGCACACAACCTCCCACACGCTGAACCACAACACATATCAAACTCTCCAAAGCACAACAACTATACACTAGTCCTTACATAAACCCACACACACTGGACCCCTAAAACTCACACCAGCCACACACGCCGAACCACATGCATCAAGACAAACTCACAGCGTCCATAAACTCCAAACCACGCACATATGTATAGACACCAAACTACAAAAGACATACACACATGAATCTACACAAAAGGCACACAGAGGCAAGCACACTAATGCTCACACAGGCGCGCATGCCGATAAACACACATACCCAGACAAGGTATACAGATAAAGGCCCACGCACCCCCCCGCACCACATTTGCATTCACACACCATCATCATCACCCAGTAGACACATGCATGCGTACACAAGCAGGCCGACGGAAACACACAGACCGAGATGCACATTTGCGTACAGAAGTACATGGGTGATGTCTGAATTGGAGAGACGGCCCCTTCCTCTGTATCTTTGATAAGACTGCTTCTCTCTCTCAGATTTTTGTCACTTCCTCTCTTTTACACGCACACCTACAAACGCGTATTACTCACCCTATCTTTTTTAACCACACACAGACTCGATCACTCCTCCACCTCTCTTCCATACACACACACACACTTTGCTTGCCTCACTCCTCACCTGTCAGTTTCTCCTCTGTTTTCCCTCTCCCCCCCCCCCTCCCTTCTGGTTCTTTCTCTCTCTCAGCCTCACCAATGCACAAGCCCACCTCCCTCCACCCCTCTGCTCACGGCCTTTCCATATCAGCTTCTGTGTAAATATCAGACTCCCGGAAGCTACTGTCCTTGGATCTGGGAGTGAAGGTAGCAGATCTCTCATTGGTGGGAATCCACCTCCCCTGCCTGGTCATTGTCTGCCTACAGTTGACAAGTTGTGTGATCTTGGCCATATGACCGCATTCCAGTGCGTGACCCCCCGTTGTTGATAGCTTGGTTGTATATTGCATCAGAGAGAAGGCTGGACAGTGTTGGAACACGTTAAGCTTCGCTCTGAGAGGCGGTTAGGCCTGGGCACAAGTAATTCCTTGTTAGAAAGATGTCCCTGATAAGACTTGAGCAGAGGCCGTGACGTCATGGTTCAGTGCCCCTGAAAGGCTGCCAGTAGAAGGGTGGAGTGATTCATGTTAAGCCAATGCCTTTTAAAGTCGAAGGGCTGGGGTAGAGACGGTCATCGAATCGGAGAATAGTGCAAGAGCAGAGTCAACCACATGTCGGGTTGTTTCCTTTGAAAGGCCGGTTGGGCTGGAGCAAGGACAGTTCCGTGGCAGATTGCTAGTGTCTGCAAAGGCATTGGCCTGCACACTTTCCCTCTTTCCCCACAGGGTGATGGTCACAGGAGTCTGGTAAAGCAATAGGAAGTGCACCTCCTTCCGCTTATCAAATACAGAAAGTCAAGGGTGGTGCTTCGCGCAGGCCAGGGAACCTTGCCAAAGATCACACAGCTCTTAGGAGCAGCCGCAAACCTGCCGGGTGAGCCGAGCAGGTCTAGGGGCGCGTTACAGGCGCTGAGCAGGCCTCACCCCAAAGTGAAATGAGTTTGAGCTATTGGCATTGTAAATGGCTATGCCTTTTATTTTGGTTTTAGTTTTTAAAACATAAATAAAAGACATTGTCATTTACAAAGGCAATAGCTTAAACTCGTGTAAATGCGAGACCTATTGCATTGCAAATGCTTGTTGCCTTTGTGACCGGAGTGGGGAGAGGGCCAAGTTCCTGAGGCCACCAGATGGGGGACCAAATAGAAGGATTACTGCGAAAAGCAAAACTTCAGTTTTATTTGAATTTAATTTAAGGCAGTTCTCGGACATCCACCTACTTACTTGTTGCATGCAGGTTTAGAAGGTATGGGCTGTCTCCTGGATGTTATTTGAAATGGAGACAATCTGCGTGTCACCTGCATATGATACCATCGCAAAGCCATATGATTTAATCAACCTGGCCAGCGGGGTGACGTATAAATTGAAGAGGGTGGGACTCATTGACTAGTCCTGTGGAACCCCAGACGGGAGCTGAAAGGTGTGCAATGAAAAGCCATCCAGTTCCACAGTTTGCTCTCGGTCTGTCAAAAAAGATTTAACAAGTGAGAGGGCTGCACCACCTATACAGATTTCCTGGAGGCCATGATCTACTGTATCGAACGCTGCCGAGAGATCTAAGAGGATCAAGGCGGCATTTCCTCCGTTATCAACTGAGTGTCTAATTTCTTCTATCGCAGTGATCAAGGCAAGCTCAGTACTGTGCTCGCTCCTGAATCCGTCCTGCGTGGAGCCAAGGATATGATATAGTGTTAATGAAAATAGTCAGTTCTTGGTTCATGTACTTTTCAAGAAGTTTCGCTGGTAAGGGCAATTGGGAGATATTTACCTGGGTTGGATCCGTCTAGATTGGTTTTTTTCAACAAGGGCAGAATGGAAGTCTTTTTCCAGATTTTAGGAAATGTTCCGGTTTTAAGAATAAGGTTAAAGATATCTGTAAATTGCTGTGCAATAGGATCCACCGCTGCATGAGCTAATTTGGGGGGACAGGGATCCATAGGCGACCCTGTTTTAGTGGTACATAGAAGTTTGCCAACCTGGTCATGAGAAAAAGGCGGATAGTCCACGAATCGGGCCGGGTCGGAAATTGAAGGAATATTGGACCAGCCATATCTCCGTTAGTTTAAGTAGTGGAACTACTCGTATCCTTTACGGGCCGCGGGGCAAATGCATCATAGATGCTGGACACCTTTCCACAAAAGAAAGAAGCCAAGGCGTTGCAGAAAGTTTGATGCACTACAGTATTCCTAGTCTCCTGGATATGGCTAAGTTTCTGAACCGGGGCAAAAAGTCCTTTGGTATTGTTGTTCGCAGCTTTAATTTTCTCAGAGAAATAATCAGCTTTAGTTTTATGAATCATTTCTTTGTACTGTGCAATCAATACCCTGTAGATTTCTCTCAGTGGGGTCATAAGACTGTCTCCAGCGTCTCTCTCGTCGGCGACATCGCCTTTTAAAGAGCCCAAGATCCTCAGAAAACCAGGGCTCAGTGGGGGCAGCTCTGCTAGTTTTCCCTGGTTTCAGGGGCGTTAGAGTATGCACTGTTGAAGCAATCCAGCTGTGATATTCTACTGATGCCATCTCTGGATCGCAGGATATGAGGGGTCTATTAACCAGTTGGGTGCTAAATTCAGTTGTGTCAAGACGATGCCATTGGTAGTGTTTCTGCCTTCTGACTGGAAGGGTCCTATTGCCAGTGGTAGTAGGTATCGATAGAGTCAGCAGGACTGCTGAATGGTCTGACCAGTGCAGTTGAAGTATACTTTTAAATTCCAGGAAAGGGCAGTCTGTAAAGACGGCGTCCAACAGGTGACCTGCTCTGTGAGTGGGGCCTCTCGTGATCTGTTCTAGACTTGCACTGGTCATCAGATCATTAAGGACATTGGAATCTTTGTCATGTTGATTCTCAAGGTGAAAATTAAGATTGCCCAGAATGGTATAATCCTGAGAGTTGACTTTGTATTCAAGTAGCCGCCCAAGAGTATGTATAAAGTTGGCTCTAGGGCCGGGGGGCGATAGATGAGAAGTCCATTAACGGAACAGATATGGTTAATAGCGATTTTAAAGGAAAACACCTCACAGTCGGGGCTTGCCAGGACATCTGCAGTGGCCAATAATGGCTTTGATGGACATCTGTCAGAGTGGAGATACTTCTTGTCCACTGCATTGTCTTCTCCTTCAGTTGGATCCATGCAAGGGAAACAGAATTCAGGCAGCGGCACTATGGAAACAGCATAACAAAATAGTCTGGATGACTAGTCACAGAGCCAGGTGTATTATCAACAGCCCTGTACTTCTTATCCAACCGGGCAACTAAAGCTGATAAAGAAACTGGCCCTTGCTTGAGCTTCTCATTCAATATATGGCCAATAATGGAAGTGACTCATCAACTTCCTTGTTTCCTTTTATGATGTGAAGGAGGGCTTCAGTCTGTTTCTGTTAGATACTGGCAGATGAAAACATTTCAGCTCTCTCCAGCAAAGAATGGAATTTTGCTACGGCATCTCAGATAGAATCTGCATGGGGCTGAGTCAACATTTCTGTGGTAGTAGTCAATATTTTGACTTCTCCGAGAATGTTCTTAGACAGGAGCAAGGCTAACGCCTAAAAATTTCTCCATAACCTGTCAAACTCTATTTAATCAACCCATGCCACAACGCTCTGATCCTTTTGCGAGATGACATTTGTCAAGTACCATCTGTTGCATGGGAAAGTTGTACTTCCTGAGTTTAAAGAGTCCCTTCAGAGTAGACTGCAATGTTTTGAGCCAGAGGGACTATAGTAACAAGGATGCCCATTATAGTAGGTTGACCAACTAGGTCTCCCAATCCTAAGTTATTCAATATCTAAATCATTCAAGACAAATGCTTACACTTGTCACCCCAAGACAGTCTATGCGTCTATAGTCCATACTAAAGAGTCTTATCAAGCTGAGAACCAGGTTTTTGCAATGTGGACTTCCAGAGTGCCCCCCACTCAATGGGGGTCTGGTAAGAAAGTGCGAGGGTTCATCAAAATGTGGTATGTTCCAGAGGGAAGGAACGTGGCAGATGTATCAGATGTTTTGCACACCTGGATGACAATTGGGTCAGCTTTCTGTCCTGTCTAACCGTTGTGGGCCTCCAGTGGGGGGCCAAGACTTAGTATGAACAGAGTACTGCCATCTTGTACTCAATGGAGCCCATCACTGATTTTCATATCTGCCTACCAACTGAAAGTCATCTATAAATTAGGCAGGTTTGGACCACAATGATCCACAGCAGCAAATGAACAGAAACCATAATGGTTACGAAATCCAGGTCCCACTAACAAATCTACATACCTGTAATCAATACTAGCAGTGCAACAAGTCATTTTCTTTTGCTTCATTACAAAGCAAAGATGCACAATTTATATGCCTACAAGTAAGGATTGTTTCTTATATTTCTCTCCATTCTGCACTTCTGCTGTTGAGATCTGCAAGGAACAAATGTCACTGTTGCTGTAATGACAATCAACAAACTAAAGTTGGAACAACTAAAGTCTGAATCAGCTTTGCAGAGGATTCAAACTTATGAATTGCAGCTTACCATATATCTCAACTCACTGAACCACTGTGCTGGCATCTGATAAGTATGTATGTGAGCATATCAAATGGTGGGGGTGGTGCCTCCCTACACACCCCTTATTTCCCTAGAGCTGTGGTTTCCAAGAGCACCCAACTTTAGATCTAGAGAAGATCCTCTCTTTTGTGCTGAACCACAGGATGAAGATGTTCTCTTGGCAAAACAGCCAGTGGCCTCCTGCCTCAACCTGCCTTTACCAGTTACACAGATCATTACCCCTGAAGAACTGAAGTCTAGCATAGGCTTCAGAGAAGCCTGTGAATGGAGTTCAGTTTCTAATCAGGATGGGCTCAGAAGTACAAGTTACTTACCTTCGGTAACGATGTATCTGGTAGAGACGATTCTAGCCGCAGATTCCTTAACGTAGAATTATCCCCAGGCGTGAGACTGGACCCGGAAAACTTTCTTTGCCCCAGCATCTCTGCGCGCCGGGGGCGGTACCACGCGACTCCGCCCCGACGACGTCCGCGGGCGTGACGTCAGCGAGGTCACATAAGCCCCGCCCCGGCGCGCTGACATCAGTTTTCTTCGGAGAACTTTTCGGCGCCACATCGCGGAACCATCACAAACAAAACTGTGGAGAGTATGGGAACAGTGTGCGAAAAATCAGTGAAAAAAGAGAAGAGAGAAACGAAAGGTGAGGAACAGCACCAATTGGAAAAGCGCCAAGCACCAAGGTACCAAAAAGGATAGCAGCGAAGGCCATAGCAGGGCAAGAGCAGAGCACCGCCCCGAGGAGCAGCCTTGCAAGCTAAGGCAACATCCCCCCTGGAGGCAGAACCCAGGTGAAAAACGCCATAGCAGAAGAGAGAGAGAGAGAGAGAATCTGCAATCACAATCCACAACAGTGAAGGGGCAACAAGCCCGAAACAGAGGAGTAACAGCAATTCACCGCCAGACGACACCATCAAGGAGGGCCGTAGCCCCTGAAAGGAGCGAAAGGGCCGAGGTACAAGCAAAAAAAAAACCAACGCAGAGAACTGCAAAGGAATCAGAAATCCCAAGCCAGTAAAAGGAGAAGAGGCAAGGAGGCCCCTACACTTGGAGAAAAGACCAAAGTGGAGGGAGGCAGAAGCACACATGAACCAACCGACCTCGGATCAGAAAGGAAGGGGTGGAACAATCAAGCAGAACGAAGCATCCTGTCCGGGAGGAGGCGAAGCACACCCCCACAGAAGACAAGCCACCCGGAGGGAGGCGAGTGCAGAAGACCAAACAGAAGGTCCTCGCAGAACGGGGAGGAAGGGCGGGTCGTGAAGGAATCTGCGGCTAGAATCGTCTCTACCAGATACATCGTTACCGAAGGTAAGTAACTTGTACATCTGATAGAGACTACTAGCCGCAGATTCCTTAACGTAGAATAGATACCCTAGCCATACCCAGAGGGGAGGAGGGTCTGCGAGAGAATCTCACCATCTTGGAGGAACACAGGGCCCCAGCAGGGGATGTCTCACAGGGACAAGAAGGGCGGCCCAGCCCTCACCAAGCAGAAGTAAGCAAGAACGAGGCGAAGGGAAGGGAAACCCAAGCCCATCCAAGGTACAACCGCCAGAAAACCCCATAGGGGCAGACAGCGCCAGAGGATCACCAAGGAAGAAAAGAACCACCCCAAACTCCAGGGAGAAGAGGTAGAACCGGAGGCAGAGCCTGCCGTAGGAAAACACAGACACAGCGATAGGGGGCAGCTGAACAGGCATCAGCCCCCAGGCAGCGGACAAGGCAGGAGCAGCTCCACAGCCAAAAGGCGCAGGCGAAGAAGAAAGGCACAGGTGCGCAAAGCCCCAACAGAACAAGAGGCAGGGGCACAAGGGAACACACCTAGGGCCACGGCGGTGGACCATAACGAGCAGGCATGTGCAGCTGGCAACACCCTGGAGCAGTGCACCCAGAACAAGCCAGGCGCAAGCAGAGGACAGCGGCCAGGGAAATCCAGAACAATCCCCAAAGGGGGGCCGTGCCAGAGAGAGACACCGGCCCACGAAGAAGTGGGACTAGGCAGAAGAGAAAGAGGAGAGACACGGAGGGCGAACCAGCCGGCAACCAGAGCACAGGAAAGCCAGAAGAAACGTAGCCCCCCCTGGAACACCAGTCAGAGGACCAGGCCGAAACGTCGGACAGGAAGGCGGAAACGCCACAACACGATGCCGTAGACGGCATGCCAAGCTGGCCTAGCGATGTAGCGAACATTGAAAATGACAGACGTTGGAGCAGCGTAAGACGCACCAAGACAAAGGCAAAAGAGACCGCACCAGCGGTACACAGTGATGCCTGGAAAGGCAAGGAACCCGAAAAGGGGCAACCACACCTCCCCAGCGTAGGACAGAGCTATGTAATAGCTACAAGTACCCCACTTAGGGCATGATACATCCCAAGGAAAACATGGGAACACCTCTTAGGAAAAAAGTACGCAGCAGAGGACAAGAACATAAAGGACCTGCGGGTAAAACCACAGACGGCTTGTCAACCAGCCAAAAAAGACGCAGAAGCCAAAAGGAGGCTGTACCAGCAGCCAACAGTACAGAGGGGCCAACCTAAGGACCCCGAAGGCACGCCAAACCACACGGAACACACAACCGGGCCAAGCGAAGCACTAGACCCCCGAAAAAAGGTGGGATAACGCCTCCCATAAGGCACCAGAGGACCGGCAAGCCAAGTTCACGGAGGGGGAGGAGGTCGGAGCCCCGCAAGAAGCCGCTGAATGGCTGAGTCCGCATGGGTGTTAAACAAAAGAACCCCATCAAAAGGCAGGTCAACCAGACGCTCCCTAATATTCTCTGGAAAAACGCTATCCCGCAACCAAGCATGGCGACGGAGAGCTACTGAACTTGCCATGGCGCGGCTGAGAGCATCAGAAACATCTAAAGCCGAACGAAGAATAAACTCGGCCAACTCCCGGCCATCCAACACATGGGTCCGCAGATCAGCCCGGACACCTTCGGGGGAGGCACCAGACAGAAGGGACTCCACGGAATCCCACAGACTGGAAGTAGCCCTGGCCAACACACAAAGTGTGTTGAGCGCTCGCAAAGCAGCACTAGAGGAAGCGAAGATGTGACACCCCTACGAATCCAAGGACCGGGCCTCCCATGACAGACGAAACAACACCAAGGGCAGGGAAGGAAAGGCAGTCTGCAGAAGAGGGCCCTGTGTAGAAGGGTGGAAAGAAAGGCAGACTGGATCGTGCAGAGCAGTGCGATGGCGATGTAGGAGCGGCTGAGGCACGGGATCACCCGTGGCAGGACGCCCCCAGAAGAGAAGAATGGAGCGAAGCTTCGAATGGAAGAAGCAGCTCCCGTCCACCAGAGCCCTGATGGAGAACCTCTAACAAATAGTCCGTAGGGAATGGGGTGCCGGGGTCGCCCATGCGCAAAATGCCAGCGGCCGTGGAAATGGCCCGGACAAAAGCCGCACCCGCCTCCGTAGGGCACCGTGGGGGACAGAGCAATTCCTCCGTGGGCGATGGCTGTAAACTAAGCCGGCCATCCCCGAGTCCAGCTGGAAGAAAAAACGGCCAGCACCTGAATGGAGGACCCACGGACGAGTGGGGGGCCTGAGGCGCCTCCGGGGAAGGCCGAGGTCGCGGGGCGAAGAAGAGCCCTCCCTGGAGGACGCCGGAGAAAAAGCAACGACGCGGCAGCCCGTCTCCAGGGAAGAGGAGACAAAAAGGTGACAAACCTCCGGAGAGGAGGGGACCTATGGAGACGAGTCGACGACCCGACGCCGGCACGGCGCCGTGGAGTCCGCCACAGGCGCCGGCGCGACGTCGACCGGCGCCGGTGCTGACACCGGGGACGCTGAGTCGACCCCCACCATCACGTGCGCCCCAGGAGAATGGGGCGGGGTCGGAGCTGGGGCGGCTAAAGAACGGCGCCGAAAAGGCGCCGACCCGACCTCCGACGAGGCAGCCACCTGCACGGAGGGCCGAGAGGGATCCGGGGAAACGCCCTGGCCCCTAGCCAGCAACCGCGGCGCCGCCAGGGCCGACAGCCGTCGGCGCCTGAGCGGCATCGGCTCGGCCTCCGGCAAGGCCGCGCCCTGCCCAGAGGACCGAGGGGGACTCAGGGACAAACCGCGAGTCCCGGCGACCTCCTGCGACACCACAGGGACCCCCGTGTGGGTTTGCGGCGAGGCAGAGGCGCCGTGGGCCGAAGAGGGGAACACCGCAGGGCCGCACCCCGACGACACCACACCCCCAAAACCTGGAGCCGAACCTGTCGGCGCCGGGGCCGGAGTTGCCGGCGACTCCGCGGAAGGCCCCGCATGTGGCAAGGGATCCGCGGACGTCTCACGAAGGAGGAGGAGGAGGGGCCAAGGAAGCCTGCAGAGCCGCAGCATAGGCCCCCATTGGGGCCCTCGTCGCCCCAACGCCAGGAAACGGTGGGTAGGGGGGCGGCGAACGAGGCCACATGTCCCGAGGAGAACCCGCGCCCTCCGCAGAACGGGGACCAGGCCTCGGGGACAAGCTATAAGACTTACCGGCAGGCGAGCGACGCCCCTGGGGCCTCGGTGAAGGACGATGTCAGAGGCGGAAGCGGCGATTCTTGGGCCCTTCCGCAGGGGACGGACGCGGTGACGACACCGATCTGGACAAGCGGGCCGACAGGAGCTACATTCGGCGCTCCCGCAGGGACTTCGGCTTCAGATGCTGACAAGCGTCGCAGTCCGTAGAGTCATGGTGCTCGCCCAGACACCAAATGCAAATAGGGTGAGGGTCCGTCGCCGACATCTGACGCGCACAAGAAGAGCACGTCTTGAAGCCCGAAGGCATTCGCACACTGTTCCACAATGCAAAAGCGTAAAAGAAGGCCTGAAAACAGGCCAGGGACACTATTCCGGATCCGCGTTGCACGCGGAAAAGAAGGAAACTGATGTCAGCGCGCCGGGGCGGGGCTTATGTGACCTCGCTGACGTCACGCCCGCGGACGTCGTCAGGGCGGAGTCTCGTGGTACCGCCCCCCGGCGCACAGAGCTGCTGGGGCAAAGAAAGTTTTCCGGGTCCAGTCTCACGCCTGGGGATAATTCTACGTTAAGGAATCTGCGGCTAGAAGTCTTTATCAAATACAAGGTTAAGTTAGCTGCAAAAAAGAGTCTTTATCTCAGTCTTCAGGACCTTCAGGCCCTAATGAGCACTACGAACACCAGACTTCAGGGCCCTGGTTTAGGCCAAACGAGAACTAACGAACAAGTTACTTACCTTCGGTAACAATATATCTGTAAGAAACATTAGTAGTGATAGATTCCTTACCTTAGTATATCCCCAGGCGTCAGACTTGATCCGGAATGTTTTCGTCAGCAGTACCCCTGCGCGTCGGTAGGTGGCGTCGTGCGGCTCCGCGTCCGTCGTTGGCGTCGTGGTCGCCAAGATGACGTCGCGGGCGCTACTTAGACGCCGCCCACGGGCGCGGACGTCAGTTCTGTACACGACTTTCCGCGCCAGGAACGCAGAGCCATGCAAGATACTGACCACTGGTGCATTGAAACTAGGGCCCTGAAAGGGATGACCTTAAAGCACAAGTTACTAACTTGTGTAACGATATATCTTTAAGAGACAGTAGTTAGTGACAGATTCCTTACCTTAGAATATCCCCAGGCGTCAGGCTGGATCCGGAAAGTTTTTTGCGTAGCAGTACCCTTGCGCGTCGGTAGGCGGAGTCGTGCGGCTCCGCGTCCGTCGTCGGCGTCGTGATCGCCGGGATGACGTCGCGGGCAGTACTTAGGCGCCGACCCTGCGCGCTGACGTTAGTTCTGTACACGACTTTCCGCGCCAGGAACGCAGAGCCATGCAAGAAGCTGACATAGGTGTCTGAAAAATACTAGGGCCCTGAAAGGGATGTCCTTAACCCTAGAAATCAGTTCGCAGAACGGGGAGGATGGGTGGGGCGGTAAGGAATCTGTCACTAACTACTGTCTCTTACAGATATATTGTTACACAAGTTAGTAACTTGTGCATCTGAAAGAGACACGATAGTGACAGATTCCTTACCTTAGAATAGATACCCCAGCAATACCAACCCCGGTGGTGGGTCTGCGAACAAAGATCAGACAAGGAAGTCCTGGAGGACAGAACGGCCAAAGAAGCCGTCCCTCCGGACCGGACTGTCAAGGCAGTAATGCTTTGTAAACGTGTGCAGCGAGGCCCACGTAGCTGCCTGACAGATAACCGGCAGCGGAACACCGCGGCCCAAGGCCGTGGTAGCAGCCGTTGCCCTGGTTGAATGGGCACGCAGCCCAACAGGAGGCTCCTTCTTAGCCAAAGAATAGCAGGTCTTGATGCACAAGGTAACCCAGCGGGAGATGGTCCTCTTGTGCACCGCCCGACCTTTTTTGGCGCCCACGTAGCCAACAAAGAGCTGGTCATCCACCCGGAAGTGTTTTGTGCGGTCGATATAGAAGGAGAGCGCACGTTTTGGGTCCAGACGGTGGAGCCTCTCTTCCTCTCTGGAAGGATGCGGAGGCGGAAAGAAGATGGGCAAAGTGATGGTCTGCCCAATGTGGAAAGCAGTAACCACCTTTGGCAAGAAGGACAGACGCGTCCGAAGAACAACCTTGTCTGGATGAACAGACAGAAAGGGAGGCTTACAAGATAGAGCCTGGAGCTCACTCACCCGCCGAGCGGAGGTGATGGCCACCAGAAAGGCTGTCTTCAGAGTCAGAAGACGAAGAGGACAGTTATGTAGAGGCTCAAAGGGAGCGCACATTAAAAAGGTAAGAACCAAGTTCAAGTCCCACTGAGGCATCACAAACGGAACAGGAGGGAAGCACAAGTTACTAACTTGTGTAACGATATATCTGTAAGAGACAGTAGTTAGTGACAGATTCCTTACCTTAGAATATCCCCAGGCGTCAGGCTGGATCCGGAAAGTTTTTTGCGTAGCAGTACCCTTGCGCGTCGGTAGGCGGCGTCGTGCGGCTCCGCGTCCGTCGTCGGCGTCGTGATCGCCGGGATGACGTCGCGGGCAGTACTTAGGCGCCGCCCCTGCGCGCTGACGTCAGTTCTGTACACGACTTTCCGCGCCAGGAACGCAGAGCCATGCAAGAAGCTGACATAGGTGTCTGAAAAATACTAGGGCCCTGAAAGGGATGTCCTTAACCCTAGAAATCAGTTCGCAGAACGGGGAGGATGGGTGGGGCGGTAAGGAATCTGTCACTAACTACTGTCTCTTACAGATATATCGTTACACAAGTTAGTAACTTGTGCATCTGAAAGAGACACGTTAGTGACAGATTCCTTACCTTAGAATAGATACCCCAGCAATACCAACCCCGGTGGTGGGTCTGCGAACAAAGATCAGACAAGGAAGTCCTGGAGGACAGAACGGCCAAAGAAGCCGTCCCTCCGGACCTGACTGTCAAGGCAGTAATGCTTTGTAAACGTGTGCAGCGAGGCCCACGTAGCTGCCTGACAGATAACCGGCAGCGGAACACCGCGGCCCAAGGCCGTGGTAGCAGCCGTTGCCCTGGTGGAATGGGCACGCAGCCCAACAGGAGGCTCCTTTTTAGCCAAAGAATAGCAGGTCTTGATGCACAAGGTAACCCAGCGGGAGATGGTCCTCTTGTGCACCGCCCGACCTTTTTTGGCGCCCACGTAGCCAATAAAGAGCTGGTCATCCACCCGGAAGTGTTTCGTGCGGTCAATATAGAAGGAGAGCGCACGTTTTGGGTCCAGACGGTGGAGCCTCTCTTCCTCTCTGGAAGGATGCGGAGGCGGAAAGAAGGTGGGCAAAGTGATGGTCTGCCCAATGTGGAAAGCAGTAACCACCTTTGGCAAGAAGGACGGACGCGTCCGAAGAACAACCTTGTCTGGATGAACAGACAGAAAGGGAGGTTTGCAAGATAGAGCCTGGAGCTCACTCACCCGCCGAGCGGAGGTGATGGCCACCAGAAAGGCTGTCTTCAGAGTCAGAAGACGAAGAGGACAGTTATGTAGAGGCTCAAAGGGAGCGCACATTAAAAAGGTAAGAACCAAGTTTAAGTCCCACTGAGGCATCACAAACGGAACAGGAGGGAAGAGGTGAGTAATGCCTTTTAAGAACCTGTTAACAACAGGGGACTTGAAAAGGGAGGGCTGATCAGGGAGCCTGAGGAAGGCCGAGATAGCACAAAGATAACCCTTGATGGTACCCAGGGCAGAACCCTGTTGGGCCAGAGAGAGAAGGAACAGAAGGACCTCAGAAAGAGGGGCAGAAAGGGGATCCACAGCCTTTGCTGTGCACCATGCCACAAATTTGTTCCACCTGCAGGCGTATACCACCTTAGTGGAGGGACGCCTGGCTGCCAGAATCACATCACAAACTTCGGGAGGCAAGTCGAAAGGAATCAACTGCCGCCGCTCAATCTCCACGCAAGCAGGTGTAGACTGGACAGGTTCGGGTGGAGGACCGTCCCCTGCTGCTGCGACAGAAGATCCTCCCGAAGAGGCAGACGGATCGGGGGATCTACGCTCATATTGAGTAGCTCGGGATACCAAACTGTTCGAGCCCAGTCCGGAGCCACAAGAATGACTTGGGCCCGGTCGTGCCGAATCTTCTTCAACACTCTGGGTAGAAGTGGTATAGGCGGAAAGGCGTACAATAGACCGCAACTCCACTCGTGACGAAAAGCGTCGCCGAGCGAGTGCCGCCTTGGAAATTCCAACGCGCAGAACTGATGACATTGCGCGTTCTCTTCGGTGGCGAATAGATCTAACCAAGGCTCTCCCCACTGTAGAAAGAGTCCTTGCGCCACTTCCGAGTGAAGACGCCATTCGTGATCCATCATGCACCTGCGGCTGAGTTCGTCCGCCCTGGCGTTCAGGGAACCTGCCAGGTGTTGAACCACCAGGAACATGCCCTGGTGTTCCAGCCATGTCCAGAGGCGCAGAGCCTCCTGACAAAGGGTCCACGACCCCACCCCGCCTTGTTTGTTGCAGTACCACATGGCAGTGGTGTTGTCTGTGAACACCTGCACTACCTTCCCTTTGACAGAGGGAAGGAATGCCTTGAGTGCAAGTCGGATCGCCCGGAGCTCCAGAATGTTGATATGGAGCCGGGACTCCGCCGGAGACCAGAGGCCTCTGATCTCCGCCTCTCCCATGTGACCGCCCCATCCCAGAAGGGACGCGTCCGTCACAACTGTGTGCTCTGGCTGGGGAAGGGAGAGGGATCTGCCCATGACCCATTGCCGGTTCGAGAGCCACCACTGCAACTGTTTTGCAGTCCCCTCCGAGATCTGGACGTGATCGGACAGGTCGCCCTGGTGCTGCGCCCACTGGAACTTCAGGTCCCACTGCAGAGCCCGCATATGCCATCTGGCATGAGTGACCAGCAGGATGCAGGAGGCCATGAGGCCCAGCAGCCTCAGGGTCATCCGTACCGAAACCCAGGATAAGGGCTGAAAGATCGGAATCATAGCCTGAATATCCCGGACTCGCCGTTCGGGAGGATAGGCCCGAAACTGCGTCGTGTCCAGAACTGCTCCGATGAAAAGGAGCTGTGGAGAAGGAATCAGATGCGACTTTGGCACATTGATGGAGAACCCCAGCGAGTGCAGGAGTTCGGCCGTAGTCTGGAGGTGGGAGACAACTGCCTGGGACGAGCCCGCCTTCAGCAGCCAGTCGTCGAGGTAGGGGAAGACTGAAACCCCTGCCCGGCGCAGATGAGCTGCGACCACCGCCATCACTTTCGTGAACACCCGAGGGGCACTGGTAAGGCCAAAGGGGAGCACGGTGAACTGAAAATGCTCGAGGCCTACCGTGAACCGAAGGTAACGCCGGTGGGCCGGCAGGACGGGGATGTGGAAATAGGCGTCCTGCAAGTCCAACGCTACCAACCAGTCTCCGGGGTCGAGGGCAGTCAAGACCTGAGCTAGGGTGAGCATCTTGAACTTCTCCTTCCGGAGGAAGCGATTGACGTTCCGGAGGTCCAAGATAGGACGCATGTCCTCCTTGTCCCTTTTGGGCACCAGAAAGTAGTGGGAGTAGCAACCACGCCCTACTTCTGGGGTCGGAACATGCTCGATGGCCCTCTTGGCCAAGAGGGCCGTGACTTCCTTCTGTAGAAGCACCAAGTGATCCCCTGACATGCGGTGGAATTGAGGTGGCATGGCTGGGGGGTGGTCTCGAAGGGGAGGGAGTAGCCCCTTCGGACAATGTCCAAGACCCACTTGTCCGAGGTGATGGGACGCCAGTGGTGAAGGTGATGGCGGACCCTGCCCCCGACTGGCGTGCTGTGCACCTGAAAGGAGGGACTAGGAGGGCTTGGAGGCCGCGGACGGGTTGGAGGTGGTGGCCTGACCCGCACGCTGGTTGCCCGAACCGCCACGGCGGTATCCACGTCCTCGGCCACGCGAAGGCGCTTGCTGCGCGGGCCGTTGGCCGGGCTGTGGACGTGACTGGGCGCCCCTTCCGTGGCCACGAAAGGGGCGAAAAGCAGACGTTTGCGGAGGGCGCACAACAGCAAGGCCCAGGGACTTAGCAGTAGCCCGTGAATCCTTGAAACGCTCCAGCGCATGGTCCGCCTTTGAACCAAAGAGACCGACTCCATCAAAGGGCATGTCCATGAGAGTATTCTGGACATCCCCTGAAAAACCAGTGGTTCTCAGCCAGGCGTGGCGACGCAGCGCCACCGTCGTTGCAAGCGATCTGCCCAGCGAGTCGGCGGTATCAAGGCCACAGCGGATGGTATACTTAGCCGCATCACGCCCTTCCGCAATAGCGCGGGTAAGCAGTGTCTGGACCTCCTCAGAACACTGCGGCAAAACATCAGCCACCGAATCCCACAGGGAGTGGGTGTATCGGCCCAAGAGGCAAGCGGTATTAACAGACCGCAAGCCAGCACTGGAGGAAGAGAAAGCCTTCTTCCCAAAGTGATCCAGGCGCTTGGATTCCCTATCCGGAGGGGCGGTAGGGAAGGCTGTTTGGGAGGCAGAGGCTTGGACAACCAAGCTCTCAGGGGTGGGGTGTTGGGAGAGAAACAGGGGGTCGCCCGGAGCCGGGCGATGGCGTCGGGCCACGTTCCTATCCACAGGAGCCCCTGTGGTGGGTTTGGACCAGGCACCCAAAAGAACGTCAGTGAGTGCATCGTTGAACGGCAGCACAGGCTCCGAAGAGGAGGCCGCCGGCTGAAGCACTTCAGTCAGGAGGTTAGTCCTGACGGCCACTGTAGGCAACTGGAGATTTAAGGCTCCAGCAGCTCTACGCAACACCGTTGCAAAATTAGCCCCCTCCTCCGTTGCCACGGGAGGAGACAGCATGCCAGAGTCGGGGGAGGTATCCAGCCCACTGGCATCCCCAAGTTCCTCAACCCAGTCCGGGTCAAACTCGCACTGTTGTGTGAGAGGGTCGTCAGACCCCTCCCAGCTCTCCTGGTCCTCCTCAGGTTGAAAAGATGGAGGAGGAGGGACATAAGGGACCCAAGGCCTCATCGGCGCCGGAACCGGCGTCGGGCGGCGCCGGTCCGGCTCCATGTCCGGACCCGGGGAGAACCGGGGAACGACGCCGCCCGGAGCCTCGGACGGCGTCGGAAACGGCACCGGGGACATCGGCGTCGGCGGAGGCGTGGTTAGGTCAACCGGCGTCGATGGAGGTTGCGGCACCACCGGAACCGGGGTCGAGGCCGGGGCCGGAGCCGAGGCCGGGACGAAGGCTGGTGGGACAGGCGACGCCGGGACCGGAGTCGACGGCGACGCCGGAGCAACCCCATCTGGGCCCGCGGGGCCCGAAGGCGCACCGGAGGGACCTTGAGGCCCGAAGAGGCGGGCCATGGCCGACAGGAATTTCTGTACTTCGGCCGGAGTCGCCCCGAACCCGGGAAGGACGGGTAATGCGGGGGCAACTCGACAGGCACGTCCGGGGCCGCGGGGGCGGGGACGGTGCCGACAGGGACCTCAGCCGAGTCGCGCGACCGGCGAGGCGAAGTCTTAGAGCGATGACGCCGCTTAGACTTCTTGTGCTTCGACTTACCGGAGGAGCGCGAAGACTTGGATTCCGACGAACGGCGGGGACTCCCGCGTCCGGCCCCTCGACCTCTCCCGGGACCGGGGCTTGCTGCGGCGCGGAGCCGACTGCCGGACTTCAAGGAGCTTTCGAGACCGCTCTCGCAAAGCCTTCGGATGAAGTTTCCGGCAGTCAGGGCACGACTTCGTGTCGTGGCCTCGGCCGAGGCAGAAGAGACACTCGAGGTGGGGGTCCGTGATGGACATCATACGACCACATTCCTCGCAGGGCTTAAAGCCGGGCATCCCTACGACACCTTAGGAGTCGTGAAGACTCGTTGAAGAGAACAGTGAAAAATTTCACAAAAAGATAGTCAAAAAGTGACTAGGGCACTGCTCTTCCCGGATCTGCGCTTACTGGCGCGGAAAAAGAAGAACTGTCGTCAGCGCGCAGGGGCGGCGCCTAAGTACTGCCCGCGACGTCATCCCGGCGATCACGACGCCGACGACGGACGCGGAGCCGCACGACGCCGCCTACCGACGCGCAAGGGTACTGCTACGCAAAAAACTTTCCGGATCCAGCCTGACGCCTGGGGATATTCTAAGGTAAGGAATCTGTCACTAACGTGTCTCTTTCAGATGAGGTGTGTAATGCCTTTTAAGAACCTGTTAACAACAGGGGACTTGAAAAGGGAGGGCTGATCAGGGAGCCTGAGGAAGGCCGAGATAGCACAAAGATAACCCTTGATGGTACCCAGGGCAGAACCCTGTTGGGCCAGAGAGAGAAGGAACAGAAGGACCTCAGAAAGAGGGGCAGAAAGGGGATTCACAGCCTTTGCTGTGCACCATGCCACAAATTTGTTCCACCTGCAGGCGTATACCACCTTAGTGGAGGGACGCCTGGCTGCCAGAATCACATCACAAACTTCGGGAGGCAAGTTGAAAGGAATCAACTGCCGCCGCTCAATCTCCACGCAAGCAGGTGGAGGCTGGACAGGTTCGGGTGGAGGACCGTCCCCTGCTGCTGCGACAGAAGATCCTCCCGAAGAGGCAGACGGATCGGGGGATCTACGCTCATATTGAGTAGCTCGGGATACCAAACTCTTCGAGCCCAGTCCGGAGCCACAAGAATGACTTGGGCCCGGTCGTGCCGAATCTTCTTCAACACTCTGGGTAGAAGTGGTATAGGCGGAAAGGCGTACAATAGACCGCAACTCCACTCGTGACGAAAAGCGTCGCCGAGCGAGTGCCGCCTTGGAAATTCCAACGCGCAGAACTGATGACATTGCGCGTTCTCTTCGGTGGCGAATAGATCTAACCAAGGCTCTCCCCACTGTAGAAAGAGTCCTTGCGCCACTTCCGAGTGAAGACGCCATTCGTGATCCATCATGCACCTGCGGCTGAGTTCGTCCGCCCTGGCGTTCAGGGAACCTGCCAGGTGTTGAACCATCAGGAACATGCCCTGATGTTCCAGCCATGTCCAGAGGCGCAGAGCCTCCTGACAAGGGTCCACGACCCCACCCCGCCCTGTTTGTTGCAGTACCACATGGCGGTGGTGTTGTCTGTGAACACCTGCACTACCTTCCCTTTGACAGAGGGAAGGAATGCCTTGAGTGCAAGTCGGATCGCCCGGAGCTCCAGAAGGTTGATATGGAGCCGGGACTCCGCCCGGAGACCAGAGGCCTCTGATCTCCGCCTCTCCCATGTGACCGCCCCATCCCAGAAGGGACGCGTCCGTCACAACTGTGTGCTCTGGCTGGGGAAGGGAGAGGATCTGCCCATGACCCATTGCCGGTTCGAGAGCCACCACTGCAACTGTTTTGCAGTCCCCTCCGAGATCTGGACGTGATCGGACAGGTTGCCCTGGTGCTGCGCCCACTGGAACTTCAGGTCCCACTGCAGAGCCCGCATATGCCATCTGGCATGATTGACCAGCAGGATGCAGGAGGCCATGAGGCCCAGCAGCCTCAGGGTCATCCGTACCGAAACCCAGGATAAAGGCTGAAAGATCAGAATCATAGCCTGAATATCCTGGACTCGCCGTTCAGGAGGATAGGCCCGAAACTGCGGTGTGTACAGAACCGCTCCGATGAAAAGGAGCTGTGGAGAAGGAACCAGGTGCGACTTCGGCACATTGATGGAGAACCCCAGCGAGTGCAGGAGTTCGGCCGTAGTCTGGAGGTGGGAGACGACTGCCAGGGACGAGCCAGCCTTCAGCAGCCAGTCGTCGAGGTAGGGGGAAGACTGGAACCCCTGACCGGCGCAGATGAGCTGCGACCACCGCCATCACCTTCGTGAACACCCGAGGGGCGCTGGTAAGGCCAAAGGGAAGCACGGTGAACTGAAAGTGCTCGAGGCCTACCGTGAACCGCAGGTAATGCCGGTGGGCCGGCAGGACGGGGATGTGAAAATATGCGTCCTGCAAGTCCAACGCTACCATCCAGTCTCCAGGGTCGAGGGCAGTCAATACCGGAGCTAGGGTGAGCATCTTGAACTTCTCCTTCCGGAGGAAGCGATTGACGTTCCAGAGGTCCAAGATAGGACGCATGTCCTCCTTGTCCTTTTTGGGCACCAGAAAGTAGTGGGAATAACAACCACGCCCTACTTCTGGGGTCGGAACGCGCTCAATGGCCCCCTTGGTCAAGAGGGCCGCAACTTCCTGACGAAGAAGTACCAAATGGTCCCCCGACATGCGGTGGTGCTGAGGTGGCATGGCTGGAGGGGTAGTCTCGAAGGGCAGTGAGTAGCCCCTTTGGACAATGTCCAAAACCCACCTGTCCGATGTGATGGTGCGCCAGTGGGGAAGGTGATGGCGAACCCTGCCCCCCACTGGCGTGCTGTGGACCGGAAAGGACGGACTAGGAGGGTTTGGAGGCCGCGGACGGGGGTGGTGGCCTGACCCGCTTGCTGGGTACCCGACCCGCCTCGGCGGGAGCCACGTCCTAGGCCGCGCGAAGGCGTCTGCTGCGCGGGCCGGTGGCTGGGCAGTGGACGTGACTGGGCGCCTCTTCCGTGGCCACGAAAGGGGCGAAAAGCAGACTGCTGCAGAGGGCGCGAGGTGGAGAGGCCCAAGGACTTGGCCGTAGCCCTCGAGTCCTTAAAGCGCTCCAGTGCGCTGTCTGCCTTATTGCCAAAAAGGCGGACACCATCAAAGGGCATGTCCATAAGGGTGTTTTGGACATCGCCCGAGAAACCAGTGGTCCTCAGCCAGGCGTGACGGCGCAGCGCCACTGTCGTAGCAAGCGATCTGCCTAGCGAGTCAGCGGTGTCTAGGCCACATCTGATCGTGAACTTCGCTGCATCTCTCCCTTCTTCAATAGCGCGGGAGAGAAGTGTCTGGACCTCCTCAGGACACTGGGGCAGCACTTGCGCCACCGAATCCCACAGAGAGTGGGAGTAACGGCCCAAAAGGCAAGCGGTGTTCACGGACCTTCTTCCCAAATTGGTCCAGTTTTTTGGATTCCCTTTCCGGCGGAGCCGTAGGGAAGGCGCTCTGAGAGGCAGAGGCTTGGACAACCAAGCTCTCGGGGTGGGATGTTGGGAGAGGAACAGCGGGTCGCCCGGGGCCGGGCGATGGCGTCGGGCTACGTTCCTGTCCACAGGAGCCCCTGTGGTGGGCCTGGACCAGGTGCCCAAAAGAACATCCGAAAGTGCGTCGTTGAACGGCAGCAGTGGCTCCAAAGAGGTAGCCGCCGGCTGAAGCACTTCCGTCAGGAGGTTAGTCCTGACAGCCACCGTAGGGAGCTCGAGGCGCAAGGCCGCAGCCGCCCTACGCAACACCGTTGCATAATTTGCTCCCTCCTCCGTAGCCACGGAAGGACGAGACAGCATGCCAAGGTCCGGAGAGGTGTCCAGACCACTGGCATCCCCTAGTTCCTCAGCCCAGTCCTGATAAGGCTCACACTGAGCTGTGAGAGGGTCTTCCGACCCCTCCCAGTCCTCCCCGTCCTCCAAAACAGGTGAAATGTAAGGAGGAGGGACATGAGGGAAAAAGGGTCCCATCGGCGTCGAGCGACGTCAATCCAGCTCTGTGTCCGGTGCCGGGGAGAATCTGGGGACGGCGCCGTCCGGGGCCTCGGACGGCGCCATGAACGGTACCGGTGAGGTCGGCGCCGGTGGAGGTGTTTATAGGTCAACCGGCGTCGACCAGGATCCAGGCCTGGATCTGAGGGGGTCCTGCGGTGCCGGGGCCGGAGCCGCCGGAGACACCGGGGCCGGAGCCGCCGGTGGTGCCGAGGGAGGACTCCCACTGGGGCCCGCGGGGCCCGTAGGCGCACCGGGGAAACCCTTAGGCCCGAAGAGGCGGGCCATGGCCGACAGGAACTCCTGTATCTCGGCCGGAGTCAACGTCGGACCCAGAGTAGGCGGGTAGGCCGGCGTCGGCTGCGCGGGCACCCCCGGAGCCGCGGGGGCGGCACCGTCTGGACCCTCGGCCGGGTCGTGAGACCGGCGAGGGGAGGTCTTAGATCGACGCTTCTTAGACCTCTTGTGCTTCTTCGCCTTACCCGAGGACGAAGACTTCGACCCAGACGACGGCTCCGCGACCGGCCCCTCGACCTCTCACGGGACCGGGACCTCGAACGGCGCGGAGCCGAGTGCCGGGCCTCGAGGAGCTTTTGAGCCCGCTCTCGCAAAGCCTTCGGGGCGAGGGACCGACACTCGGGGCACGACTGGGTGTCGTGGCCGCGCCCCAGGCAGAAGAGACACTCACGGTGCGGATCGGTAATCGACATCATGCGATTACAGACTCCGCATGGCTTGAAGCCGGGCATCCCTACTGACACCTTTGGAGTCGAACGACTCGAAAAACTTGGACAAAAAGTCACAAAAAATACTCAGTCAAAAAATGACTGGGGCACTGCTCAATCCGGATCTGCGCTTACTGGCGCGGAATAAGAAAGAACTGACGCCAGCGCGCATGGGCGGCGTCTAAGTACTGGCCGCGACGTCATCCCGGCGATCACGACGCCGACGACGGACGCGGAGCCACACGACGCCGCCTACCGACGCGGAGGGGCACTGCTACGCAAACCTTTCCGGATCCAGCCTGACGCCTGGGGATATTCTAAGGTAAGGAATCTATCACTTACGTGTCTCTTTCAGATAGTGGGAATAACGGCCCAAGAGGCATGCGGTGTTCACGGACCGCAGCGCAGAACTGGTGCAAGAAAAAATCTTCTTCCCGAACTGATCCAGTTTCTTGGATTCCCTATCCGGTGGTGCGGAAGGGAAGGCAGTCTGGGAAGCAGAGGCTTGGACAACCAAGCTCTCGGGGTGGGATGTGGGGAGAGGAAAAT
Organism: Calotriton arnoldi; assembly: GCA_963921515.1. Classification (NCBI taxonomy): domain Eukaryota; kingdom Metazoa; phylum Chordata; class Amphibia; order Caudata; family Salamandridae; genus Calotriton; species Calotriton arnoldi. The sequence goes on along the minus strand of CAWUFW010005835.1, from coordinate 958,362 downwards.
GGGGTCACCCGGAGCCGGGCGATGGCGTCGGGCCACGTTCCTATCCAAAGGAGCCCCTGTGGTGGGCCCAAAAGAACGTCAGAAAGGGCTTCATTGAAGGGAAGCAGCGGCTCCGCAGAAGTAGCTGCTGGCTGAAGCACCTCTGTCAGGAGGTTAGTCCTGACGGCCACAGTAGGGAGCACAAGGTGTAGGGCCTCGGCTGCCCTACGCAACACCACAGCATAACTAGCACCCTCCTCCGTAGCCACGGTAGGAGGAGACAGCATGCCAAGGTCTGGTGCGGTATCCAGACCACTGGCATCCCCCAACTCCTCAGCCCAGTCCTGTTCAGACTCGCAAGCAGCTGCGAGAGGGTCCTCAGACCCCTCCCAGTCCTCCCCTAGCTCCTCAGGCTGTTCAACAGGCTGAAAATAAGGAGCAGGGACTTGGGGATAGAAATCCCCGAGCAACGTCGAGAACGGCATCGATCGACGCCGGCTCGACGCCGCGTCCACTTCGGGGCTGAAACCGGGGTCGACGTCGTCCCGAGGAGCGGGCGGCGTCAGAAGTGGTGCTGGTGGGGTCGGTGGAGGTGTTATAAGGTCAACTGGCGTCGACCGGGATCCAGGCTTGGATCCAGGGGGGTCCTGTGGCACCGAGACCAGAGCCGACAGCGACACCGGGGCCGCCGGCGAGGAAAGGCGAGGACCCCCAGTCGGGACCGCGGGGCCCGAAGGCGCACCAGCGGGACCCGACGGCCCAAAGAGGCGAGCCATGGCCGACAGGAATTCCTGTATTTGGGTCAGAGTCGCCGACGAACCCGGGAAGGGCTGGTAGTCCGGCGGCGTCTGCATAGGCTCCGCCGGAGCCGCGGGGGAGGCACCACCCGCACCCTCAGCCGTGTCGCGCGACCGGCGAGGGGAAGTCGGAGAACGATGGCGTTTCTTCGACTTCTTGTGCTTCGCCTTACCTGACCCCGAGTGCGAAGACTTGGATCCCGAAGACCGATGGTGATGACTCCGTGCACGGTCCCTCGACCTCCCATGGGACCGGGACCTCGAACGGCGCGGAGCCGACTGCCGGGCTTCCAGCAACTTTCGGGACCGCTCCCGCAAAGTCTTCGGCGCCATGGCCCGGCAGTCGGGGCACGACTTGGGGTCGTGGTCGCGCCCCAGGCAGAAAAGACTCACACGGTGCGGGTCCGTCACCGACATCATACGGTGACAGTCCCCGCAGGACTTAAAACCGGGCATCCTATCTGCACCAGGAGTCGAAGACTCGATGAAAAACAGAGACAAAAAGCCTCAAAAAGTCAGTCAAAAATTGACGGGGGGTCCCTGCTCTTCCCGGATCTGCGCTTGCTGGCGCGGAAAAAGAAAACAGAACTGACGTCGGCGCGCGTGGGCGGCGTCTAAGTAGCGCCCGCGACGTCATCTCGGCGACCACGACGTCAACGACGGACGCGGAGCCGCACAACGCCACCTACCGACGCGCAGGGGTACTGCTGACGAAAACTTTCCGGATCCAGTCTGACGCCTGGGGATATTCTAAGGTAAGGAATCTATCACTATGTGTTTCTTTCAGATTTTGGCATTTCAGCAGTTGGTAGTCTTATTCCCTATTTTAAAGTATAGACCCGGTTTTCTTTAGAAGATATGTTCTTTGCAGACAACCGAGAACAGCTTTTCTGCAGGGTTTCTGTACTTTATTATACTCACTTTAACCTCATAAGCTGCAAAGGTGCTGGCAATATATTTTTCATGTATTTGGGAGTATTATTTTTATTTATCCACAAGCCAGTTGTTGAAAAGGCTTGCATCTATCACTTCAGGAACAAACAAAAAAAAGCACTAAAAGATCAAAATAAGTGTCATTAAAAATGAAATCTGGGGACATGGTTTTGAGGCAGTTAAAGAAAGGCATTCCTCTAGGGATCTGGGGGCCAATCAGGGAAATTAACTGCCATGAAGGGAGATGCTGGCATTCCAGAATAGCTAATGTAAGTGGTTACTCCCACCTACATAAGACTGATCGATCCAACCACCACTGAAGGCCTGAGGAGAGGCTGGTTTTGAGGGAGTGGCCTACTGTCAGTGCCATGACTTCATCAGCAGCCCATCGTTTCTTACAACCCCTGCAGCCTAAACTGCATTTCCAAATCAAAGGCTGACCTCAGGGAGCGCATCAGCCAGAGTGGGTGTCTATGGAGGCAATTGCATACAATAACCAAGGCAGTTGGACAATGGACATTGCCAGTAATGGTGCAGGCACCATCTTAAGGCCTGGCAACAGTGGCCAGTTCTGAGTCAGGCAGAGGACAAAGTAAACAAAAGAACATAAAAGAAGCACTTTTGAGACGCCATCTAATGCCACATCAGACTGTCTAGAACAGTAGTCATTTTGGAATCAGGAAGAGGCTGAGGATCCCAGAGATTATTGCCACCTTCTAAAAAGGTGATAGTTGAAATGTTGCATAAAAATAAAAAGAATCATGGCAGGGATGAATGCTAAACTGAACAGGCTGAATTGAGCTCCTGAAGATAACAAGAGTTGGTAAGTTGGAAACTCATTCAAAACAGCAAAAGAATAAATCTGTGGAACTGGTTTCCAAGATGAAAAGCATCAAAAGCCTAAAAAACTAACGTCTGTGCCAGGGTCGGAATTTTGAGTTGGATTGCATTTACAACACCCAGGAACTACCTGGTGCGTATAATACCTTACCCTTTGCTAAATTTGAATGGGTCAAACCAGCCAAAATTTAAAAGGGAACAACAATACAGGACCAAAATCTGCACGTTATTTCCTAAAAACTCACAATGGTTACTATTTTTCGCATCCAGTAAATTCTGAACCCTGCAGTATCAGATTTTATTCTGCGCAATAAATGGCACTTTCAATCTGGCAAAATCGAAATGAGGACCTCTGAGGAAATGTGGGTGGAGGAACAGCATGTCAGATAGAGGCTGAACTACCACTACATTGAACCCAACAATGTAAGGAAACGGTGGGAACAAGGAAGCCTAACAAATATTGGCCAGCTCAGATATGAAGAAGGGGAAGGAAAAGCTTACAGATCTTGATTTTCCTGACCTGAACAGTTCCACTTAAAAGATAAGAAAGGACAGAGCCACTGAAAAAGGTTCTTTAAACCTTCGGAGTGCAGGAGGGGATTTTGTCTCCAGCTACAATGAGGGCAAAACAATATATTTTTGGGATGGGAGGCCAGTTTCCTATTAGTGGAATAGAGAGGTGGTAGAGCTGAGTTGGGATATAAGAGGCATGTAAGGTGGTGGACTCTTCATTTGGCCTTTCATCTGTGTTGACTTTCTAGAGCTTTTTTATTTTTAATTAATTCCCTGCATGTTAATGTTATAGTAATAAACCCTGGGGATGGTGTGTCTGGAGATGAGTCTATACAAATAAATAGAAAAGATGGTAGAGTACCTCGGCTGGAAGGCCATTTTCAAAGGGGTTGTAGATTTATTTTTAGCATTCCATTACTTTGAAGTCCTCATCTTTCAGAAACTAAGCAAAATAACTGAGTTTTGTCAATGTATTTGTTAAAGACTGATGACTGTTTAGATCTAGGACTACACTACAATCTTAACTACTAGATTTGCCTAAATTTGACTGGTTTACTAAGCACTGGTTGCCGTATGTTCACTGAACAGGCACTCCATGTGTTCAGCATCGTGTTGCATACAATGTCAATAAAGACATTCTTGAAAAATATTACATCTTGAGTGTGTTAGTCTTGGGTAAAATTAAAAATATTTCTTGAATAATAACAAATCATTCAAATACTAATAAAGATTCCATGCTAGAGTATTTCAGGTACTCGACATTTTAGGAGAATGTATGTCTCAACATAAATGTGCAGGCTTAGAGCAAGATGCTTAATGTCGATAGGCACTAAAGCCAAAGATAAAAAAAAGAAAAAACTAAAATGCCTAAGGAATTAAAAGAGTGACCTTTTTATACATATGAGAGCACAGAAACAATTTCCTCTCACCTTTAAAAAAAAACTAAACGTGTTTAGTGTCGTCACTGAAGCGTAGATAAATATTTGACAATGACAATTATTAAGACAAACATTTCACAATTTAAAACACAATGTTTCGATCTTTAAACAACGTACAGAATAATGTGTATTATTAAGGGTAACTTACTTTTTATTTCTTTGAAGAAATATGATCCAACAATGGAGAAAGCTATGACAGATATGGGTAAGGCACAGTCAGACAAAATTTCACGGACCCTTGAATGGAGGTACGGGCTGAAATAAAAGGCCAATTAGCTTTGTTTTAAGGTGTTATATATGTCAATTATTATTGCTTTATACTGTATAATGATTTGACAAAGTCATACGCTTGTAGCACAGGAAAACATTACCTGTAACAATCAGTTTGCAGATGTTGTGCTGTAGATTCACCTTCTGCGTGCATTCCTACCATCTAGTGTTAATTTCCGATACTGCAAGTAAGTTTTATTCAAAGGAGTAGTATTGCTTTTTAGGTGGCTCATGATACAACCCCTGAAGAACCAAGACACTGACTCCCTAAAGCACAAGTTACTAACTTGTGTAACGATATATCTGTAAGAGACAGTAGTTAGTGATAGATTCCTTACCTTAGAATATCCCCAGGCGTCAGGCTGGATCCGGAAAGTTTTGCGTAGCAGTACCCTTGCGTGTCGGTAGGCGGCGTCGTGCGGCTCCGCGTCCGTCGTCGGCGTCGTGATCGCCGGGATGACGTCGCGGGCAGTACTTAGGCGCCGCCCCTGCGCGCTGACGTCAGTTCTGTACACGACTTTCCGCGCCAGGAACGCAGAGCCATGCAAGAAGCTGACACAGGTGTCTGAAAAATACTAGGGCCCTGAAAGGGATGTCCTTAACCCTAGAAATCAGTTCGCAGAACGGGGAGGATGGGTGGGGCGGTAGGAATCTATCACTAACTACTGTCTCTTACAGATATATCGTTACACAAGTTAGTAACTTGTGCATCTGAAAGAGACACGTTAGTGATAGATTCCTTACCTTAGAATAGATACCCCAGCAATACCAACCCCGGTGGTGGGTCTGCGAACAAAGATCAGACAAGGAAGTCCTGGAGGACAGAACGGCCAAAGAAGCCGTCCCTCCGGACCGGACTGTCAAGGCAGTAATGCTTAGTAAACGTGTGCAGCGAGGCCCACGTAGCTGCCTGACAGATAACCGGCAGCGGAACACCGCGGCCCAAGGCCGTGGTAGCAGCCGTTGCCCTGGTGGAATGGGCACGCAGCCCAACAGGAGGCTCCTTCTTGGCCAAAGAATAGCAGGTCTTGATGCACAAGGTAACCCAGCGGGAGACGGTCCTCTTGTGCACCGCCTGACCTTTTTGGCGCCCACGTAGCCAACAAAGAGCTGGTCATCCACCCGGAAGTGTTTTGTGCGGTCGATATAGAAGGAGAGCGCACGTTTTGGGTCCAGACGGTGGAGCCTCTCTTCCTCTCTGGAAGGATGCGGAGGCGGAAAGAAGGTGGGCAAGGTGATGGTCTGCCCAATGTGGAAAGCAGTAACCACCTTCGGCAAGAAGGACGGACGCGTCCGAAGAACAACCTTGTCTGGATGAACAGACAGAAAGGGAGGTTTGCAAGATAGAGCCTGGAGCTCACTCACCCGCCGAGCGGAGGTGATGGCCACCAGAAAGGCAGTCTTCAGAGTCAGAAGACGAAGAGGACAGTTATGCAGAGGCTCAAAGGGAGCGCACATTAAAAGGTAAGAACCAAGTTCAAGTCCCATTGAGGCATTACAAACGGAACAGGAGGGAAGAGGTGAGTAATGCCTTTTAAGAACCTGTTAACAACAGGGGACTTGAAAAGGGAGGGCTGATCAGGGAGCCTGAGGAAGGCCGAGATAGCACAAAGATAACCCTTGATGGTACCCAGGGCAGAACCCTGTTGGGCCAGAGAGAGAAGGAACAGAAGGACCTCAGAAAGAGGGGCAGAAAGGGATTCACAGCCTTTGCTGTGCACCATGCCACAAATTTGTTCCACCTGCAGGCGTATACCACCTTAGTGGAGGGACGCCTGGCTGCCAGAATCACATCACAAACTTCGGGAGGCAAGTCGAAAGGAATCAACTGCCGCCGCTCAATCTCCACGCAAGCAGGTGTAGACTGGACAGGTTCGGGTGGAGGACCGTCCCCTGCTGCTGCGACAGAAGATCCTCCCGAAGAGGCAGACGGATCGGGGGATCTATGCTCATACTGAGTAGCTCGGGATACCAAACTCTTCGAGCCCAGTCCGGAGCCACAAGAATGACTTGGGCCCGGTCGTGCCGAATCTTCTTCAACACTCTGGGTAGAAGTGGTATAGGCGGAAAGGCGTACAACAGACCGCAACTCCACTCGCGACGAAAGCGTCGCCGAGCGAGTGCCGCCTTGGAAATTCCAACGCGCAGAACTGATGACATTGCGCGTTCTCTTCGGTGGCGAATAGATCTAACCAAGGCTCTCCCCACTGCAGAAAGAGACCTTGCGCCACTTCCGAGTGAAGACGCCATTCGTGATCCATCATGCACCTGCGGCTGAGTTCGTCCGCCCTGGCGTTCAGAGAACCTGCCAGGTGTTGAACCATCAGGAACATGCCCTGATGTTCCAGCCATGTCCAGAGGCGCAGAGCCTCCTGACAAAGGGTCCAAGACCCCACCCCGCCCTGTTTGTTGCAGTACCACATGGCGGTGGTGTTGTCTGTGAACACCTGCACTACCTTCCCTTTGACAGAGGGAAGGAATGCCTTGAGTGCAAGCCGGATCGCCCGGAGCTCCAGAAGGTTGATATGGAGCCGGGACTCCGCCCGGAGACCAGAGGCCTCTGATCTCCGCCTCTCCCATGTGACCGCCCCATCCCAGAAGGGACGCGTCCGTCACAACTGTATGCTCTGGCTGGGGAAGGGAGAGGGATCTGCCCATGACCCATTGCCGGTTCGAGAGCCACCACTGCAACTGTTTTGCAGTCCCCTCCGAGATCTGGACGTGATCGGACAGGTTGCCCTGGTGCTGCGCCCACTGGAACTTCAGGTCCCACTGCAGAGCCCGCATATGCCATCTGGCATGATTGACCAGCAGGATGCAGGAGGCCATGAGGCCCAGCAGCCTCAGGGTCATCCGTACCGAAACCCAGGATAAAGGCCGAAAGATCGGAATCATAGCCTGAATATCCCGGACTCGCCGTTCGGGAGGATAGGCCCGAAACTGCGTCGTGTCCAGAACTGCTCCGATGAAAAGGAGCTGTGGAGAAGGAATCAGATGCGACTTCGGCACATTGATGGAGAACCCCAGCGAGTGCAGGAGTTCGGCCGTAGTCTGGAGGTGGGAGACTACTGCCTGGGACGAGCCCGCCTTCAGCAGCCAGTCGTCGAGGTAGGGGAAGACTGAAACCCCTGCCCGGCGCAGATGAGCTGCGACCACCGCCATCACTTTCGTGAACACCAGGGGCACTTGTAAGGCCAAAGGGGAGCACGGTGAACTGAAAATGCTCGGGGCCTACCGTGAACCGAAGGTAACGCCGGTGGGCCGGCAGGACGGGGATGTGGAAATACGCGTCCTGCAAGTCCAACGCTACCAACCAGTCTCCAGGGTCGAGGGCAGTCAAGACCTGAGCTAGGGTGAGCATCTTGAACTTCTCCTTCCGGAGGAAGCGATTGACGTTCCGGAGGTCCAAGATAGGACGCATGTCCTCCTTGTCCTTTTTGGGCACCAGAAAGTAGTGGGAGTAGCAACCACGCCCTACTTCTGGGGTCGGAACATGCTCGATGGCCCTCTTGGTCAAGAGGGCCGTGACTTCCTTCTGTAGAAGCACCAAGTGATCCCCTGACATGCGGTGGAAATGAGGTGGCATGGCTGGGGGGGATGGTCTCGAAGGGGAGGGAGTAGCCCCTTCGGACAATGTCCAAGACCCACCTGTCCGAGGTGATGGTGCGCCAGTGGGGAAGGTGATGGCGGACCCTGCCCCCTACTGGCGTGCCGTGCACCTGAAAGGAGGGACTAGGAGGGCTTGGAGGCCGCGGACGGGTTGGAGGTGGTGGCCTGACCTGCACGCTGGTTGCCCGATCCGCCACGGCGGAATCCACGTCCTCGGCCACGCGAAGACGCCTGCTGCGCGGGCCGGTGGCTGGGCTGCTGACGTGAAGGGCGCCCCTACCGTGGCCACGATAGGGGCGAAAAGCAGAAGGCAGCGGAGGGCGTGTAGCAGAAAGGCCCAGGGACTTGGCAGTAGCCCGTGAGTCCTTAAAGCGCTCCAACGCATGGTCTGCTTTGGACCCAAAGAGACCGACTCCATCAAAGGGCATGTCCATGAGAGTATTCTGGACATCCCCTGAAAAACCAGTGGTTCTCAGCCAGGCGTGGCGTCGGAGCGCCACCGTCGTTGCAATCGACCTGCCCAGTGAGTCGGCGGTGTCAAGGCCACAACGGATAGTGTATTTGGCCGCATCCCTTCCTTCCGCAATGGCGCGGGAAAGCAGTGCCTGGACCTCCTCAGGGCACTGGGGCAAAACATCCGCCACCGAATCCCACAGGGAGTGGGTATATCGGCCCAAAAGACAAGCGGTGTTAACGGACCGCAAGCCAGCACTGGAGGAAGAAAAACCTTTCTTCCCAAACTGATCCAGGCGTTTGGATTCCCTATCCGGAGGAGCGGTAGGGAAGGCGGTTTGGGAAGCGGAGGCTTGGACAACCAAGCTCTCAGGAGTGGGGTGGACAGAAAGAAACAGGGGGTCGCCCGGAGCGGGCGATGGCGTCGTGACACGTTCCGATCCACAGGAGCCCCTGTGTTGGGCTTGGACCAGGCGCCCAAAAGAACGTCAGTGAGGGCGTCGTTAAACGGCAGCACAGTCTCCGCAGTGGAGGCTGCCGGCTGAAGCACCTCTGTCAAGATGTTAGGCTTGACCGTCAAAGTAGGGAGCTGGAGACGTAAGGCCCCAGCAGCCCTACGCAACACCGTACCAAAATTGGCCCCCTCCTCCGTAGCCACGGGAGGAGACAGCATGCCAGTGTCAGGGGAAGTATCCAGACCACTGGCCTCCCCTAGACTCTCTGTCCAGTCCTCATCATACTGACAGTTGCGCGTCAGAGGGTCATCAGACCCCTCCCAGTCCTCCTGGTCCTCCTCTGGTTCAAAATAAGGAGGAGGAGGGACATTTGGGACCCAAGGTCCCATTGGCGCCGGAGCCGGCGTCGAGCGACGTCGCTCCGGGTCCATGTCCGGAGCCGGAAGGAACTGGGGGACGACGCCGCCCGGAGCCCAGGGCGGCGTCGAGAACGGCACCGGAGACATCGGCGCCGGCGGAGGTGTCGTGAGGTCGACCGGCGTCGATGGGGGTTGTGGAGCCGGGATCGAGGCCGGGGCCGAAGCCGGAGCCGGGATCGAGGCTGGAGGCACGGGCGACGCCGGGGCCGGAGCCGCCGGCGGCGCCGGAGCAACCCCATCAGGGCCCGCGGGGCCCGAAGGCGCACCGGAGGGGCCTGAAGGCCCGAAGAGGCGGGCCATGGCCGACAGGAACTCCTGTACCTTGGCCGGATCCGCCCCGAACCCGGGAAGGGCGGGTATGTCGGGGGCGACTCCACAGGCAAGTCCGGGGCCGCGGGGGCGGGGACGGTGCCGGGAGGGGCCTCAGCCGAGTCGCGAGACCGGCGAGGCGAAGTCCGAGAGCGACGATGCTTCTTGGACTTCTTGTGCTTAGACTTACCGGACGAAGAAGACTTCGACGCCGACGACCGGTGTGCACTCCGCGAGCGACCCCTGGACCTCTCACGCGACCGGGGCCTCCGTGGAGCCGAATGCCGGGCCTCGAGGAGCTTTCGAGACCGCTCTCGCAAAGCTTTCGGGTTGAGGGCCTGGCATTCGGGACAAGACTCGGTGTCGTGGCCTCGGCCGAGGCAGAAGAGACACTCCCAATGCGGGTCGGTGACGGACATCATCCGCGCACAGGCGCCTCATCGCTTGAAGCCGGGCATCCCTACGACACCTTAAAGTCGGAAAAAACAGTGAAAAAATCACCAAAAAGTATGGTCAAAAATTGACCAGGGCACTGCTCTTCCCGGATCTGCGCTTGCTGGCGCGGAAAAAGAAGAACTGACGTCAGCGCGCAGGGCGGCGCCTAAGTACTGCCCGCGACGTCATCCCGGCGATCACGACGCCGACGACGGACGCGGAGCCGCACGACGCCGCCTACCGACGCGCAAGGGTACTGCTACGCAAAACTTTCCGGATCCAGCCTGACGCCTGGGGATATTCTAAGGTAAGGAATCTATCACTAACGTGTCTCTTTCAGATATGTGTTTTCTACCTTTGGGCAAGTGTTAGGGTGGAAATGCGAAGTAGAATAGTGGCACTGAACTGTTGAAAGAACATACAATGGTACAGTAACTACCAATTTTAAACATCGGACATCACTCTGCATGCTCACATCCAGAGAGGAGGGTTGGGAGCATGTGGATCTACAGCACCACTAGCTGCAAACCATTTGTTACAGGTAATGTTTTTTGTTTGCAGCATGGGATGCTATAGATCACATGATGTGCATAGAATGAAAAGCAGTACCTTTTCCCGTAATGCAGTGACCAGGGAGCAGTGGAAGGAGATATAAGGAACACTGTTTTAGGTTTAAATCTTTTTATTGAAACCAAGTTCCTGACATCACACTCACAAAAATCAATTGTACATGTCATTAATCAGACCAATGGTTCATGTTTTAAATCCACCTCCCCCCCACCCAACTCCCTCCCCCCGTTCCGGATACATAAACAGCAAATCAGTATCCACTACAGTAAAGAAAAAATGAAGAAACAAAAGAAAAAGAAGTCTGGGACCATTCTGCATTGCAATGACTGCTCTCGATCGGGAGCGCTAAGTTAATGTCGTTAAGTCGGAGTTGACACAGGTGCTTGGGACAGGCATGTTCAGTGAATTCTTGTGATAACAGGCTGAGAAATGGCTTCCATATGTCTTGATAGGCGTCATCTTGCTGTGCCAGGGACAAGGAGAGCCTCTCCATTCCCAAGATATGCCACAGCCTATGTACCCAGCGCAATCTAGTTGGTGTCTTCTCCGTTCCCCACGGTGCTAGTATAGATTGATGCGCTGCACCCAGAGCCAATGCTGTGTCTCTACATCTTCTAGAGAGTAACAGGTATGTGAGAGGGTTCGGGAGACCAAGTACTATAAAGGAAGGGAACCTGGGCATTTGGGTGTCAAAGTGCGGGTCAATGTCTGTTAATACCTCATCCCAAAATTGCAACAGCTTGGGACACGCCCATAATATGTGCAACAATGTTCCCAGTGCATCACATCCCCTCCAGCACCTGTCACTGCGTTCAGGTTGTATCCGGTGTAATCTCTCAGGTGTTAGGTACCAGTATGAGACTATTTTTGTTGCCGTCTCAGTACTAGCCATATTTGATGCTGTGTGCCATGCCCAGTAACAGACATCTAGCCATTCCTTCGAGGAGAGCTGTCTGCCCACCTCTTTCTCCCACCTAAGCTGCGAAGGTGTTTTCGAGGTCTCCCCTTCCCCTCGAAGATGCCCATATATCTGTGATCAAGCCCCGGTCTGTGGCTTTGCGAATCAGCCATTTCTCGAATGGGGGCGATGTGAAGCCTCCTTTATCGAAGGCTGCATCAGCAAGTGCCTAATCTGCGTGTATCTGTATCTTTCTGTCTCGCATGTAGACCTATCTCTCTAACTCATCAAGGGGTATAAGGCCAACTTCATTAAAAAAATGGCCAATTGAATGAAATTCCGGTCCCTGCCACGCTGTAAACCCTTTAGTGTCTAATCCTGGTGGAATATCTCCATTCCCTACCACCGGAGGGAGGGGGGGGAAGGGAAGGAAGTCAGCTCACTAGAAGTAGCTACTGCATCCCAAGCCCGCAGTGTGGGGGACATAATCATAGACAGGTAGAGATTGGTGGGACGGTGGGAGCGCGTCAGAAATGGAATCTTCCACAGATCTGTGCTCGCTAGAGCCTTATCCATAAAGAGCCACTGCTTTTCAGATTCTGGTCTCGACCACTCTTCCAGATATCTAAGTTGGGACGCTAGGTAATATTGAAGCAAACACGGAACACCCAGACCTCCCCTCGACATAGGTTCCCAGCTACGATCTCAGCTCATTCTGGGTCGCTTACCCGCCCAAATAAACTGTTGCAGTTCTCCCTGCAGATAACCCAGCATTCCCTTTGGGGGCTGTATTGGGAGGGTCTGGAATATATATAGTATTTTGGGCAATACTGTCATTTTAACAGCTGCGATCCTCCCAAGCCAGGACAGTGGGTACAATTTCCAGCGCGACAGATCCCCTTTACTCTCCGCAATAAGTCTTGGTAGTTTAGTGTCGATACCTCCTCTATTGTCTGGCCAATTTGTAAACCAAAATAGGAAATAGCTTGCGAGGCCCATGTAATGGGGAATACCTCAGATATGCTCTCTCGGGTCGCAAGGGAGACCGTCAGGCCTCCAAATGTGAAAGTAGTTGCAATTATTTGTGACTGTGGACTGATATTTCCATAAGCACTGAGAACAACCTCTGTCTTGCCAATTTGGAGCTTTAAGGAACAGCTGCACTGAGATCTAACACATTCTCCTGATGACCACAAATAAATCAGTGATAACGGGGGAAAGCATATGCAGAGAACATTGACCAGTTGATCCAAAGGGTGTTGCCTAGAGACTGCAGGTGCGGGTATATGGAAGCAAAGTTTTGGCACTTTATGCTCTCATACGTTGCAAACAGGTTAACTGTTGCAAGTAACGGTTGAGTACTTGATGCACAAGTTACTAACTTGTGTAACGATATATCTGTAAGAGACAGTAGTTAGTGACAGATTCCTTACCTTAGAATATCCCCAGGCGTCAGGCTGGATCCGGAAAGTTTTTGCGTAGCAGTACCCTTGCGCGTCGGTAGGTGGCGTCGTGCGGCTCCGCGTCCGTCGTCGGCGTCGGGACCGCCGGGATGACGTCGCGGGCAGTACTTAGACGCCGCCCCTGCGCGCTGACGTCAGTTCTGTACGCGACTTTCCGCGCCAGGAACGCAGAGCCATGCAAGAAGCTGACATAGGTGTCTGAAAAATACTAGGGCCCTGAAAGGGATGTCCTTAACCCTAGAAATCAGTTCGCAGAACGGGGAGGATGGGTGGGGCGGTAAGGAATCTGTCACTAACTACTGTCTCTTACAGATATATCGTTACACAAGTTAGTAACTTGTGCATCTGAAAGACACGTTAGTGACAGATTCCTTACCTTAGAATAGATACCCCAGCAATACCAACCCCGGTGGTGGGTCTGCGAACAAAGATCAGACAAGGAAGTCTCGGAGAACCGAACGGCCAAAGAAGCCGTCTCTCCGGACCGGACTGTCAAGGCAGTAATGTTCGGTAAACGTGTGCAGAGAGGCCAACGTAGCTGCCTGACATATATCCTGCAACGGAACACCGCGGCCTAAAGCCGTGGTAGCAGCCGTAGCCCTGGTGGAATGGGCACGCAGCCCAACAGGAGGCTCCTTCTTAGCCAAAGAATAGCAGGCTTTGATACACAAGGTGACCCAGCGGGAGATGGTCCTTTTGTGTACCGCCCGACCTTTTTTGGCGCCCACGTAGCCAACAAAGAGCTGGTCATCCACCCGGAACTGTTGTGTGCGGTTGATGTAAAAGGAAAGCACAGGTTTTGGGTCCAGACGGTGGAGCCTCTCTTCCTCTCTAGAAGGATGCGGAGGCGGAAAGAAGGTGGGCAAAGTGATGGTCTGCCCAATGTGGAAGGCAGTAACCACCTTTGGCAAGAAGGACGGACGCGTCCTAAGAACAACCTTGTCCGGATGAACAGACAGAAAGGGAGGTTTGCATGAAAGAGCCTGGAGCTCACTCACCCGCCGAGCAGAGGTGATGGCCACCAGAAAGGCTGTCTTCAGAGTGAGAAGACGAAGAGGACAGTTATGTAGAGGCTCAAAGGGAGCGCACATTAAGAAGGTAAGAACCAAGTTCAAGTCCCACTGAGGCATCACAAACGGAACAGGAGGAAAGAGGTGTATAATGCCTTTAAGAAATCTGTTAACAACAGGGGACTTGAAAAGGGAGGGCTGATCAGGAAGCCTGAGGAAGGCCGAGATTGCACAAAGATAGCCCTTGATGGTACCCAGGGCAGAACCCTGTTGGGCCAGAGAAAGAAGGAACAGAAGAACCTCAGAAAGAGGGGCAGAAAGGGGATTCACAGCCTTTGCTGTGCACCATGCCACAAACTTGTTCCACCTGCAGGCGTATACCACCTTAGTGGAGGGACGCCTGGCTGCCAGAATCACATCACAAACTTCGGGAGGCAAGTCGAAAGGAATCAACTGCCGCCGCTCAATCTGCACGCAAGCAGGTGTAGACTGGACAGGTTCGGGTGGAGGACCGTCTCCTGCTGCTGCGACAGAAGATCCTCCCGAAGAGGCAGACGGATCGGGGGATCGACGCTCATACTGAGTAGCTCGGGATACCAAACTCTTCGAGCCCAGTCCAGAGCCACAAGAATGACTTGAGCCCGGTCGCGCCGAATCTTCTTCAACACTGGGTAGAAATGGTATAGGCGGAAAGGCGTACAACAGACCGCAACTCCACTCGCGACGAAAAGCGTCTCTGAGCGAGTGCTGCCTTGGAAATTCCAACGCGCAGAACTGCTGACATTGCGCGTTCTCTTCGGTGGCGAACAGATCTAACCAAGGCTCTCCCCACTGCTGAAAGAGTCCTTGCGCCACTTCCGAGTGAAGACGCCATTCGTGATCCATCATACACCTGCGGCTGAGTTCGTCCACTCTGGCGTTCAGGGAACCTGCCAGGTGTTGAACCATCAGGAATATGCCCTGATGTTCCAGCCATGTCCAGAGGCGCAGAGCCTCCTGACATAGGGTCCACGACCCCACCCCGCCCTGTTTGTTGCAATACCACATGGCGGTGGTGTTGTCTGTGAACACCTGCACTACCGTCCCTTTGACAGAGGGAAGGAATGCCTTGAGTGCAAGTCGGATCGCCTGGAGCTCCAGAAGGTTGATATGGAGCCGGGACTCCGCCGGAGACCAGAGGCCTCTGATCTCCGCCTCTCCCATGTGACCGCCCCATCCCAGAAGGGATGCGTCCGTCACAACTGTGTGCTCTGGCTGGGGAAGGGAGAGGGATCTGCCCATGACCCATTGCTGGTTCGAGAGCCACCACTGCAACTGTTTTGCAGTCTCCTCCGAGATCTGGACGTGATCGGACAGGTTGCCCTGGTGCTGCGCCCACTGGAACTTCAGGTCCCACTGCAGAGCCCGCATATGCCATCTGGCATGATCGACCAGCAGGATGCAGGAGGCCATGAGGCCCATCAGCCTCAGGGTCATCCGTACCGAAACCCAGGATAAAGGCCGAAAGATCGGAATCATAGCCTGAATATCCCGGACTCGCCGTTCGGGAGGATAAACCCGAACTGCGTCGTCTCCAGAACTGCTCCGATGAAAAGGAGCTGTGGAGAAGGAATCAGGTGCGACTTCGGCACGTTGATGGAGAACCCCAGCGAGTGCAGGAGTTCGGCCGTTGTCTGGAGGTGGGAGACTGCCTGGGACGAGCCCGCCTTCAGCAGCCAGTCGTCGAGGTAGGGGAAGACTGGAACCCCTGCCCGGCGCAGATGGGCTGCGACCACCGCCATCACTTTCGTGAACACCCGAGGGGCGCTTGTAAGGCCAAGGTGTAAGGGAGCACGGTGAACTGAAAATGCTCGAGGCCTACCGTGAACCGCAGGTAACGCCGGTGGGCCGGCAGGACAGGGATGTGGAAATAGGCGTCCTGCAAGTCCAACGCTACCATCCAGTCTCCAGGGTCAAGAGCAGTCAAGACCTGAGCTAGGGTGAGCATCTTGAACTTCTCCTTCCGGAGGAAGCGATTGACGTTCCGGAGGTCTAAGATAGGACGCATGTCCTCCTTGTCCTTTTTGGGTACCAGAAAGTAGTGGGAGTAGCAACCACGTCCTACTTCTGGGGTCGGAACACGCTCGAAGGCCCTCTTGGCCAAGAGGGCCGCAACTTCCTTTTGAAGAAGCACCAAGTGATCCCCTGACATGCGGTGGAATTGAGGTGGCATGGCTGGGGGATGGTCACGAAGGGGAGGGAGTAGCCCTTCGGACAATGTCCAAGACCCACCTGTCCGAGGTGATGGCACGCCAGTGGTGAAGGTGATGGCGGACCCTGCCCCCTACTGGCGTGCTGTGCACCTGAAAGGAAGGACTAGGAGGGCTTGGAGGCCGCGGACGGGGTTGGTGGCCTGACCCGCCACGGCGGGAGCCACGTCCTCGGCCACGCGTAGGCACCTGCTGCGCGGGCCGGTGGCTGGGCAGCGGACGTGACTGGGCGCCCCTTCCGTGGCCACGAAAGGGGCGAAAAGCAGACTGTTGCTGAGGGCGCACAGCAGAAAGGCCCAGGGACTTGGCTGTAGCCCGCGAGTCCTTAAAGCGCTCCAGCGCATGGTCTGCCTTTGTCCCAAAAAGACCGACTCCATCAAAGGGCATGTCCATAAGAGAGTTTTGGACATCACCCGAGAAACCAGTGGTCCTCAGGCAGGCGTGACGGCGCAGCGGCACTGTCGTCGCAAGCGATCTGCCTAGCGAGTCGGCGGTATCAAGGCCACATCTGATGGTGTACTTTGCCGCATCTCTTCCCTCCGCAATGGTGCGGGAAAGCAGTGTCTGGACCTCCTCAGGACACTGGGGCAGAACTTGAGACACCGAGTCCCACAGGGAGTGGGAATATCGGCCCAAGAGGCTAGTGGTGTTGACTGACCGCAAGCCAGCACTGGCGGAAGAAAAGACCTTCCCAAATTGATCCAGGCGTTTGGATTCCCTATCCGGGGGAGCGGTAGGGAAGGCGCTTTGGGAAGCAGAGGCTTGGACCACCAAGCTCTCAGGGGTGGGGGGTAGAGAGGAACGGGGGGTCGCCCGGAGCAGGGCGATGGCGTCGGGCCACGTTCCTATCCACAGGAGCCCCTGTGGTGGGCTTGGACCAGGTGCCCAAAAGAACGTCTGAAAGCGCCTCGTTGAACGGCAGCAGTGGCTCCGAGGAGGTAGCCGCCGGCTGAAGCACTTCCGTCAGGATGTTAGTCCTGACAGCCACTGTAGGCAACTGGAGGTGTAAGGCCCCAGCTGCTCTACGCAACACCGTTGCAAAGTTAGCTCCCTCCTCCGTTGCCACGGATGGAGGAGACCGCATGCCAGAGTCAGGGGAGGTGTCCAGACCACTGGCATCCCCAAGTTCCTCAGCCCAGTCCTGATCAGACTCACACTGCCATGTGAGAGGGTCATCAGACCCCTCCCAGTTATCTCCGTCCTCCAATTCATGTTCAAAATAAGGAGGAGGAGGGACATGTGGAACCCAAAGTCCCAGCGGCATCGGAGCCGGCGTCGAGCGACGCCGGTCCGGCGCCATGTCCGGATCCGGAGAGAACCGGGGAACGACGCCGCCCGGAGCCCCAGGCGGCGTCGGGAATGGCACCGGAGACATCGGCGCCGGCGGAGGTGTAGTTAGGTCAACCGGCGTCGATGGGGGTTGCGGCAGCACCGGAGCCGGGATCGAGGCCGGGGCCGAAGCCGGGGCCGGGACCGAGGCTGGTGTTACAAGTGGCGCCGGGACCGGAGTCGCCGGCGGCGCCGGGGAAACCCCATCAGGGCCCGCGGTGCCCGAAGGCGCACCGGGGGGACCTTGAGGCCCGAAGAGGCGGGCCATGGCGACAGGAATTCCTGTATCTCGGTCGGAGTCGCCCCCGAACCCGGGAAGGACGGGTAATGTGGGGGCGGTTCCACAGGCACTCCCGGAGCCGCGGGGACGGTGCCGATAGGAGCCTCAGCCGAGTCGCGAACCACGATCGAGATTCAACACGAAGGGAACGCGGGTTCGTCGGAAGTAAGAGCCACGAATGAGGTAACCTTTCGTGAAGACCTACGGGAAAACTTAGATACCCGCTAATAAGAAACGCGACTGATTGAGAATCAGAGTGAACTTCACTAAGATTTTATGAAAATGTCAGTCAACTTCATCTACTAGTTGAAAGGATTTGAAAAGTTTAACACTGAATGCGGTGGCATTGATGTTGTGAAAAACGTTACACAACCTTAACTATCTGTGGAAGGGACCAGTGATAAAATTGTTGACAGTGCAGTTGCACCGGTTTGTGATAAAGTTGATTATTTTTAATATAAGAGGAGAAAAGAAAAAATAAATGTCCTGAAGAAGGTGGTCCTATTACGAATGTACCACTGAAACGCGTCGACGCCCACAATAAAAGTTGTGTTAAATTTGGCAAGAGTCAGCATCACATTGCAGACAGGGAATTTGTATCCATGCTCTATGCTGTCTACATGTTTGGTCGAATTAACACGTAGAAGACAGTGTAGTGTCTTTATATTTTCTCCTGTTTAGCGATATTTTTATCATTGCGTTTTTAATATTTGTGTTTTTTTTAAATTGTGTGTGTTATATGAATTTGTACAAAAAAATCCTTTTTGCTAAATAAAATATATTAATTATTGGACTAACTAGAGGACTCGATTTATAAGTGCCTTAATTATTGAGAAATATAAGATGTGTGGAGTATGAGTATGGTAGGAGTATAAATGGTTGAATTTAGGTCCCATCCAAAGGGAACATTTCTTTTAACTTGACAGTTACTGGGTGCTCTATCCCTTTGGATTTTAGAGCCCCCGCTCCTTGATTTCAAACAATGTAGAAATAGGTGCCATTGAGGTCGAAAGTTAACAAGTAGATCCCCCCTTGGAGCAATGGATAATACTGCAGCACAGTCATTCTGAAATGTTCTTAGGTGTGGCAGTTGGCAGTCGGAGGTCGAGTATTGGCTGCAATATTTTGTCATTCTTTGGTATTAGAAAGTATATAGGTATACAGGATAAACATGTGTGGATGGGGAATCAGGTGGGGTGAAATTCAAAGCAATAACTGTTAGTCCCAGATGAAGGAACCCACTGGTCTAATATTAGGGTCTTCCACTTGGAAAGTTACCACCTTTGTCTTCCCCATACAGGTATTGGATGAGCAGGTGGGAGATAGTGACAAGGCCATTACTTGGTGGTAGATGTGCCTCTGTGATGTGCACCTCTGCCATCAGGTCCGCTATTTCCTCTGAAACCACTCCTAGAAAACTGCTTCTTCATGAGATATTGTTGGGCCTCCTGTAAGGGTTTTTGAAATTACTGCCTATGGGTTGTAGATGCTTCTCTAGTGCTGCACAGGTGTGCGGCCAGTGAGACCCCGCTTTTGCTGCTGATTCTGTAAAATACCCATGGCTTTATTGGTATGTGTCTTTTTTTCCCAGCATCTCATCTGCTTGAGGGCCAAACCGGTGTGGAACATTGAAAGGTAGACATATGAGATGTTGCACTTCTGGTATAAGCCATACGAGAGACTGCGGTAAGATTCTGGCGTTAACCTGCCTTGAGGCAGTACCAGCTGCATCTAAAGCACAGTTAATCAGGGCTTTGGATATAACTTTCAGTTGTGTACTATTTCTTTAACGCTTCTACAGAGGGCTGTAGGGTCTCCCTGTCTCCTACCACTGATACCTTTCACATGTAAACAGGAGATACAGAATTAGCAATATGGCATTGTATGGATGCACCCCATGCTACATGTTTGCCGGCTGTGTGAAATTGCTTGCTTACCTCAAGCGGCAGAGGGGAGTTGCCGGGTCCCTGTATTAAGGGTTAATTGCTCAGGTGGGACATGAGATTTTATGTGTAATGGTTTTGTAACGTGGGTGTAAATTTCTTTGTAAATCTTTGTGTAACAACCCTAGATGTCACTAGGTCTTTGAAGTTTTCCGTGGAGCACTAACATGGTATTAAACAGCAGAAATGGAGCAATGCTTCAGTCTTGAATTAGAAAATCCTCCTCATCCTCATACATGGGTATGTTGTGGTGCTCTGCTGCTCTATTACAGCGTGATAAGCAAATGTATCATCTGGAGGAGAAAGTTTTACAGGGTATGGCTCTAAAGAAGAGTCCTTGTGTGGGTCTACCCTATAGTAATGCCAGGCATCATCCTGCTACTCAGTGACCTCTGGGTTCTTATATATTTGCATTGGTTATGCACCAGTGTCTACATATAAGCCACTATGAGTGAAATGGAGACATTTGTAGATCTGGGGAGTGCGATATAATCTCCTCTATTCTTGGTTTAAGTACTGTCTCTATCCGCTTCTTCTTAGAGATGGGATAGGACGGTCTTCCGTGGTTGCTTCCCCAAACGTTTGCCTATGCTTTTTGTATGTTGGCTTGTAGATGGAGGGAGGCCATGCTACAATGAGCCCCATTACTGGGTAAATGTATATCGTTCTTTGCCTATGGTGAGGCTTGTCATCTTCATCTGTGCCAGGCCTTGAAACTTATTTTGGTATCGACTTTGCCATTGAGGCAAAGTGTGTCGACTTCAAGAGTGTTTCAGAATCATTGGGGTTTTTAGCGCCATATGCTTTCCACAGCAGGACGCTGTGCTAATTAGTGTGAATGTTTTGCAGATGGTTCTTTATCTATTATCAAGGCATGGCCCACTTTGGGCCATTCCATCTCAGAGCTGATGCTCCTTATAAATTGATCACCAGAGGGAGGATCCATTTACATGTCCTTTCACTGTGAGGGTGCAGTGTCTGCTCCTAACTTTGAGTTGCTGTGTTAATCCTGGACACTGATGTAGTTTCAGTGGGGGTCCTAGAGACTGCTTATTTCGGAAATCAGAGTCATGGAAGGAAACATACATAGGACATCACCCCAGTTGGTTCTCTGGACTAAATGAATAACCTGCTCCTTCAATGTCAGAATTGAATCCTTTGACTTTCTCGGCAACTGCTGCAGATGGAGGCTCGGTGAAGTCTTAGTGTTGTATCGAGTAAGGCTTCCATCTGTCCCTTCCGCTGTTATGTTATCTTTTAAGCTGAAGGCATCATGCCCAAAACATGCATTCTCATTGTGATCCCTCGGAAAGCAGAGGTTACAGACCAGATTTTGGCCCGACCACAGAAATTTACAGTTGCACAAAAAGTTAAATTCAAATGGTGTGCTGTCCATACCTTCCCCTGCCATACAAGTCATTCTTATACAACCTGGCCCCAGGTATGTCACTGGATCCGGCGTCAAAGCGATCAACATGGAGAGGTTCCCTTGATATTTTCTACCAAATGCTGGAGTAAGTGTTCAAGTTGTCCAGTACAGAGAGGTTGTTTTTCATTGCCCAGAGGCAGCAGAGTTTTCGAAACATGTCTGAATCCACTTACAGAAAAAATAATCAATCTAGGGTGTAGTCTGTGTTCTGGTAATTTGTGTTTGCCAAGTCACCTCGAAACCGAAAATTTCCTTGAAGAAGAACTTGCAATGTCCGAGCCAAACACTAACACGCAGGAATGTGCACAACATGTAAGCTACAGCAGGACATAAAGGACAAGTTACTTACCTTCGGTAACGCCTTATCTGGTAGAGACATGATCTAGCCGCAGATGCTTTACCTTTGAATTTCCCAGGTGTCAGACTGGATCCAGAAGATTTTTCTTCGAGCAATAAACCTGGGAGTTGGTAGGTGGTGTCGGTTGGCGCCACGTGGCGTTGTCCGCGCCAAAAGTGACATACGTGTCACCTATTTAGGTGCCACCTTGGCGCGCTCACGTCAGTTAATTTTCATGACTTTCCACACCAGAAGCACTGAGCCATGAAGTATACTGACACTGGTGTGTTTGGAAAACTAGGGCCCTGAAAGGGATCAGCCCCGGACCCTAAAAACCTGTCCGCAGTGTGGAGAGGATGGGTGGGTCGGTAAGGAATCTGCAGCTAGATCATGTCTCTACAAGATAAGGCATTACCAAAGGTCAGTAGCTTGTCCATCTGATAGAGACATCTAGCCGCAGATTCCTTTCCTTTGAATAGATACCCAAGCAATACTGAACCCGAAGGAGGGACTGTGGACAAGTTAGACTAGAAAATGATGCAGAACTGAGCAGCCAAAATGGCCCTCCCTCCGGACTTGACTGTCCAGGCAGTAATGCTTGGCCAATGTGTGCAGGATTGCCCATGTTGCCGCCTGACAGATGTCCAGGACTAAGACTCCAGGTTGCCAAAGAGTGGTAGCAGTCTTAGCTCTTGTGGAGTAAGCCCTTAAGCCTTCAGTAAGCTGCTTCTTTGCCAGAGTGTAACAACTCTTGATGTAGAGGACGACCCATTGTGAGATGGCCCTCTTCTGCACTGCATGATCTTTCTTCACTCCAACGTACCCCACAAAGAGTTGGACGTCCACCCTGAACTCTTGTGCGGTCAAGGAAGAACGACAACGCTCTTTAGGGGTCCAGACGGTGGAGTCGCTCCTCTTCTTTAGAGGGATGTGGAGGAGCATAGAAAGTGGGCAAGGTGACAGATTGCCCCACATGGAAATGCATTACCACTTTCGGAAGGAAAGAGGCCCTAGCACAAAGGAGCACACATCAGGAAGGTGAGAACCAAATGAAAGTCTCACTGAGGCATAATGAAAGGGGCAGGTGGGAACATAGGTACAATGCTTTTCAGGAATCTTCATACAATGGATGACCTCAATAAAGAGGGTTAGGCCTGGTAACCTCAGGAAAGCAGACACCCTTTCAGGGTGCCCAGAGCGGAACCCTGCTGGACATTGGGCCAAAATAAAAAGCAAAACATCAGAATGGAAATCAGAAAGTGGGTCAATAGACTTTTCCGTACAATATATTATAAATTTGTTCCATCGGCAGGTGTACACCATTTTGGTGGAGGGACGACTGTCAGACAAAATAACATTACAGACTTTGGGAGGAAGGCTGAATGCTATCAACTGCCGCCGCTCAATCTCCACGTAAGAAGGTGGAGAGTTGACAGGTTCGGGTGGAGTACCATTCCCTGCTGCTGAGACAAAAGATCCTCCCGAACAGGCAGCCTGATCGGAGGATTGATGCTCATTTGGTGAAGCTCTGGGTACCAGACTCTGTGCCCTGTCCAGAGCCACAAGAATGACTTGGGCACAGTTGTTCCCAATTTTCTTGAGAACCCTGGGCAGGAGTGGTATGGGCAGCAAGGCCTACAGCAGGCTGGAGCTCCACTCGACTATTATAGCTTGTGCCTGGAGTGGTAATTGGCTTTTGTCATTTTACAGCTCAGCATGGACAGCACTGTGCTAGTCCTATGCTTAAAGACTTTGTCCCCTTCTATCTCAGCGTGGATGCCACTGTGCTAATCCTATGCTTAAAGACTTTGATAGAAAAGCAGACATTTGAGGTGAGCAGATCTAGCGTGTTGCTGGTGTTGAGAGTGCTCTATACAGAAGCTGCTTTCCACCTAAACTTGAGA